>JAKZAN010000005.1:1174003-1337797 GCA_023053545.1 Lepidurus packardi
AACGCGTGTAGCAAAGGTAGTAATTATTTCAGTATTCACAAACGAAACCTTACGAGTGGTCTTCTCTTCCGATTAGGGCTCTCAGACCAGTACCTGCAAAGCATCGGACTGGAAAGCAGCGCGTGCAGAATGTCAGTCGTTTGCAAAATTGGACGAAACGGGCATCTGCATTGTGGCGTGTCGGCACGAAATCATACTGGGAGGATTGAACATGTTCCGAGGGGAAATTTATTCGTACCCCCTGCTGCTCCAGTACGAGCTTGGAAAGCAAAGACGAATATGCTTTGTAGCCAGTGATGTTATGTGCCAGCTCTACCCGTTCATGAGGGACACAGCTGAACGGATCAAAAGAGCTGGTGAAGACCATCCCCTAAACGACCTTCCGCAAATTCTGGAGAACTCAGAGCACTTTGTTCCCGTCTGGCATGCGCATGGACACTGCCTCAATTGCCAGGTAAAACTCCACAATTATGTAGCAAGTTTTGTAAATATTTCATGCCTAGCTTTGCTGGAGCGCTCGTCATGTGCTTGGGCTGGGCATGTGCACAGGGGAACATTGCGAGTTATGCTTCGCCTACATTTCAAAGACTGCGCAAACTACGAAAAGAATGGACAAAGCAGGTGAGTATTTTGGGGTGATGGATTTACTTTCTCGAACTAATATTTATGAATCTCAGGTCGAAATGAGATGTTAACCGATCACGTTATCTATTGGAACACCAAAAAAATAGAAGCGTTGGTGAAAGCTCTGACAGAGAAGTATCTAATGGTAGGTGTTCATGCATTGCTATTTTATTTTGGCTTCCTGGCTTGAGTGGGGTAACTTTTTCTCTGTTTGCGCGACAGGTTCCTCGCTTATTGGCGTACCATCAAAAAGAACTCGACAAGTTTGGCTATTCGGAAGAGCAGTTGCGGGAGGAGCGTACGAGCATGAAAGACAGAGCAGACGGTGATTGCCTGAAAACATTTTTAAGTGCAAAACTAATTAATCATATTTTGCAGCTAACTTGGCTGACCCTGCTCCCGCGCCTACAAAGAAGGACATGGAAACCGTTCAGGAATTTCTAGACAAGTAGTTCCCTTTTTTCTGTTTTTTTTTTCATTGTGTTATGTATTAAAAACGTAACATCTGAATCTTATTAGTTTGTCAGTCGAGCCTACGGAAGTGTTTGACCTGTTAAGCAGCGAATCGAGGCGCGTTTGTCCTGTCCGGAAATTCCTGCGGTACGTCCATCGATACATCACGGATGGTGTTGCAGCGGCTCGTATTAAGAGTTTAAAAATTGAAGTGTCAGCTGCAGCTGGTAAGTTTTTCATTCGGTTTAATCGGAACATATCTTCCGTCCACTCATAGAAAAGGTAAGTCATGCTGACCCTGATATATTTTTTTGCTTTTTTAATGTCTATCTGAATGAATTGATATCTTTATCTGTAATATGTGATTGTCCGCTTTGCCTAAGGAGAAGCATTTTGTCGTAGCAACGTAGTCAGAGCACGTATGTAGCTTTTCAGGTGTGCATGAGCTTTTACGAATTAAAAATGCTTCGTTCATTCGTGTTCCTCGTCTTCTGCTTTATGTAACCGCTTTATGTAAGTGTGCCGTGCTCCAAAGGCGAAACGATTAGAGGATATGTCAACTGTTTCCCGGTAAAGTTGTCCAGTTTTGGCAACTAAACAAGTTGTATTTTTATAGTTATACAGAATCTTTCTTATTGCTAAAAGTATTGTGAATTTGTTAATTCACGGCTTACTTGGGGTGAAAATAAATTCATTTAAGGATCTCACTTCTTAAATGAAAGTGACAGCTTCTGCGCAATTATCGGTGTTGTATAATAATGTCAATACAAATCCTTCTTCGTTAAAAAAAATCGGTAGTATAGTAGTTGAATGCATGGCTTACAAGGGTGGGGTATATTCAGAGACAGTCACTTGCTGACGCCCGTGAATCGCTGTAAATAAGTAGCTTCTTGGGATTGAAGTATCCCTTCTGCAACAGACCGTTATTTTGAAATGAACTACGGGAACCGCAGCTTATATTCAAGCATCTTTTCAACTTTTGAAGACACAAGCAAATTGAGGCGACAAAACGCCTGCAAGCCGCAAGCGAGAAACAAAAATGGATGCAACACGTGGAGTGGTACAATAAACTGAGGAATTACGTCCCCGACGCTTCGGAATTCCCCAAGTTGGCAGAAGCTGACGTGACTGATGCAACACGTTCTCCAAAGTCTAGCACAGCTATCTCGTGTGGTAGGTTTGAGAGGGTACGAGATGGTTCATCACAATGACACTTCATCACACGCCACCTTTTAACATGCCCTGATACTTCATCACAAAGACACTTCATCACAATAACACTTCATCACATGCCATCTATAGTATAGACAGACATCCAGGCCAAAAATCCAGACATCCAGACAAAAATCCAGACAGACAAAATTCTTTTGTAATGCATTTGATTATGTGTGTTTTATTTCTGTATTATTCTTTGCGTATTTACTTTTGAAAGGTTAAATAAAATAGAACAATTACACGTATATATTCAAAGATTAATTCACACCACATCCATAGACAATTATCTACCTAACTGACTAATTAACAGTTAGTTTTTATTACAGAACACCACCTAATCTTCCACATAAATCTAGGAAACTGGAAGCGCTCATATTAGTAAACGAAAACAAGTCAGATAATGTAGTCCGATAATATGATATGATGTAGTCACATAATATGATGGCCTGGATGTCTGTCTATAGATGGCATGTGATGAAGTGTTATTGTGATGAAGTGTCTTTGTGATGAAGTATCAGGGCATGTTAAAAGGTGGCGTGTGATAAAGTGTCATTGTGATGAACCATCTCGTACCCCTTCGGCATCTGCAGAAACGAAAGTTTGTGAATGACACTTGAGAATCTTTATTAAGGAAAAGAATGTCTTAGCGCAGGGCGATAGTATGGGAAAATTTCTCCTACTTCTCGCAGAGCAAAAATTAACGGCATGACTGACACAAACGCAGTTAACATCTGAGGGTACGTATATCGGGTTCTTGCCGCGCTAAGTCGTTCTTCGGTGTACTTCACATATTCCGCATGTACCTTAAATTAGAAAAATTACGCTAAGTCTCTTTTATAAAAAGATTGTGCGCTGATAGCCGTTTTCAAAGACTAAAACAACCCAACGTACAGGTTCACCAAAGTCCCTCTTCAATTCTGGGTAATCGTAATTATAGTGAGGATCTCTCATATCTGGACTAATGACAGGCAGCTTGGGATAGTCTCCAAGACCTGTTCCATCGTCTGGGTATGTTTGATAATCAGTAGGAATAAGTCCATACTTTCGCGCAGCGGCAGCCTTTTCCGCTTCCGTCTGGGCTAGGCTTGGAATCCTTATTCCAATCTGAAATACAAGCTCCGTTAGTTTTCAGTTTCCCAAGTAGGTCAAGCTACTTACGTCCGACCGAACGCACGATTGGCTTATTTTGCAAAACGAGCCATTTTCTGCACAAAGCTGGCTGAAAAACCTTCGCTAAGGAAGCCATATTTGTTGATTTAATCGAACCTACCCGTATATCGTATCGAAAAGTGAGATCACTGATACCATGCATGTACGCCATATATCGATAACATCAATACTCCGATGTCAATATTTAGGACACGCGGCAAATACAGTCATGAAATACATGAAATTCTTTCCCCCGCATTATTTCCTCCAACGTTAGCTTTTCTCAACAAGACAGCAAAGGAAGGACCACTTATTTTAACGCCATCAAATTTCAACTACCATATCCGTGCCTTCAATAGTTAAAACACATCCAAGCGGGTTCGATTTCCCAATGACGTCTTCAGTTTCTTCCAATTCCTGCTCCGGTTCAGTTAAAATAATTTCGTGTCCAATTATGGTCAGCGTTCCGCGTTCACTGCTCTATTCCTCCCCTTCTTCTTCGGCCGAATAATTTCTCTCGCCTTTCCTAGCCTTCTTCTCACTGTCATGGGTTACGTAATGTTTCTTCAAGTTGGAACTCTGGGAAAACGCTTTGCCACACAATTTACAGCAATAATTTTTTTCGCCGGTATGGATCACTTTATGCTTCTTCAAGTTGCCCACGGAAGCAAATTTCTTTTGACAAATATCGCAAGAAAAGGGTTTTTCTCCTGTATGGACCAAATGGTGACGCAACAAATTATTATTCTTCCGGAATCCCGCGCCACAGATTTCACAAATGAAGGGTTTCTCATCCGTATGGGTAATCATGTGCTGCTTTAATGATAGGATGTTCCTAAAGTCCTTTAAACACACCAAGACTTATAGCACTTTCAGCTTTTTGTTATTTTTTTATAATAATTATTGTTTCTTAGTTAAGCTCTTCTGAAGCGTCCCAAACCAAGCAGCAAGTGAAGGTTTCCCGTGAATTAGAACTCAAACAGCAAGTGTCTGCTCTGAACAAGGAGTTAGGTGATGTCATGGTTAAACTTCAAGAACTAGAAAAGGAGCGAGCAGCCGTTCTTTGTGAAAAGAACGACCTACAAATACACTTGGACTTGCACCGTGAAGAAGATGAACAGTTAAAGCGCGAGTCCCAGGAACTTAAGGAGAAGTAGCGTTTTTTCATTCCAGTACAACGCAAATCTAACAATATTTGTCTATTAGGATCAGTGCGGCTGCGGAACATGCGTTAGCGTTCAAGAGAGGATTGTCGGAGAAGCACGAGTGGCGCATCAATACGCTCAACATGGATTTCCAAAACGAAAAGACCGCATTAATTAGCAAATTCGAAGAAGAGAAGATTTTCATCGACCAAGCTTGGCAGTCAAAGCTACAAGCGATTGAACTGCAATTTCGAGAGGAAAAGCTGAAAGCTGACAGTGATTTCCAGCAAGAACGGGAGAATCTCCATCGCCAATTCGACTCCTATGAACTAATGTAGTGTTACTATTAAAACGATGTACTTACGTTTTAGGTTTCTGAATGAGCAGTAGTAACTACGACAACGCAAGAGACTTTGAAGCTTATTCCTGAACTGTATTCGCACGGACTCAGCTCGTTACACTCTAGAATCACACTGGCTACCCGAATCACTTCCCTGCTGTCCTTTATACCTTCCGGTAACTGGACAACAGGGTTGTAAAAAGTGATGTCTCTGTTGTCACTAGAAGAAAGGTCTTCTTCTTCCGTCACAACAAAAGCCATAAACACTAAAGTGTTTCTAGGTCGCATAAAGTATCATTACATTACTCCCCCTCTTCCGAAAAGTGACGCGTCCTCGCGTAAACCGGCGTCTAGTCCACGCGGTTAAGGAGGTTCGCCAATTGTGATCTTTTTCTTTTTTTTTTAATATGGTTGAAATCGGGAGGGTTTTTTTATCGTTCGTCTATCTCGTAGAGAATAGGTTGGAGCGGGTCTTGTTTCTTGGCTAGGCGACGCTGTTGGGGTGACAAAATGCGGGTTAGGGTCGTTATCAACTGGTATTGGGGTGTGGTGATTTGAAGGACTGCGAAGTATGTCCGCATATGTGGTGCTGTCGGAGGAATTTGATGGTGTGTAATGATGTATAGTAGTGCTAGAGGGCCTTTTGGGGGAGGTTGGTGGGGGCGGTATGGGGCTTATTGTCCGGGGTTCTTCCCGTGTTCCTGCTTTCGGGTCCCTACACCCGTCGTATTCCCAACACTGTTTCAATCGGTTTAAGTGTACTGTATGCTTTTTGCAGGAAATGGGGTCGATTAGTGTCGCTGTAACCGGGGAGGGTCTATCAATAATTCGGTAAGGACCAGACCATCTATAGTCCAATTTCCTGGAAAGACCTGGTTTCGTTGCGGGCTTCGTCATGTATACTTTGTCTCCCACGCGAAAATGACGTTCGGTCGCGGTCCTGTCATAATACTGTTTTTGCTTTTCTTGCGCTGTTTTCAAATGCGACTGTGCGATTGTCCATGCAGTATGGAGGTGAGATGTCAGCTTTTCTTTGTAGTCAGGGTATGAGAGTACCTGTGCTGATTTAGGTGACAGTATGGAATCTATCGGGAGGGCCGGGTCCCTACCATAAAGCAGGTAGAATGGTGATTCTAATGTGGAGGACTGCATTGAGGTTCGGTACGCGAGGAGAAGGTACGGTAGGTGTTCGTCCCAGTCCGTATGGGTATCATTTACATAATGTGAGATCATGTCAGCTAAAGTTTTATTGAACCGTTCTGTGAGGCCGTCGCATTGAGGATGGTATGGTGTGGTCCTTTGCTTGGTGGTATTTAGGAAGGCGCAGATATTTTTTATTAATTCGGCCATAAAATTAGGGCCTTGATCAGATAGGAGGTGTCGAGGTGCTCCGTGTCTCGTAATTCATTCTTCGCAATATAACTTCGCAACGGTTTCGTCTTTTTGGTCGGGTATGGCGTAAGCTTCTGGCCATTTAGTTAAATAGTGTGTGAAAACTATAATGTATTTGTTTCCCCGAGGTGTACCCGGAAGCGGGCCGAGGACGTCGACGGTGATTCTATCGAAGGGGCGCTCTGCTATAGGCATGGGCATTAATGGAGTCCTAAGGGTTTTTGTAGGCGATTTGCGTTTATTGCAAGATGGGCAGGACCATATGTACTTCTTTACGTCCCTATAGAGGCCTACCCAATAGTACCGGGCTAGGATTTTGTTATATGTTTTTTGTATGGCCAGATGTCCTGCGGTTTTGTGGTCGTGTAGACTGGATAGGATGATCGTTCGTAAAGTGTCGGGGACAATTGGGAGTGGAACTAGGATTCTACTATCGTGAATGCTGGGCCGTAGGCGACAGAGAATGCCGTCAGAGTTTAGCAGATATTCGTGTGATTTTTGTTTCCAGTGTGAGCTCATTTTATGCAATATTGGGGACGAATTGCCTGATAAGAGTTGCAACAATTTGGAACAAGCTGGGTCCTTCTGCTGTTCTAGGACAAAAGTTGCTTTCGTAAAGTAATTTTCGTCTGTAATTATGGCGACCGGGGTACGGGAAAAGCCGTCAGCATTTCCGTGTTTCTTACCAGGTCGGTGATTGATCGTGAAATCGTATTCTTGTAGCCGCAAAGCCCAGAGTGAAAGTTTAGAAGTATGATCTTTATTTGCCATTAACCATTTTAACGGGTTGTGGTCTGTCACGACTTCGAACTTCCGTCCGTACAGATATGCATGAAAGTGTTTTACGGCGAACACGACCGCTAAAGCTTCCCTTTCAACTGTAGCGTAGCGTGATTCCGCCGGGTTGAGCTTACGGCTGGCGTAGGCGATTACTACCTCCCGATTATTCTGGAATTGTGCAAGAACCACTCCGAGTGCTGTATTAGAAGCATCGGTGAAAAGGGTAAAAGGTTTCGTGAAGTCCGGGTAAGCTAGTACGGGATGTTTTGTTAGGGCCAGTTTGAGTGTGGAAAAAGCATTGTGAGTTTGTTCATCCCATCGAAATGTATTATTTTTGCTCCTCAGTTTAGTAAGGGGGTTTGCTATAATAGCGTAATTTTTTATAAACCGCCTGCAATAGTTTGAGAGTCCTAGAAAAGATCGGACGTCTTTTTTTTTTTTTTTTACCGTGTATTTTAAGCGTGAGCTAAGCTCGTTGCTTACCTCGATATTTACAAAGGTCATAAAACTGTTTACAGGGGATCATAACCTCTGTTCACTCATTCTATGTACATGGTTTGTGTTATTACTAACAACAAACCCACACACACACACACATACTTTTATTCTTCACAATATTATTATTAAGGAAGATGGGGCAATATAAAGTAGTTTTTAACCTGAGTTTTCCTTCAGAATAGTCAACGCGTCAGTCGCAAAAACGTGAGTCGCGTGAAAAACTGATGTGTTCGTAAGAATAGTTTCGGGGTTGAAATGTAGTCTTTTTGTTGACAGGTTTCTCAGAAGCACTGCTCGCTGTTTGTTAAGTATTCTGCAGGGAAAGAAAACGTGCATGAGGTCTTGTTTCGAGTGTCTGTTGCAAGTGCATGTCGTGTCGTCAGTTTTTTTAATTCTGTGGAGGTAAGTCTTTGTTGGGAAGTGAGCTGTTCTTAGTTTTATCAGTGTCGATATTGTCTTCCTGTCTAGTCTGAGCTTGCAAATGGGTTTTAGAGTCGGTACAACGTGTAAGTCTCGAAGTGTTGATGGCGTATCCGACCACTTTTGCAGCCATTTTTTAGTGATCATGAGATCAATTGCTGCCGATTTTTTCGTAGATTTGACCGATATGGGGTAAGTATTTCTGTAGGCTAGTATTCTTTGGGAGCAGGTCATATAACTTTTGTGTTTAGGTTTCGTAATTGGTTGGTCTTGTAGTTTCTGGGAGAATCGCAGAAGGGTTTTCAGTGTGAGTAGGTCTAGGGGGGGAATACCAGTCTCTACTTCAAGTGAGGCCGTTGGAGTTGTCTTTAGAGCGCCCGTGATAAGTAGGAGAGCTCGTCTATGTAGTGCTCGCACAGGGGGTAAGTTTGTTAGGTTCGCATTCGCCCAGGCTGGTAGCCCGTATAGTATTTTTGAGTACAACGTACTCTTAACTAGGGTTATCAGTTTGTCTACTCTTATTGAGGGGATAAAATGCACTAGTTTTCTTAGATTGTTGAGGGTGTGGTTGCACTGGGAAGCGAGGTGGCTTGCATGGGATGACCAATTGAGTCTAGAGTCGTAGTGTAGGCCAAGGTACCTTACATTGGTTTTCGGGTGGATGATTTCGTCTCCCCATGTGAGTGGGACGGGATCCCGGGTATGTTTCCGAGAAAAATGGATGAGCTCAGTTTTCGATTTTGCGAAGTTTAGGCTTAGTCTTGCTCCCCATTTTTCTAGCGTTTTGACAGCCTTCTCAAGTCTGCCGACATTTATGTCTTCGGTCGAGCTGGTGGTTGCAAGAAGGATATCATCCGCGAAACCCTCCGATAAAGAGTTTTTGCCTTTAACAAGGGTAAGAGCTCCATTAACGTATATTGTAAAAAGTACAGGTGAGAGGGGTGACCCTTGGGGCACACCCTTTTCTAAACCAAAAACTTCGCTCATATTCTGCCCACTAGCGATGAAACCACTTCTGTTTTCCAGGAAACTTCTGATCCAGTCGACTAGGTACGATGGTATATTCTTCTTTTCAACCTCTCGGCATAGCTTTGCGTGATTCACATTATTAAAGGCTCCCTCAATGTCCAGTAATAGAACTGAAGTTACTTTGCGTTTGTCGAAGCCAGACAGAATTTTGTCCGTCAGCTGTAGCATAGCGTTTGTCGTTGAGCGGTTTGGCCGGAATCCCCATTGGTTAGTAGATAGGGAATTTTGGCTCTCTAGCATTTCCGACAGTTTGGTTGCCACGGCTTTTTCGAGGACTTTGCCCAAGCATGGTAGAAGAGCTATTGGACGGAAATTCTTGCAGATAGTGTAATCAGCCTTATTCGGTTTTGGTAGTGCTAGAATTTTAGCTGTTTTCCAAGCTATTGGGAAATAGGATAGCCTAAGGCTGGCGTTAAGTATATCAATTGTAGTTTGTTTGATGGTTTGCCAGGTTTTTTTGATGAGAATTGGTTGAATACCATCCACTCCAGGTGCTTTCATATTAGGTAAGGCACGTACCAATTGATCCAATTCTTCCATCGTCACTTTTGGTAAGTCTTTTTGTCTGGTCTTTTGTGTGTGCGTGTGTCTCGTTGTTCTAGCTGTGTTTACAGTCGATGGAGAGGAGCTTTTACAATCCAAAAGTTTCACCGCTAGGTGGTTAAGTTTCAATATTTCATTTACGAATGGTTTGCGGTTATCATCTAATAACTGGTCTAGTGAAAGGGTATTTCTGGATTCCCGAAACTTCCTTTCCAAGTTCCATAATACTCGTGTGTCTCCCGCGTCCACTTTTCGCTTCCAGTAGTCTTCTTTAGTAAGTCGCACTGTTGTTGTATAATTGTTTCGTGCATCTTTCCAGTTGCGTTCGTTGAGCGTACTTGGGAAGGCGCGGTAGGTCCTAAGTGATTTTGCAACCTCCTTCCTAAGAAGATCCAGTTCTATGTTCCACCACGGGTTTTTCCGATTTGTTGATTTTCTTTTAGGGATGTGCACCTGAGCAGAGTTACAAAGGGCTCCCGTTAAAAGGTCGACTGCGGCGTCAAGCTTTTCCGTTGTGTCGAGATCAGACAGTGAGTCTTTTTCGTTCTGTAGTGTTAGCTTGAGGTCTTCATTTAGTTTCGCCCAGTTTGCCTTGTTGTAGCACCAGAAAGCATGTTTTGATTTTTCTGTTCTTATATCGATGTTGACGCATATAGCCTCGTGATCAGATTCGTTTGGGAAATAGGTTTTATCGATGAGGTGTAAGTTTGTTATACTCGAAATATTTGGTGAGGCGAAGGCAAGATCGAGAGTTGAAGAGCTGCCCCTTTCGTTGTTGAAAGTCGGGACATTCCAGCTATTAAGTAGTTTTAGCTTCTTTTCGGTGATAAAGTCGAACAGCTGTCTGCCTGGTTTGTCTGCTGGTTTGTCTTCCCAATGCCAGTGGTGGGCATTGAAATCACCGCAGAGTATCACGTCTTGGAAGGGTGGCGGTAGATCTTTCCAGGTTTTAGTAATTAGTTCGCGGAGGTCAGTTGTGTGTCTTCTGTAGACCGTAATCAAGTAAATGGGTGTAAGAGCTTTTGGGACTATTTTTGTTATTGAATATAGTTCTGTTATTGTGACTAGCGAGATATAAGGTGCTGCATTTCTTTTGAAGCATAATACACCTTTATAAAGGCTTTGGGGTTGGAACACTGTAAAGTTCTGGAAATGGGAGATGTACAGATTGGAAGGAGGTTCGAGTATCACGACGATGTCAGCGTTAATGTTGCTGGCTTCTCTTAACGTCTCTGTGAGCTGAGCGTTGCTCTTTCTTATATTGTGGAAGACGATTTTTGAACCGTTTGTCATTAGATAGGGTTTCGGGATTGAGGACCAGAGGGATTGCGTTTTTGCCTTTCGGTGATACGCGTCGGGCAGCCACTGTCAAAAGAGAAGTGTCCACCGCCGCAGTTCCGGCATTTCTTTGTGTTGTTCGAGCAGTCTTTCGTATTGTGTGGTTCAGAGCATTTTCCACACGTTGGGATAGATTCTTTGCAGTAAAGAGCAGTATGGCCGTATTTCTGGCAGTTAAAGCACTGAGTGATTTGTTCTTGGCGGCGATCTTCCAGTTGTACCGATCTGCTAAAAGCGTATACGTAGCCCCGGTTGAGCAATCTTGTTTTAGCTTCGGCTGACGGGCATGTAAACACTAGTGAGCCAAAAGATTTGGTGCTATCCTTGTTGAGCCAGCGTATTGACTCTGCCGTGAACTCTATTTGTGTGGATGCGTTCTTTCTGGTAAGATGTGAAGCGATTTCTTCTTCAGTAAACTGCTTTGGGATTTGGTGGATAACCAGATCATTCAGCTTTTTCGGGCGGGTTGCTCGAACGGGACCAAGTGAGTCCAGGGTGATGTCTTGAAGGAGAGATTCTGTTTCGTTCTTTTCTTTTTCGGTGCCGAGTGTGAGCTCGATTAGAAACTTTGTCTTCCGGGCTACCACCACGTTGGGAGCGTTCCTGCCAAACTTTTTGAGCAGATCCCTGTCCAAATTTCTGAGTAAGTCTTCTCTTTTGACCACTTCCTTTTTCTTTTCTTCGTTCAGTTGCTCTAAGTAGACAATTAGCTCGTCTTGCTGTCGTCTTTGGTAGTTAATCGGGCTGGGTTGGCTTGGTTGGGAGGGGGAAGCAGTGGGTTTGTTTGACTTGGGTAAAGGACGTTTTCGAACCACCGAGGTCCAAGGTGCTTCCATTGACGATGGGGTGACAGGATTTTGTTGGTTGATCTGTTTGCTAATGACATCTCGCAGGTACTTGATTTCAGCCTGAAGCTGGGGAATACTGTTCACTGTAGGGATAAGGGTCTCAACTTTCGAGGTGAGCATTGCCACCTTGTTTGACAGCTCTTCATTCTGATTCCATAGGAACTCCAGCAACTCAGACGGGTTGTTAAGGTTGGGAAGGGCGTTAATCTTTTTCCTAGGTGGTTCGAGTGAGCTCACTTTAGTTTTACAGGCAGTTGCCTTCTGTGCGCACTTATTACAGAGTTTGCTGTCTTGCGAGTCTTGTTCACATGGGTTTGGGCAAAGTTCGCACTGGGGCACTGTTTGTTCTTCCATGATTTCAGTGTTATTGTTTTGGACCGTGTCCCTCCCCCTTCTGGAGGAGGGCCCAGGTGAGCGTAACATGTCACCATACAAAAGGTTCGAATAAATTGGAACACTTGAGACAGAAACGTGTCAGAGCTGTTTCTAATTGTCTGTTGGGCACTTAACCAAAAAGTACAACTATTCACAGGTGTTAACAAACTTTATTTCACACCAGAGAAAGCTTTAAACTAGGAGCGTTGTGTAAACACGTCTGCCATTGGGCGATGTTCAACGCGTTCTTCTCGGACGTCTTTGGTGCACCTGGGTTTAGGGAAATTTTGGACGGCTATAATTTTTTCGGGATCTGGGGCTACTCCGTGTACCGATACTAGGTGACCCAAGTACTTGACCGATTGTTGCCCGAAATGGCATTTCTTTTGCTTGAGTTTTAAACCAGCTTTCGAAAATAATCCCAATACAGTACGAAGGTGGCTGATATGGTCTTGGAAGGATTTGGAGAATATTATGACGTCATCCAAATAGACCATGGCGAAATTTGTGCAGATTGGAAGCAATAGGCGTTGCATTAAACGTTGGAACGTTGCTGGGGCGTTAGTTAGTCCGAATGGTAGGCATTGGAATTCGTAATGCCCATTGAATGTGGAAAAAGCCGTTTTTTCCCTATCTTCCGGGGCCACTTCTACCTGCCAATAGCCGCTGGCTAAATCTAATGTTGAGAAGAGTTTCGCATTTCCAAGTAGGTCTAGCGTGTCGTCGATGCGAGGTAAAGGGTAGACGTCTTTTTTAGTTCCGTTGTTTAACTTCCTGAAGTCTACGCAGAACCGTTCCGAACCATCTTTCTTTTTCACTAGGATAACGGGTGCACTCCAGGGAGAGTTCGACGGTTGAATGACATTCTTTTTTTTAACATTTCTTGGACGTGCTGATCTATTACGCCATGTTGAGATATTGGGACGCGGTATGGCCTTTGGTGAATGGGTGGAGCGTTGCCTATGTCGATTGTATGCTGAACCAATTGGAACATTTGGAACATTTGAAACATTTGGAACATTTGGACACCATTTGGAACACCATTTGGAACCATTTGGAACACCATTTGGAACATTCGGACCTCCCGCCATCTAGCGGCAGTAAGCTGGGGCATGATGTTCGCGGTCACCGGGGGTAAGAGAAGGAAAAAAGGGGGAAGACTATGCAAACAAATAAAGAAATATGTCGCGGCCATACGAATTAGCCGCCGCGCGACTCCAGACATCTTTTAAGAAGAAGACAGCACCCGTCGGGGAGTCGTCCCTGTCTCGTACGCTGCCTGCATGAGTGCCACCCGACGTTGCCCGGCCTCACCGTAATAGTGGGCCATTTAAAAAGTCTACCCGACTCGAAACCTGTGCATTGAACTGACGCCGTTTAGAGCTGGCTTCCCCTTCCCCCACCCCACAACTACGGTCAGCTCGTGCAGAATAGCTGACGAGTTCTGTTAATGAAGCGAACATAGAAAGTTTCCTACCTGTAAAAAACCCGGCGTGGAAGTTTACACAATCCAATGACGAGAAAACACGGAGAAAATAAAAAAGGAAAGTGAAAGGAAAGGAGAAGCTACCGTTCAAAGCTCCCAATCAACTGCAAGAGAACCAAAAATATTGCGACTCTTAAAAAATATCCAATACTATAGTCAAGGTCCCGTAGTAGATGCCACTTATTGCGATCCCTGGTTGCTAGAATCAGCCGTTGCAAAATAAAGAATATGGTCATTTGGTATAGACAAGAAAATGTAATTTCGTTCTTAATATCACTATTTTCGTGTTTCTTCTTTACATCATAAAACAACCTACGCACATGTACTGTACACATTTCCGATTTTCGGTTATTAGAATCTCCGCTTAATCAAAGTAATATTCAGTTGACAAACGTGATCACAAAAGGGACATCTACTCTGATGAAAATGGTATCAAAAACACCTGCACTAAAATGGATAAACTATATTTTTACTCTTATTTTTAAGCTTACGAATGTTGTTGACAAAGGAGACTTGGCTTCATTAAACCATGCAGGAAACAAAGTCTTTCAAGTCCAGAAAAATGGCACCCTATTTAGAAAAATTATGAGTTGTGCTCTTACCATGAAAAAATAGAAATGAAAAAACTCACGTTGATAAAATCAAATCCTTGGTCACTTGATCAATCGGTACCAGCATCCAGAATTCCGAAATGGGAAAGAGACTAGTATTGCATTTCCTGAATTTAAAATTAGTATTTTTTTTTACTCGATATTGAGCTTATTTTTAACTGACGTGTGTCGTTTAATGAAGCCGGCCACATGGGAAAAAAGGTAGCTGTTGTGTTTTATGCCAAAACAAAATCTTGAGTGCAAACCCGCCAGATTTGACAAGGAACTCTGCCAGCCCTAAAAATATTTTAATTACAACATGTGTGGATCATACCTACTGATTTTCTGCTGCCGCTGCACGTTTCCAGGCGTACTCTTCGCGTTGTCTTTCCAGCCATTCTGCTGGGGATAACTCTGCCCCCACCGGGCAATAGCGTGCACCGTAAAACTGCGAATGTCCTCCGGTACTAACGGGCTGCCCACATTTGCGACATTTGTACGTCCGAGGAAGGTTGCCAGCATCGGCAGCCGCCTTTTTTCGGTGCCTCCAATCCGTCGTCCTTGACATCGGTGGCGGGGTGGCGGACACCGAAGGTGGTGGAGGCAGCGCAGATACTGGCCTGGAGGGGCCTTCACCAGGGTCTTCCACTGCGGGTGCAGCTTCTGTCCCCAATGGAGGCAACGTCACACGGCGACGTTTAACTTTTGCCTGACCGACCGTGTCTACTACTTCCTCAAAAACAAGCGGCTCGTGAGCTGGTCGAGGTGCTGTTTGAGGAAGCTGGCGCGAGGGCAAAAGCGGCGTCGCACTCGTTAGTGCGGGTTGAGGCAGGTTAATACCCTGCAGTAGCATACTGATGTCGCTAAAGCGGGACTTATCCTGGTACCTAAGAGTTTAAAAGACATGTGTTATTATTAACCTCAACATGTGCCGGGCGTTAATAAAGCTGAAAACTTACCACAGGCTCAAGGTAGTCTCGTTAATGGGATACAAAACCAGGCCGGTACCTTCTAAGAGGGTGCCACTTAGAAGGACACGACTTCGTATCTCGTTGTACTTGCCCAGAATGAGCTTCCAGCGAGACACGTAAGGAGGACCTCGGACTGGTGCCGTGTATGTGTTGCAAAGGCGAATGCAAATGGCCTCCACTACACGACTCTTCGAAGGAGAGAGGGCAGGCAAACCAGCGCTTATAAAGCACCTAAAAATCCGAAGCAAGGGTTTTAGATTCCAAAGCATGCTTAAAGAACCAGACGACATAACAGCGCTTACCTCTGCATGGCTTCCACTCCGACGTATCCAGTCCTATACTGGGACCGAGCAAAACGGCTCCGAGGGTCGTGGCGCAGGATGCGCCCGGTACTTCAGAGGCCGCTTGTCGTACTCCTCCAACGCCTCGTAGAGGCGAATGACTTTGTCAGCCTGGCTTTTGGTGACAGTAAGGCCTTCTGTCTTGATCAACGCCGCTGCCAACTGATCCACCTTGTCCCAGCCACCGATAAATCGGTAATCCAAGGCTTCTTCAGTTGGTTCTGGCATTGCCTCGACGGTCAGCTCGCTGTCCCTGTCGTCTTCCGGTTCTTCGGTTTCCACCGGGTTCCCCGGGATGGTGTTGTCCAGCTCTTCCGGCTCCTGTAGCACGGTGAGGAAATCGGGTTGCCAAATCCGTTTGCCAAAGTCAACGAAAGAATCAGGGCTTCGATCTGATCCCAAGTCTCTTGGGTACCACGAGTACGCCGACGACAATGGCGTGCCATCTCGGATTTGCTGATGGCCTTGTTGACCGCCGCGACAGAAGGATTGGAAAGCCCCTCCATCTCCATTTCCCTCGTCTTGGCAGCTCGCAAGGCATCGAGATCCGTGGCATCCCATTCGAATATGCAGGATGACAATCTGGTCATGAAGGTACCATACAGAGGGTGGGACTCGCCGGTACATCCCACGGCCAGACGCCGCATAAAATGCCAGATGTCAAGGCGAACTTGGAGACCCGTCCACTGGTCGAAAAGAAGCTGGTATTTCGACCGTGAGCCCTCTGCTGTGCAGCAGTCGTTGTCAGTGTAGAGAAGGATCGGGGCTGCGTCTCCTGCTCGACCGTATCTGGAGGAGATTTTTTTTTTTAAAGTCATGTTAAAATAGAATTACTTTTAAACCTAAGACCTCGCAATACATTACCTCTCCATCAAGCCAGTAGCCATGGGCTGCAATGACATGGTGATCTCCGACGTGGTCAAAACAGAGAGGAGAACCTCTCCCCGCTCATTGCCGACGTTGGTGCACCAAGCGGCAGTATTGGCTGCAGTTCCGGTGAGCTTCCGGGTCACTTTCTTGGTAGAATCGATCTTCAGAATCGAACCGTAGACCGAGGTGATGGCGGCCTTAAGGGTGGACAATCGGGACCAGACGTCGCGGACGTACGTCGCCAAGAACCACTTCGCAGCGGGCAGGGCGCTGAAAGGAGGGGGTTGCTGGAAGCACTCCTTTGGCTGCAATAAGCCGATTACGCTATTTGAGTGACGCCGGCAGTCACTCAAATAGGCCGTCGTCTTGCGCAGCCACATCTCGGAATGTAGTTCCTGAAGATCATTCTGCAGGGCGGCAGGGCTATTCCCCAGCGTGCGAGACCTGGCCATCGCAATGATGCCAATGTCGCATGCGTACCTGTAGGTCAGGATGACGGGGAAGCGAGCTGCAAGTCCGTCAGGTAGCTGCGCGAGTATGCGTTGATCGTACGCAATGAAGGTACCTTTGCAATTGGGGCATTCCATGTACTCGCAAGCTAGGTAGTAGCTGTCCTTGAAATCAAGGACAGCACGTACCCGGGGGTACAGCCCCTTGGACGTGAGCTTCCTGCCGACTCCGCAGTTGGTACACGAAAAGTTCACAGCCCACATTCTTCTGGGCATCCACAGGAAAAGCCGACGAAGAAAATACGCGTCAGGCTTGGGCGGCGCTGTGCTGGGCCCTGGAACAGGTGTCGGGGGTGGATTCCTCCAATTCGTGATAAAGATTCGACCGACAGAATTTAACAGCCAAGATGAAAAAAGAGTGTGAATCAATTAATTCCCAAGGACGCCTCGGAAACGGGAGCCTACTGCTCCAGAGAAAGTTGACAAAGGCGTGCTTTCTCACAAGTTTGCGTTTATTTCAAACGAACGGGCATGCATTCTCCCACAGTCCAACATGTTTGCATACCTGGCATGAAAAGGGGGTGCTCATTGCACGTTTTCCCAACTCTGGAGCTGATTGCCGCGATTGGGCCAAAAATCCGCTCTCCCGCGCTTCATTTCGTCGCTTTCGGACGTCCCGCATCGGAAAGCCGGGCAAGTGCGTAAGAAGCCCGCGTGGGAGCGCCAGCTCGGCAAGGTCGGTTGAGCGGGTTGAAGGCGTCCGGAGTCAAGTAGAGGGTAGAGGCACCAATGTTAAATGAGGACGCGGTTCAGTCCACTGCCGCTAGATGGCGGGAGGTCCGAATGTTCCAAATGGTGTTCCAAATGGTTCCAAATGGTGTTCCAAATGGTGTCCAAATGTTCCAAATGTTTCAAATGTTCCAAATGTTCCAATTGGTTCAGCATACAATCGACATAGGCAACGCTCCACCCATTCACCAAAGGCCATACCGCGTCCCAATATCTCAACATGGCGTAATAGATCAGCACGTCCAAGAAATGTTAAAAAAAAGAATGTCATTCAACCGTCGAACTCTCCCTGGAGTGCACCCGTTATCCTAGTGAAAAAGAAAGATGGTTCGGAACGGTTCTGCGTAGACTTCAGGAAGTTAAACAACGGAACTAAAAAAGACGTCTACCCTTTACTTCGCATCGACGACACGCTAGACCTACTTGGAAATGCGAAACTCTTCTCAACATTAGATTTAGCCAGCGGCTATTGGCAGGTAGAAGTGGCCCCGGAAGATAGGGAAAAAACGGCTTTTTCCACATTCAATGGGCATTACGAATTCCAATGCCTACCATTCGGACTAACTAACGCCCCAGCAACGTTCCAACGTTTAATGCAACGCCTATTGCTTCCAATCTGCACAAATTTCGCCATGGTCTATTTGGATGACGTCATAATATTCTCCAAATCCTTCCAAGACCATATCAGCCACCTTCGTACTGTATTGGGATTATTTTCGAAAGCTGGTTTAAAACTCAAGCAAAAGAAATGCCATTTCGGGCAACAATCGGTCAAGTACTTGGGTCACCTAGTATCGGTACACGGAGTAGCCCCAGATCCCGAAAAAATTATAGCCGTCCAAAATTTCCCTAAACCCAGGTGCACCAAAGACGTCCGATCTTTTCTAGGACTCTCAAACTATTGCAGGCGGTTTATAAAAAATTACGCTATTATAGCAAACCCCCTTACTAAACTGACGAGCAAAAATAATACATTTCGATGGGATGAACAAACTCACAATGCTTTTTCCACACTCAAACTGGCCCTAACAAAACATCCCGTACTAGCTTACCCGGACTTCACGAAACCTTTTACCCTTTTCACCGATGCTTCTAATACAGCACTCGGAGTGGTTCTTGCACAATTCCAGAATAATCGGGAGGTAGTAATCGCCTACGCCAGCCGTAAGCTCAACCCGGCGGAATCACGCTACGCTACAGTTGAAAGGGAAGCTTTAGCGGTCGTGTTCGCCGTAAAACACTTTCATGCATATCTGTACGGACGGAAGTTCGAAGTCGTGACAGACCACAACCCGTTAAAATGGTTAATGGCAAATAAAGATCATACTTCTAAACTTTCACTCTGGGCTTTGCGGCTACAAGAATACGATTTCACGATCAATCACCGACCTGGTAAGAAACACGGAAATGCTGACGGCTTTTCCCGTACCCCGGTCGCCATAATTACAGACGAAAATTACTTTACGAAAGCAACTTTTGTCCTAGAACAGCAGAAGGACCCAGCTTGTTCCAAATTGTTGCAACTCTTATCAGGCAATTCGTCCCCAATATTGCATAAAATGAGCTCACACTGGAAACAAAAATCACACGAATATCTGCTAAACTCTGACGGCATTCTCTGTCGCCTACGGCCCAGCATTCACGATAGTAGAATCCTAGTTCCACTCCCAATTGTCCCCGACACTTTACGAACGATCATCCTATCCAGTCTACACGACCACAAAACCGCAGGACATCTGGCCATACAAAAAACATATAACAAAATCCTAGCCCGGTACTATTGGGTAGGCCTCTATAGGGACGTAAAGAAGTACATATGGTCCTGCCCATCTTGCAATAAACGCAAATCGCCTACAAAAACCCTTAGGACTCCATTAATGCCCATGCCTATAGCAGAGCGCCCCTTCGATAGAATCACCGTCGACGTCCTCGGCCCGCTTCCGGGTACACCTCGGGGAAACAAATACATTATAGTTTTCACACACTATTTAACTAAATGGCCAGAAGCTTACGCCATACCCGACCAAAAAGACGAAACCGTTGCGAAGTTATATTGCGAAGAATGAATTACGAGACACGGAGCACCTCGACACCTCCTATCTGATCAAGGCCCTAATTTTATGGCCGAATTAATAAAAAATATCTGCGCCTTCCTAAATACCACCAAGCAAAGGACCACACCATACCATCCTCAATGCGACGGCCTCACAGAACGGTTCAATAAAACTTTAGCTGACATGATCTCACATTATGTAAATGATACCCATACGGACTGGGACGAACACCTACCGTACCTTCTCCTCGCGTACCGAACCTCAATGCAGTCCTCCACATTAGAATCACCATTCTACCTGCTTTATGGTAGGGACCCGGCCCTCCCGATAGATTCCATACTGTCACCTAAATCAGCACAGGTACTCTCATACCCTGACTACAAAGAAAAGCTGACATCTCACCTCCATACTGCATGGACAATCGCACAGTCGCATTTGAAAACAGCGCAAGAAAAGCAAAAACAGTATTATGACAGGACCGCGACCGAACGTCATTTTCGCGTGGGAGACAAAGTATACATGACGAAGCCCGCAACGAAACCAGGTCTTTCCAGGAAATTGGACTATAGATGGTCTGGTCCTTACCGAATTATTGATAGACCCTCCCCGGTTACAGCGACACTAATCGACCCCATTTCCTGCAAAAAGCATACAGTACACTTAAACCGATTGAAACAGTGTTGGGAATACGACGGGTGTAGGGACCCGAAAGCAGGAACACGGGAAGAACCCCGGACAATAAGCCCCATACCGCCCCCACCAACCTCCCCCAAAAGGCCCTCTAGCACTACTATACATCATTACACACCATCAAATTCCTCCGACAGCGCCACATATGCGGACATACTTCGCAGTCCTTCAAATCACCACACCCCAATACCAGTTGATAACGACCCTAACCCGCATTTTGTCACCCCAACAGCGTCGCCTAGCCAAGAAACAAGACCCGCTCCAACCTATTCTCTACGAGATAGACGAACGATAAAAAAACCCTCCCGATTTCAACCATATTAAAAAAAAAAGAAAAAGATCACAATTGGCGAACCTCCTTAACCGCGTGGACTAGACGCCGGTTTACGCGAGGACGCGTCACTTTTCGGAAGAGGGGGAGTAATGTAATGATACTTTATGCGACCTAGAAACACTTTAGTGTTTATGGCTTTTGTTGTGACGGAAGAAGAAGACCTTTCTTCTAGTGACAACAGAGACATCACTTTTTACAACCCTGTTGTCCAGTTACCGGAAGGTATAAAGGACAGCAGGGAAGTGATTCGGGTAGCCAGTGTGATTCTAGAGTGTAACGAGCTGAGTCCGTGCGAATACAGTTCAGGAATAAGCTTCAAAGTCTCTTGCGTTGTCGTAGTTACTACTGCTCATTCAGAAACCTAAAACGTAAGTACAGCGTTTTAATAGTAACACTACATTAGTTCATAGGAGTCGAATTGGCGATGGAGATTCTCCCGTTCTTGCTGGAAATCACTGTCAGCTTTCAGCTTTTCCTCTCGAAATTGCAGTTCAATCGCTTGTAGCTTTGACTGCCAAGCTTGGTCGATGAAAATCTTCTCTTCTTCGAATTTGCTAATTAATGCGGTCTTTTCGTTTTGGAAATCCATGTTGAGCGTATTGATGCGCCACTCGTGCTTCTCCGACAATCCTCTCTTGAACGCTAACGCATGTTCCGCAGCCGCACTGATCCTAATAGACAAATATTGTTAGATTTGCGTTGTACTGGAATGAAAAAACGCTACTTCTCCTTAAGTTCCTGGGACTCGCGCTTTAACTGTTCATCTTCTTCACGGTGCAAGTCCAAGTGTATTTGTAGGTCGTTCTTTTCACAAAGAACGGCTGCTCGCTCCTTTTCTAGTTCTTGAAGTTTAACCATGACATCACCTAACTCCTTGTTCAGAGCAGACACTTGCTGTTTGAGTTCTAATTCACGGGAAACCTTCACTTGCTGCTTGGTTTGGGACGCTTCAGAAGAGCTTAACTAAGAAACAATAATTATTATAAAAAAATAACAAAAAGCTGAAAGTGCTATAAGTCTTGGTGTGTTTAAAGGACTTTAGGAACATCCTATCATTAAAGCAGCACATGATTACCCATACGGATGAGAAACCCTTCATTTGTGAAATCTGTGGCGCGGGATTCCGGAAGAATAATAATTTGTTGCGTCACCATTTGGTCCATACAGGAGAAAAACCCTTTTCTTGCGATATTTGTCAAAAGAAATTTGCTTCCGTGGGCAACTTGAAGAAGCATAAAGTGATCCATGCCGGCGAAAAAAATTATTGCTGTAAATTGTGTGGCAAAGCGTTTTCCCAGAGTTCCAACTTGAAGAAACATTACGTAACCCATGACAGTGAGAAGAAGGCTAGGAAAGGCGAGAGAAATTATTCGGCCGAAGAAGAAGGGGAGGAATAGAGCAGTGAACGCGGAACGCTGACCATAATTGGACACGAAATTATTTTAACTGAACCGGAGCAGGAATTGGAAGAAACTGAAGACGTCATTGGGAAATCGAACCCGCTTGGATGTGTTTTAACTATTGAAGGCACGGATATGGTAGTTGAAATTTGATGGCGTTAAAATAAGTGGTCCTTCCTTTGCTGTCTTGTTGAGAAAAGCTAACGTTGGAGGAAATAATGCGGGGGAAAGAATTTCATGTATTTCATGACTGTATTTGCCGCGTGTCCTAAATATTGACATCGGAGTATTGATGTTATCGATATATGGCGTACATGCATGGTATCAGTGATCTCACTTTTCGATACGATATACGGGTAGGTTCGATTAAATCAACAAATATGGCTTCCTTAGCGAAGGTTTTTCAGCCAGCTTTGTGCAGAAAATGGCTCGTTTTGCAAAATAAGCCAATCGTGCGTTCGGTCGGACGTAAGTAGCTTGACCTACTTGGGAAACTGAAAACTAACGGAGCTTGTATTTCAGATTGGAATAAGGATTCCAAGCCTAGCCCAGACGGAAGCGGAAAAGGCTGCCGCTGCGCGAAAGTATGGACTTATTCCTACTGATTATCAAACATACCCAGACGATGGAACAGGTCTTGGAGACTATCCCAAGCTGCCTGTCATTAGTCCAGATATGAGAGATCCTCACTATAATTACGATTACCCAGAATTGAAGAGGGACTTTGGTGAACCTGTACGTTGGGTTGTTTTAGTCTTTGAAAACGGCTATCAGCGCACAATCTTTTTATAAAAGAGACTTAGCGTAATTTTTCTAATTTAAGGTACATGCGGAATATGTGAAGTACACCGAAGAACGACTTAGCGCGGCAAGAACCCGATATACGTACCCTCAGATGTTAACTGCGTTTGTGTCAGTCATGCCGTTAATTTTTGCTCTGCGAGAAGTAGGAGAAATTTTCCCATACTATCGCCCTGCGCTAAGACATTCTTTTCCTTAATAAAGATTCTCAAGTGTCATTCACAAACTTTCGTTTCTGCAGATGCCGAAGGGGTACGAGATGGTTCATCACAATGACACTTTATCACACGCCACCTTTTAACATGCCCTGATACTTCATCACAAAGACACTTCATCACAATAACACTTCATCACATGCCATCTATAGACAGACATCCAGGCCATCATATTATGTGACTACATCATATCATATTATCGGACTACATTATCTGACTTGTTTTCGTTTACTAATATGAGCGCTTCCAGTTTCCTAGATTTATGTGGAAGATTAGGTGGTGTTCTGTAATAAAAACTAACTGTTAATTAGTCAGTTAGGTAGATAATTGTCTATGGATGTGGTGTGAATTAATCTTTGAATATATACGTGTAATTGTTCTATTTTATTTAACCTTTCAAAAGTAAATACGCAAAGAATAATACAGAAATAAAACACACATAATCAAATGCATTACAAAAGAATTTTGTCTGTCTGGATTTTTGTCTGGATGTCTGGATTTTTGGCCTGGATGTCTGTCTATACTATAGATGGCATGTGATGAAGTGTTATTGTGATGAAGTGTCTTTGTGATGAAGTATCAGGGCATGTTAAAAGGTGGCGTGTGATGAAGTGTCATTGTGATGAACCATCTCGTACCCTCTCAAACCTACCACACGAGATAGCTGTGCTAGACTTTGGAGAACGTGTTGCATCAGTCACGTCAGCTTCTGCCAACTTGGGGAATTCCGAAGCGTCGGGGACGTAATTCCTCAGTTTATTGTACCACTCCACGTGTTGCATCCATTTTTGTTTCTCGCTTGCGGCTTGCAGGCGTTTTGTCGCCTCAATTTGCTTGTGTCTTCAAAAGTTGAAAAGATGCTTGAATATAAGCTGCGGTTCCCGTAGTTCATTTCAAAATAACGGTCTGTTGCAGAAGGGATACTTCAATCCCAAGAAGCTACTTATTTACAGCGATTCACGGGCGTCAGCAAGTGACTGTCTCTGAATATACCCCACCCTTGTAAGCCATGCATTCAACTACTATACTACCGATTTTTTTTAACGAAGAAGGATTTGTATTGACATTATTATACAACACCGATAATTGCGCAGAAGCTGTCACTTTCATTTAAGAAGTGAGATCCTTAAATGAATTTATTTTCACCCCAAGTAAGCCGTGAATTAACAAATTCACAATACTTTTAGCAATAAGAAAGATTCTGTATAACTATAAAAATACAACTTGTATAGTTGCCAAAACTGGACAACTTTACCGGGAAACAGTTGACATATCCTCTAATCGTTTCGCCTTTGGAGCACGGCACACTTACATAAAGCGGTTACATAAAGCAGAAGACGAGGAACACGAATGAACGAAGCATTTTTAATTCGTAAAAGCTCATGCACACCTGAAAAGCTACATACGTGCTCTGACTACGTTGCTACGACAAAATGCTTCTCCTTAGGCAAAGCGGACAATCACATATTACAGATAAAGATATCAATTCATTCAGATAGACATTAAAAAAGCAAAAAAATATATCAGGGTCAGCATGACTTACCTTTTCTATGAGTGGACGGAAGATATGTTCCGATTAAACCGAATGAAAAACTTACCAGCTGCAGCTGACACTTCAATTTTTAAACTCTTAATACGAGCCGCTGCAACACCATCCGTGATGTATCGATGGACGTACCGCAGGAATTTCCGGACAGGACAAACGCGCCTCGATTCGCTGCTTAACAGGTCAAACACTTCCGTAGGCTCGACTGACAAACTAATAAGATTCAGATGTTACGTTTTTAATACATAACACAATGAAAAAAAAAACAGAAAAAAGGGAACTACTTGTCTAGAAATTCCTGAACGGTTTCCATGTCCTTCTTTGTAGGCGCGGGAGCAGGGTCAGCCAAGTTAGCTGCAAAATATGATTAATTAGTTTTGCACTTAAAAATGTTTTCAGGCAATCACCGTCTGCTCTGTCTTTCATGCTCGTACGCTCCTCCCGCAACTGCTCTTCCGAATAGCCAAACTTGTCGAGTTCTTTTTGATGGTACGCCAATAAGCGAGGAACCTGTCGCGCAAACAGAGAAAAAGTTACCCCACTCAAGCCAGGAAGCCAAAATAAAATAGCAATGCATGAACACCTACCATTAGATACTTCTCTGTCAGAGCTTTCACCAACGCTTCTATTTTTTTGGTGTTCCAATAGATAACGTGATCGGTTAACATCTCATTTCGACCTGAGATTCATAAATATTAGTTCGAGAAAGTAAATCCATCACCCCAAAATACTCACCTGCTTTGTCCATTCTTTTCGTAGTTTGCGCAGTCTTTGAAATGTAGGCGAAGCATAACTCGCAATGTTCCCCTGTGCACATGCCCAGCCCAAGCACATGACGAGCGCTCCAGCAAAGCTAGGCATGAAATATTTACAAAACTTGCTACATAATTGTGGAGTTTTACCTGGCAATTGAGGCAGTGTCCATGCGCATGCCAGACGGGAACAAAGTGCTCTGAGTTCTCCAGAATTTGCGGAAGGTCGTTTAGGGGATGGTCTTCACCAGCTCTTTTGATCCGTTCAGCTGTGTCCCTCATGAACGGGTAGAGCTGGCACATAACATCACTGGCTACAAAGCATATTCGTCTTTGCTTTCCAAGCTCGTACTGGAGCAGCAGGGGGTACGAATAAATTTCCCCTCGGAACATGTTCAATCCTCCCAGTATGATTTCGTGCCGACACGCCACAATGCAGATGCCCGTTTCGTCCAATTTTGCAAACGACTGACATTCTGCACGCGCTGCTTTCCAGTCCGATGCTTTGCAGGTACTGGTCTGAGAGCCCTAATCGGAAGAGAAGACCACTCGTAAGGTTTCGTTTGTGAATACTGAAATAATTACTACCTTTGCTACACGCGTTTGTTTGAGCTGTCGTATGCTTGTATCAAAATCCGCTACGTGAGCGTCCGGTAAAAGGAATGCACTTTTCATATAAGATTCTCGAATAGAGCTGACAGTCTGTTTCAGAAAATTTGCTTGAGAAATATAGAAAACTTACTCGGAATTGTGCTTCCATCTAAATACTTTCTTATTTCCATCAACGTGGACTACATGGCACGTCTCCCAGCATGAAGGGCACTGGAGTAAAGTCCAAGGAGCTTCACAGGCTTCATCACTTGTCGGAGACGTTTCCATTTTGGCAATAAGGCTTAACAATCCGAACTTACAACGCCTCCACTCCTGATAGGCATCTCTAAACAATGTCGGGCAAATCTGCGTGACCTATGGTGTATTTGAATGAGCTTGTGACAAGCACAATCTTTTTAGAGCACAATAAAGGATACTTACAGATGCATTCAAGTCTTTCGACTTGCGTTCCAGAGTGGACAGAAGGGCTTTCGCTGAAAATCCCGGATTTTCCATTTTTGAATAGTGGAAGTCACGGAGCAATTCCACGCTGTAAACGGTGCACCCTAAGGAAAGCCCCACAATTAGGTTTCACTAATGGGTAGCGTCGTAGGATACCTTTGTAAAAATACGACGACGCTAAAAAATAATCTGAAAATATCAGACTGTCCCATTCCACTTTGGACATCGAACTGCAGCTCTTACATTTCAGTCCAGGAAGGAAGGTATCATGCCGACCTAAAAATAAACGGTTAGCGAAATAAAAGAGAAGCAGTACTAGTAGATATACCTCGATTACACACGTATACACAAAGGAGACCGATTGCATCTTCGACTTCCTCAGAGCCACAATGTTTACAAACTCGAGCCATGTCGATTGGAATTGCTCGACCTGGAAAAAGACAAGAAATGCAACAAATGTAAACGACTGAAAAAATATCGTAAGTTACAACATACTTTCAGTGGAAATGCCATAAGAACCACCGCTTTCTGCTTTAAGCACTTGACAGGGCTGGAGGGCCATTAGATAGCCACACACCCAAGTATGGCGCAAATGTGTCGCCAAGAAAGTATGTTTCAGGGCGTCACATTCGATACATAAAGCGCCGCATCCGTCACTGCATCTAAAGTCAGAGTTTATTAAGTGATTTAGGGAGAAAGACATTACTTACCGGAGGACACTTGGAGACTTTTTACAGTTGAGGCAAATTTGCTTCGAGCGCAGGGCGGGCGACTCTTTTTTTATGATGCCGGTAAAAATTGTGGGTCGGACGGTGTCCCAACCAGCTGCTAGTCTATCGCGCCTTTCACGCCAACTATCGGCTGGGCGAGTTGACGTACGGTTCACATTGCTAGTAAATGTTTGCCTTGTGCACCTGTTGTCTCCGGAGTCGTTCTTCGGGTCTAAATTACAGAAAGAATTATAATTTTGATCAGTTTGCGTTACACAGTTCCAAGCTGAAATTACGTCTTACTTTCTTGAGAATCGATGAGCGTTTCCTGTACATCCGGAGCACGGCCATTCGTTCGCTTCGCACGAGAATGATTACCCACCTTTTGACGAGGTTTGGTGCGAGAATGTAACATTCCCGTAGTGGTAGTAAGGGACGCATGAAGAAACACTTGCTTTTTTCTATAGCGTTCGCGTTCTTTAATCTTCTTGGCCTCTTTTTTTTTGTCTTTCGAACTCTTCTTGCCGCTCCTTTGCTCTTAAAAGAACTGCCTTTACCGCTGCTTCGTTTTTCTTTGTTTTACCCATGACAAAAAATTTTACGTACGTAAACAAAACAAAGTCACGTGATCCCGCGCTGAAGCGAAACTTGTGGGTATATAATCCTGTGCGTACGAACAGGATGAGTGCAAGGCGATCCTGTGGTTTCGCACAGGATCCCGTCTGATAATGTGTTGAGTCGGAGAGTGGGTAGCGAGTCGGGGTATGTAGCGGTAGTCAGGAGAAGTAGAGTTAAGGCGGTGATTTTGATTGTTGGAGTTTTGTGATTAAAAGTGATTTATGTTGACAATACAGTGGAATTAAACGAACCCAGCTCATTTCCAGGGGTTTTCCTTTCGGACATTTATAATTATCCAAATTACAACTTTCCCCTCACAATAGTAAGGGTGGTCGTCCATGCAGAAATCACCCGCTCCACTCTGCGTTATAGCCTTCAGACTATCGCGGTAATCTCTCTTAAGGTTGCGCACTTTTTCCTTGATTTGCTCCCATGTTCGCGTGTAATTTGATTCCGACATCTTGGCCACCAACTCTTTGTACAGCGGTTCCTTTCGCTTCATCCCGTCAAACTTTTTTTGCATCTCGGCATCACCCCAGAGCTGAATTAGCAACTTTGTCTCTTCAGTTCCCCACATCATCCTCTTCTTCTTGGGGTCACTCATACTTTCGCTAAAACAAACATAACAAAAATAAGTGCGGTTCCTTGTAGTGTGCGACACAACTTCACTTTTCTGATATCAATGGGAATCACGATAAAAAGAGTAAAACAACGTGATGGCTAAAAGGCGATTTATGTGTGGCAAGTATTTATGACTGTTGTGTATTTAAAGTGATTCTTACTTGAAACGCAAAGTCTATCGATGAAAAGTTCAACACGCTGGTCACAAAACGTACAAATGCTTTATTTACATTACAAGTCACTCCCTCTCTAGTCTTGACGCGAAACGATCCTCAACTCACCACTGCTGGCCCAGGCCCCTGATCCGAAAAGTGGTTTCGAAACCTCTCACCAAACCCCACTTTGAACTAGAGTTTGGCCAGTGGAAACATGTGAGTTCGGGAACTCGAGTTGAAATCCCACTTGAACTCGAGTTCAGCCGGCAGTGGAAACACACTCATAATCTAACCTAACTTAATAACCTAACCTAAGCTAACCTAACTTAATAACCTAAGCTAACCTAACTTAATAACCTAACCTAAACTAACCTAACCTAATCAAACCTAAACTAACCTAATCAAACCCAAACTAACCTAACCTAAACCTATCCTAACTTAACCTAACCTAACCTATCCTAACTTAACCTAACCTAAACTAATGTATTTACAATCCAACTACCATTTTTGAATTCGAGTGACACCCGTTTGTCATTCGTTTTTCGAGAACGTTTTGAAACCATAATACACACTAGTGTCACTTTTATCTCGGATTTCCGAAACTGGAGAACCTGTTGAACAACAGTACAACACGTTCTCCGGATTTAGTTACGAATATATGTACAGTATACCCAGATAAAAGATGACACCGTCGTGTCTTAAGAATTTGCGTTTTACGCCCCTAGGAGTGCTGTTGTTCTTCCTTAGGGCTTTTGTTTACAAACATTGGTTGTTGAAAATCGGAAAAAATAATGAATAAAAGGAATATTAGGGAGACCGAGCAGAAGTTGGCTTCGGCGATCGGTGAAATGTTGAAAGAACGTTATGAAGCTGTACAGAAAAGAAAAAAGGAAGCTGAAAAAGCAAAGAGTAGAAAAAATGGCGGAAAAAGTCCTGGTAAACTGTATATACACACAAGAGCCGGAACATTGCAATCCTCAAACCGACCATCGCGTATTTCCAAAACTAAGACCACTGGTATAGCGAAAACTCTTAATCTTAACGATGGTGCGTCGACCTCTGAACCTTTCGTGTCCGAAGCTCCAGAAATTCCCCAGGCCCAAGCGTGTAAGGAAGCTAAGTTAGAATATTTATTCTCGTTGGTTAAATGTTTTATTATTGTAGGTAATCGCGTTGAGCCAGTGAGGCTCAGGAAACTTTTGGATGAAAATACGTTCACTGAAGGGCAACCAAATCCACCTCCTTCTCGGACTTGGACTGAAAGGAGAGAAAAGAGATCTTCAGGGTGGGAAGCAAGAAGGCCGGAAATATTCACTGCTTTTTTCAAGGAAAAATCTTCTCCTTTCACTAATAAGAATTGTGTTAAATGCAACCCAAATCCGGCGATTATTAGGTACTTTTTAAGTGCTTCTATTATTTAATTTGTGAAGCATTGCAGGTGCGAAGACGGCTGTGGGGCTTTGTGCGTCACATGTGACACATTAAAACACAAATTCTTAGCTACGCACCTTCGTTATACTTGGGCTGTTGGTTTTAAGACGACCCTTAAACCTTGTCAGACTTTAGTTTTACAGCAGGGTGGATCATACTCTCTGGGCAACGATGGTATATCTTCTTAATAAATCGATCAGGAAAAAACATTGAACTCTTTCATCTGCTTTAGATCGTGCAATCCCGGCAAGTCTTGAAAGCAATTGTAAAAAGTGCGGCTCTGGAGAAGTCGAGTGCATTATTAATATCCCCTGCAAATTCGTGTCCATGCGAGGTATTCTGTCAGAGAAGTAGTAATGTCCTATCACTTGCATTTCTTTTTTATTTCCCATTAGGTCGACATGATGTATTCCTTCCGGCCGTGAAATGCCATTCGTGCACTTTCATTCATAAAGTCGATTGGGAAAATCTCGTTTCTTCTAACTATTTCGCTGGTTCGTCCAATATGTACGGAGGTATAAACGGGACCTTTAAAGACTGATTGCCTAACTCTTTTCTACTCTTACTTTAAAGGGTGCTATATATTCTCGACCGAAACACTATATATATAAACACTATATATACACTATATATTCTTCTTTTTAAGAATGGAAAGTCCTGGACTCGCAGTAAGAGCGTTTCTTGCTTCCCTTCAACGTCTCTCAAAAGACTTAGATGCACGTGTAAGTATTGTACTGGTTGAATGCATAGCAATCACGACTTATTCTATTTCTCTTGTACTGTACCTCTTTTCTGTAGGTAATGAACATCCCCCCAACCGCATTTAAGGACGCGTTTGAAGAATGGGTTCGATGCATGTCCGGACTGAACGGTTTTGTCGATGAGGTGGAATCTGGCCGTGATCGCTCACCAGGGAGAAAAGGTTTTCGTTTGCACTGCCCAGCGTGTCATAAAATGTGCCATGTCGTTCATGTTGATGGCAACAAGAAGGTGTATAGATTCAAACTTAAATCCAGGTATCGAATGGTACACTCATAGCGAGGTAATTCACGAGTATGTATGTATATTCAGATCCTTGCGCCGCTGTTATTCAGAGGGCGTGTTTTTGTTTCCTGACGAGGAAGTTTTAAGCTTTGATGCCGCAATAAATAACTTGAGGCAGAAACGTTTGTCAAGGGTTTGTACGCTTACGGCGTTAGTTATAGCAACTAATTATTTTATTACAATTTCAGGGGAAGAAAAACAATTGCAAGGCAAGGAAAGCGGCTAGGGCTGAGTGCCAGTCGTTCATTAAACTAGACGAGACTGGGGTTTACATTGCATTATGCCGACATGAGTTCATTCTGGGCGGCCTCAACATGTTTAGAGGCGAAATTTACTCTTATCCGCTCTTTCTACTACGTGAACTTTGCCGAGAAATTAACGTTCGGTTTATTTCTATGGATGTCATGTGCCAATTTTGGCCATTTTTGGAGGGCCTGACCAGTGACATTAGGGCCGTATTGGAGCAGGGTAACGATCACCCCCTTAGCGACGTTGTCGATATGCAGAAAAACGTGACTCGTTTCCTTTCTGTGTGGCATGCCAAGAATCATAATGCAGACTGCGAGGTGAGCTACCTAGATTTTCTATATAATTTTGCTGAATAATCATGTTTAGCTCGTTTGGAGCGGAACTTTCCAGGAGGGACTCGGCACAAGCACGGGTGAACACGTAGAACTCGTAAACGCCTATGCTTCAGGAATCGGCCAGACGACCAAGCGTATGGACAAAGCTGGTAAGTTTCAAGTAACTGGAGTTTTTCTGTAGCTGCTTTGATTTTCCTAGGTCGAAATGAAATGCTGACGCAACACGCGGTGTACTGGAATACCAAGAATGAGGAATCGCTGCCAGAAGCTCTTTCAGAAAGATACGAAGAGGTAATTGATTGAGTACTATATCTATTCTTTTTCGCTATGTTTTTCTGCTTTTTATGCAAATACTGCTACTGCCAGAAAAAGAATAGTTATTTTGTTGATGTGCCTGCAGATTCCTAAACAGATCTGTTCCCTCGAAGAAGAGCTGCAAGGATACGGCTTCAGTGGTGATCAGTTGCGTGCAGAGCGAGACTCCTGGAGGCAAAAGGCAGATGGTACAATTCTGTTTTGTTAATTATGTCTTGCAATATTCCGTGTTTATCTCGTAGCAAACTTGTCAGATCCAGCTCGTGCTCCGACACCGCGAGAGGTCGAAATAGTCGAAAAGTTTTTTCACAGGTAAAAATTTTCTGTTTCGTATATAACTTCTGAACTTAACGTGTTTCAATTAATTAAATAGTCTGCCAGCCGAAAGTGAAAGTATCGAAGACGACATCTACGACCCACCGGAACTGGACCCAATAACATCGGGAGCAGTGAAAAAATGTTTGCAACACACATACCGTTTTGTTGCAGAAGGAAAACTCAAAGCCCAAATTAGGAGCTTAAAAAGAGAAATCTCAGCTGTAGCGGGTAACTATCTATTTTGTGAAGTTGAATTGCCAATGGTGCGTAAAAGATGAAAAGTAACATTAAAGGTAAGTTGCTGTAAGTTTTGTCTCTACATGGTTATATTATAGTGTCTATTAGTCTTCCGATTCTCTGGGTTAGTTCTTGTAGTCTAATTTAGATTCCGTGGATTGTAGTTGTGCATGCCAAATTGTTGCAGTAGGCATTAAGCATGACTTTTTGCTTTATCGGTTTCAAAGTGGGGCGCAGATAGGTGAAGATTGCGAGCATGGTTTTTATGTGTAAATTTTATGTATTTTTATAAATACATGAATTTTGCTTAAGGGGACTGTATTTCCGTAAATGCGAAAATAAGTGCGAAAATTTCCTTTGGTGTAGAATGCGTAAGTATCAGGCCTCAAAATAATTGAGGCAGTTCGGAAACCAGAAAGACAAGAGCGTCTTCCTGCTCAGGGTGGGATATTTTATATGGCCAAACACGTGGCCAAACACATGTGGCCAAACACGTGCCAGTCGCGTGATGTCACGTGACTCAGGAGGGCTGAGATCCGCTTCACATATTTTGTCAAAATCAAAGGCGAAAAAGGGCTGGATACCAATTTTTTCGTCTTTATCTTCCAAACGCCAGACTTACGAGATCCCTAATCGGTATCAGCTTAAAATGAATTAATTAAAATTGGGTAAACTTGTGTCACTATAGACCCTTTGTACTATACGCAAAAGCCCGCCAACCCTGTAAGTTTCCAAGGGCGTTTTTTGAGATCAATTACTATTATAAAAGAGTCAAACTTGTAACTTGCTGAAAACGATATAGTTTTGCGTATTGGAGGCCTTTTCGATACATATGAGCCTAAAAGAGTTAATTTCTTTGAGATCGGGGAATCTGTGTCACTGTTCCCTTTGTACTATACGCAAAAGCCCGCCAACCCTGTAAGGTTCCAAGGGCGTTTTTTGAGATCAACTACTATTATAAAAGAGTCAAACTTGCTGAAAACGATAAATTTATACGTATTGGAGACTTTTTCGATACATATGACCCTAAAAAAGTTAATTTCGTTGAGATCGGGGAATCTGTGTCACTGTTCCCTTTGTCCTATACGCAAAAGCCCGCCAACCCTGTAAGGTTCCAAGGGCGTTTTTTGAGATCAACTACTATTATAAAAGAGTCAAACTTGCTGAAAACGATAAATTTATACGTATTGGAGACTTTTTCGATACATATGACCCTAAAAAAGTTAATTTCGTTGAGATCGGGGAATCTGTGTCACTGTTCCCTTTGTCCTATACGCAAAAGCCCGCCAACCCTGTAAGGTTCCAAGGGCGTTTTTTGAGATCAACTACTATTATAAAAGAGTCAAACTTGCTAAAAACGATATAGTTATGCGTATTGGAGGTCTTTCGGAGAACATGTGAGCTCAAAAGTGTTACATTCTTTCATATGGAGAAACCGTGTCAGTTGTCCCTTAATTTCTCCTACACGCAAAAGCCGGTAATTCTCTGGAAGGCGCACAGGGCATTTTTGGGATCTACTGTTACATATGCTACTTCTGTTAGGAAATTTATTGAGAATATCCCAGCTAAAGTGATGTAGTTGCTTACTTTTAATTCAGACCAATTGTGTTGCTTTACTTATTCTAAGATGCAAATTATTTCATTATTCTAAGATCTGCAAATTATTTAGCTATTCTTAAGCTCTGCACTGTATTGTATATAATAAGCACGCAGATCACAAACACGACTCAACCTTGTAGGGCCCGCATTATATTTTTTGGTTACCCTTATTAATGATGCCAGAGTGTAACTTTTAAACTAGAAAACTTACTGAATTTATAGAAGTATATAATTATGCTGAATGAGTTCTATGTTCTTTTTTGCTTCCGGCTGGAATACGTGTAGGAAACCTCTGACTATTTAACGTCTGAGTATTTTCAGTGTCGTATGGAATTCGCGATTGGAGAGTAGTCTACAACCGAATGGTTTCGTGATTATACGCGTATTGTTCGGCCAGTCCTGGTAAGTACTGTTTTTTTACCAAATAATATTGGCGAGTGATTACCTGGAAAGCTTTTGTGTCAGCCTTTATTCAAATAAGATTAATCAACCTTTTGTGTGTCGTCTTTTTGTGTATTTCTTACAATATATGCTATCTTCCTGTATTGCAATTTGGTAACACTTTTCAAGTAACCATAGTATGCTTTGGTGAAGTGCTTCTTTATTGTTTCGCATGGCCAGTCGTAATTATGTTGCAGGGTTTATTTAAGCTTCTGTGTAATACGTAAATAATTTCCACTCCAGTAAATGTGTCATATAATATTTATTGCGTGCTATATAATAGCTGGGATTTGCAATTTTGGGTAAATATATATATACACTTCGGAATATTTGGGAATATTTCGGAATATTTTGTTTTATTTGTAGTTCAGGAAAGTTTCCCATTAAGCGCGTTCATTTTATCTCTGAGTACCAATCACATTTTAAAAACCTGTTTCCAGCCTTTATCTAATCTTATTCAACCCTAATTTTGTACAGACACAAGCAAAAAGCGCGACCGTAAAAGAAAGGAAATACGCAACGTCAAGGACAAATGGGACCACAAGATCTTTATGTATAATAAACTCCGAAACTATGTCGGGAATGCCACCGGGTTTCCTCCTTTGTGGCAAGACGAAGACGAAGAAGAATGCGTTTTCGCTGAAGGTAGGCTCTCATTCGTCTAGTCATTTTCGTTAAAAAATTACTTAAAAAAAAACTTAGGTGAGGGCCAGACGAAGAAAAAAGCTATTTTGCTTTTTACGAAAGTAGAACGCCTTCAAGAAGAACGTATCATAATTGAAAGAGAAATGGAGGATGTCGTTTCGTATTACAGCGAGAAGGAGAAGGCCCTGACAAACACTGATGTTTATCAAGTTTGTCCGCCTTACAAATCAGGCAGGTACAGTTTGCCTCAGCCATGCGAGGAGACGGTAGTGAAAGGCATGCGGGCTTTGCTTGCAAGAAGGAAGCAATATGCGCTTTTATGCAAAGCTGAGGCCATCAGACTATTTCGAGGTGCAGTCTATGAGCACAACCTGCACGTAGAAAATAATCCTGACTCGTCATCTGAGGAAGACGATTCTGACGAAGAATTGGAGGATGAATTCATAGGTAAGTATCATAAAAAGCTAACACTTATTTAATAAGGATCACGAATGCTTTATGTATAACTGGTTCACACACTGGTTCACTTCGTAACTTCCAGACAGTAATCTTTCCGCTTCGAATTCTATCACCTATTGTACATTAAAACGACAATCAAGACTAACGTCTGCCTGTGATTCAACTGATCTTACCATGATCTCCGCTTGTGTGTCTTGGGCCCTTCCGAGATTCTCTCCGGCTGACGGGCTTATAACCTGCAAATTACTCTGCATCGAGGAACAATAAAATCAGAAGATACATAAACCTGGCCGATTTTACTCGTAAAATAAATCTCGTTTTACTCCCTTAATAAGCTTTTCTTTTGGCATCTTGTTTGCTGCTTCGATTCTGGCTTTGTTGTTTACTAGCACGGATTCAGTTCCTGATGTTTTTGTCAGCTTCCACTTATTCTAAAAGTGGACAAGAATAAATGAAAATGCAAAATAAATATTTCTTCATTTTTACTTGCTTGACTTGCTCTTCGGCTATTTTGATTTTTACCACTCCCTTCTCTAAAATGTATGCTGTAAAAATAAACACGCACGAATCAACTAAACGAAATATTACTTGAGTACGTTATTATTAGAGGCTTCTTCACAACCAAAGTTTCTTTGCTTTGCCTTTCTCTAGCACCAGGCACGAAAGAAGGAACACTGACTAAATCTTTTGACGGTGCGGGCTCGTTTTCCTAAAACAATTTGGGAATACTAGAAGACAAAACAACAAAATAATGGAAGCTTACTTCGGTCAGTAGGGCAACGGTGTGGATCTGCTCCAGCTGGTCATTCGTCCGTTGAATGTCAGGAAATTCAAACATCTAATATTTTACGGAAAAAAATATACGTCCCATGTGTCAGAAATCCGATGACCCTTTATTACTCAATTTAGTATAAAGATATTCAACAGAGTACTTACCACATCAAGCTCAGGTTCAAGTTCTTGGTTATCTTTAACCGAATGGGTTGCTTGCGAAATAGACAGCTGCCAGGTCTTCTGAAATGAATCAATAATTAAAGAAATGCTGAGACTAATTTATGAGTAGCTATACTTGATTGCTATGTTCTTCCGCCGTTTTCGTTCTTTTGGCTTCTTTCTCTAATTAATATTATAAGTAAGTAAATAGTTACTTATAAAAAGGCAATATTTACTTGAACATGTCTTTGTATCTTTAGCCTTCCTCGCTTTTGTGCGTTTTTTCTTCTCCCTTCCATGAACACCAGATTTCTGAGTATACAAAATTTTTTCATGCGTTATATCAATTGGGAGTTCATCTACGTCTTCCTACATTTAAAACATTAAAACGCTCAAATACGTTAATACAGAGTTACCTTGTCAGCCACATGACCGTCAGCCGAGACTTCCACTGCATCCATGGCTTCCGCTGAATCCGGGAGCGGTTGTGAATCCTCTCTGAAGGTAACAAAGATGTCAAAACTTAGAATATTATTATAAGGGCATACATGGCATGAAACAGAGTATCTTATGCGAATGCCTGTTAAATTTGTATGACTAAACTTGAGAGTGTACTTGTCAACTGCAGAAATGTACTCGTCCTTCAGGAAGGTAAGGATACGGGTACGAGAAGATTCACCACAGCCAAAACCTGTTTTTACTAATCCTGTAAACTCACCACAACTTTTCTCTAGTGACAATTCCCCACAGGAAAATTCACCACAGATGGCTCCACAGCCAAATCCTGTTTGTACTAATCCTGTAAACTCACCACAACTTTTCTCTAGTGACAATTCCCCACACGAAAATTCACCACAGTATGATCATTGAATACTGACATATACCCAAGTGACAATACCCAAGTGAAGATGAAAACTTTAACCACTTAATCATAATTAATAATAAATTTGAATACAAACTACAACTCGTTTGAATTTGAACACAACTACAACTTTTAAAACTCGTTTTCAGGAATGCTCACGTTTAATAATAATACATTTGAATACAAACTACAACTCGTTTTGTGTTACAAACTACTACAACTCGTACAACTACCTCTACAATTTAACTACAAACTACAATTCGTTTAAATTCGTTTAAACACCCGTTAAGCGAAACTGATTTTCCCATTTAAATCAGTGTAAAACACGATAATGCGTTCCCTGCGAAATATTTTTTTTAAATGTTTATTCAAATAAAATTACAGGTACATGCTTATAAATCGTTAAAGATCGTAACAACCTGGAAAAAAACATTGATTGGAAAAAACAGGATTGCTCTCGTTTTATAATATCGGGCAGGGCGGGGCTAGCGTGGGGAGTGGAGGAAGGCTTTAAGGTGGGTTTCCCACTATGTCAGTATTCAATGATCATACTGTGGTGAATTTTCGTGTGGGAAATTGTCACTAGAGAAAAGTTGTGGTGAGTTTACAGGATTAGTACAAACAGGATTTGGCTGTGGTGAATCTTCTAGTCCCCGTAAGGAAGAACAACAGCACTCCTAGGGGCGTAAAACCAAATTCTTAAGACACGATGGTGTCATATTTAATACGGGTATACTGTACATATATTCGTAACTAAATCCCATAGAGTAATAATAAATAGAGAGAAAATTAAGGCCTTTCCTTACGGAAAGTTTGTTACCACTTTCGAGAGCCCCAGGCTAACCCCATGAGAGGAGGAGGTTGGCCAGAACTTCTTGAGACAGCGGGAACTAAGAAAAACGGAGTTGAGCTGTAAATCGATACCAAATGGACTTGATCGATTTCTTTGCCTTAGCGGAGACCAAGCGGGAAATTTTTAAACATTAATCCGAATTATAACCGGATCATAGCGACCATTTAGAAAATGCACATATTTATATAATATAACGAGTATGTATAGAATACAAACAAAAAGTCGATACATGAAAAAAAAAGGGGGAGGGGGGTTACAAAAAATGTGTTTTGACATTGCAAGCATAGGAATTTCCGACATAGGGATACGGAGGATTGATTTTACTCTTTATGTCAATTTTAACATTTCAAACATTTTGTAAACATTTCAAAATTATAAGTGAGGTAAATTTAAGGATTATACATGTCAGTTTCACTGAATATGGTGCATTTCTTGTTCACCTGCCTTAAAATTCCAGAGTGCGTTTGGCTATTACGGGCGCGTGCGTAATGGTACAGTCTGGTGTTTAAATATTTTCTTACAACAAGACTAATAAAAAGTCGCCCATGTTTGTCCTGTCCTGACAACTGATTATCATGCTCGACAAGTGCTTTTAATATATCTCCCTTTTCTTGGTAATTCTCAAACACGTAACTAACGCTAGGCTCTTCCAGTCTTTCCACTGCTGGAATACTGGTGGGTGTTGAGGCTAAGATCGTTCGAAAAAAGCGTTCGCATAAACGACAAAGAAAGGGCACTAAGGTGCGTGCACTAAAACTGAAATTATAATATTTGATTAAGCGCAACGATAAGATCACATTAGTCACATTAGTCCTAAAAAAGTACGTGTTCAATACACCAAGTTCTCAAATTCGTATATACCGCTGCTGGTTGTAATTGATTCATGTTTATAATATTGTATTGCCATTTGAGAAGTTCTTAGTCAATAAGCTTAACCAACGATATCGATCTGTAATGTACAGCCAATCAGCGACAAGGACTTGCTTCGCAATCTTACAGCCAATCAGCAGCAAAGACCCCCCTATGCAGTCCTTCCTTTTCGCTGCATTTTGGTGTAACAGACTTCTGACAGGGACCTTAACATTACATACACATTAACATTGACCTTAACATTACATACCATTAAATAACATTGACATACCAAGGAGTAAAATCAATCCTCCGTATCCCTATGTCGGAAATTCCTATGCTTGCAATGTCAAAACCCATTTTTTGTAACCCTCCCCCGCCTTTTTTCATGTATCGACTTTTTGTTTCTATTCTATACATACTCGTTATATTATATAAATATGTGCATTTTCTAAAGGGTCGCTATGATCCGGATATAGTTCGGATTAATGTTTAAGAATTTCCCGCTTGGTCTCCGCTAAGGCAAAGAAATCGATAGAAGTCCATTTGGTATCGATTTACAGCTCAACTCCGTTTTCCTTAGTTCCCGCTGTCCCAAGAAGTTCTGGACAACCTCCTCCTCTCATGGGGTTAGCCTGGGGCTCTCGAAAGTGGTAACAAACTTTCCGTAAGGAAAGGCCTTAATGTTCTCTCTATTTATTATTACTCTATGGGATTTAGTTACGAATATATGTACAGTATACCCGTATTAAATATGACACCATCGTGTCTTAAGAATTTGGTTTTACGCCCCTAGGAGTGCTGTTGTTCTTCCTTAGGGGGACTAGAAGATTCACCACAGCCAAATCCTGTTTGTACTAATCCTGTAAACTCACCACAACTTTTCTCTAGTGACAATTTCCCACACGAAAATTCACCACAGTATGATCATTGAATACTGACATAGTGGGAAACCCACCTTAAAGCCTTCCTCCACTCCCCACGCTAGCCCCGCCCTGCCCGATATTATAAAACGAGAGCAATCCTGTTTTTTCCAATCAATGTTTTTTTCCAGGTTGTTACGATCTTTAACGATTTATAAGCATGTACCTGTAATTTTATTTGAATAAACATTTAAAAAAAATATTTCGCAGGGAACGCATTATCGTGTTTTACACTGATTTAAATGGGAAAATCAGTTTCGCTTAACGGGTGTTTAAACGAATTTAAACGAATTGTAGTTTGTAGTCAAATTGTAGAGGTAGTTGTACGAGTTGTAGTAGTTTGTAACACAAAACGAGTTGTAGTTTGTATTCAAATGTATTATTATTAAACGTGAGCATTCCTGAAAACGAGTTTTAAAAGTTGTAGTTGTGTTCAAATTCAAACGAGTTGTAGTTTGTATTCAAATTTATTATTAATTATGATTAAGTGGTTAAAGTTTTCATCTTCACTTGGGTATTGTCACTTGGGTATATGTCAGTATTCAATGATCATACTGTGGTGAATTTTCGTGTGGGGAATTGTCACTAGAGAAAAGTTGTGGTGAGTTTACAGGATTAGTACAAACAGGATTTGGCTGTGGAGCCATCTGTGGTGAATTTTCCTGTGGGGAATTGTCACTAGAGAAAAGTTGTGGTGAGTTTACAGGATTCAGTGTTACTATTGGTAGCACTACTCCAAAAGGGTAAGGACTTTTGGTTATAATGTACGGGCGCATACATAAAAGTATGGAAGATAGTGGTGTAGTGGGCAGAGGCAACTACTGATGCTAGGGTGGAGAGGATTCGATTCTCTTCAAGGGCAGTTTTTTTTCTTGTACTATGGTACAAGAAACTCTTTTTTAACTATTTCGTTTTAAATTATTCTTTATCTTTAATTATTCTGTATTTCTAATTATTTTAAATTATTATGCATTTAAATTATTATATGTTTTACTGGTTCTGTTGTAAATTATGTTCTGTTTAATTATGTGCAATGTTTTTCCTTGTACTATGGTACAAGCACTTCCTTTTCACTTATTATGTTCTACATTATTCTGTATTCTGTGTATTCTCTATAAATTACTCTTCTGTGCTTTACTGAGCTAATGTGTAAGTGGTACCACCGGAGTTGCGGTGTCGTTATGAGTTTACTCCAAAAGGGTAAGGATTTTTGGTTATAATGTACGGGCGCATACATAGAAGTATGGAAGATAGTGGTGTAGTGGGCAGAGGCAACTACTGATGCTAGGGTGGAGAGGGTTCTTTTCTCTTCAAGGGCAGTTTTTTTTCTTGTACCATTTGACTTTCATGTTTGTCTACTCTCCAAATGTTAACTCCCTGAGGCGCGCTGGTGCTGGTCTCCAACTTGAGTGTCAAACCGTTCCCCATGACTCATTTTGCTTGCGACTTCCTAAGCTTGCGGTGCCCTTCGCCTTCTACGCTTGCCACGCTTGAATTTTTGCTTCAACCGCATTATTCCTGTGTTCCGCTTTCTTCCCTTGTTACGTCGGGTACGTTTTCTTATTATTTCTCCTTCATTATTTGCTCTTTTTCTGCATGTTTGCTTGGTTTTTCTTCCATTGTTTGTTTTGTTTTCACTCCTTTTCGCTTCTTTTTTTCCCGCTTTAGCTTGCTGTCTTGAGTCTAAGACATTAAAAGTAGACAAAAATGGTTTCTGTTTTAGGCTTCAGAGGGATTGGGAGGCTTCAGAGATTTAGGGAATGTCTAGGAAATTTGCGAAAAACAGCAGATTTACCTGCTGCTGCGTTTTCTAATATTTCTCTCGAAAAAATCTTGATTAGTCAAGAAAAGTTGAGTAGTTTCGAGACATTGTGTTTGGAGTATAGGGAAGAGTTTAGAGGAATTGAACTGCCAACTATTTTGGCACTGCCAGAATCTCTGTGCTATGTTGGTAATGATGAATCTGCTTGTGAAATCATTCCAAGTCGCTTCCGTGATGGATTTACTGCTTTGAAAAGTCAAGGAAATGGGAATTGCTTTTATAATTCAGCTTCGCTGATATTGTTTGGTAATGAAGATCATGCCGATGAGATTCGTTGTCGAATTGTCGTTGAATTAATGACAAATAGTCAGCTTTATTCAGATCCAGGTCTTGGTTATGTCAGTGACAACCAAATTGCTAACATGGTGAATTTTACTGGCATTTATATGACGCGCTTTCTGTTTCCTGGTCTGGAGTTCCCAAACACTGATATCGGGAACGCGCAAAAGACTATAGTTATTTATGCGATGGAGCAGGCAAAGTCAGGGCAATACGCGTCATTAGTGTCTTTCGCTGCCTTGGCCAATGTTTGTCATAGGACCGTAGAGTCAGTTTATCCAGTTGTTGATGTTCCCTCAAGTAGTACGCATCACCCTGCCTTGCATTTCAATATGAATTTTGTCCCTATTGGTTGCAACAGCCCAGAAATTCTCCGAATTTTATGGTGTGGTGGAAACGTGGAAGCACATTTGCAGAAGAAAGAAGGGCGGTCAGTTCTTGCGTGTAGTTGGCAGCCGAAACATTTTGTACCACTTTGCCCAAAGGTGGTCAGTTCTAGTCCGTATTCTGGTCAGTTTGCAGATCGCAGTTTCAAAATTGCAGCTAGTCGCAAAGGTGCTAAATTGTCGAGGACAAAAGGTAAAACAGCAAATAAGTCAGATGAAGTTAGCGTTATTGATCTGGTCGTTGCTAGACCTGTTGGAGAAATAAAGCAAGAGTCGGACAGTGATTTCGAGAATCCCAACAGTAAAGAAAGGAATACCGAAACAAAACGTAAAGGAGATTCTAGTTTGCCTAAACGTAGGTCAGTCAGTGATATTGTCACATGTTCTGTTGATTCTCAAATTGAACAACAACAGAATCAAGCTGAGTTAAGGTGCAAAAATTGCGATTGCTACGATTTTTATGAAAACTGGTATGTGTGCAAACATATCCACAAAGTTGTACCCGATTTGCCTGACCATTTGCGGCACTCCCACGTTAAAAATGCAGCTATTGTAGATTGTAAGGAAAGTTATAATAGTCCAAACAAGAGACTAGCCAAGGGAAGAGAAACCCGTTCGGCATTAGAAAAACGAATCACGGACAACATGGCCTGTGTTGCAAGGTCGCTTCAACGAGGTCTTACTTATCAGCAGCTTTTAGAAATGGATTCTGCTCTGCACAGTGTAGCTATGATAGGCAAAAGGCCTGATGAAGCCATCATTCAAAAGACATTCCAGTCTGTTATAAAAGTTGGTCCTAATTCCAGGCTCATACCCCAAAGAGAATTTTATTCAACTCGGAAACCGTACAATAGCAAAGGAGCTGATGTTTATGAAAAGTATGGGTTTGCAGATCCTGGCTCTGTCCTGAGAAGTACGGTTGCTCAATTCTGTTATTTATGCTTGCAAAGAAATGCTCCTACTAGTGAGTTTGGTGTAGACAATTGGGTTGCTTGTAGTGAATGCGGGACGTGGCATCATGCTTACTGTGCCAATAAGGTGCAGCCTCATTTAAAGCTTTTAGATTTGTTGCCTGATGATCTAGAAGATTTACTATACCTGTGTCAACCTTGCCTAAAAAAGATATAAGCACCTTTCACTTTTTGTTCTCTTCTTATGTTTTTCGCGTTATTATTATTTGACCTGTTCATATTGGATGTACGAAGAGATGATGTGAAGAAGTAAAGATGTCAAAGTGAACTTAACAAATTCGTAGCTACGGCCAAACGAAACGTTTTGTTCCAAGAGACATCGGGTTCCAGGGGGACTTCTACATAGGGTGAGTTTCGACAACTTTTACTCATCTCACGGTAACACTGAGGTCCTCGCCGAGCGTCCGAGTTGTTCCTCAAAGCTCATAAATCTGAAGCGCTTATGACAGGCGAGGAGCAAACTTGGTAGAAGACCCTTTGCGTTCTATGCCGGTGTTCGTATCTCTGGGAGCAAAAACGTTTTGACTTCCTTGACTCGTCATTTCCCATACTTTTCAGCAACGACAACTACCACTAGTTTTTCTTTATAAGTCATGCAAAAGTTCATTTAGTTATACTTCTTTATTTCGCTAATGTGAAAACTACGCACATAAAATTCTATGGGCTGATGCGAGCAAACGATCAAATAACTTTATTACGAAAAAATAAATAAATAAGACAATATAACACCCATGACTATATAGATGTATTGTATATCATCGATAAATCAATTCAACTCATTGACAAACAAATACGTTAAACAAATGCAAAACAATCAATTATTTTCATATGACGTCATGTACAGGTTTCTTCTGCTATGACGTCGCCCGGTTACTTTTCATATGACGTCATAACGGCTTAAACAGTTGCCAAGGGGGCTCGGCCATGCCAGCTAGAGAAGGCCAACATGTTCTCCAGTTCCGGAACTATGAGATAGAAATGACACTAGTGTGTATTATTATTTCAAAACGTTCTCGGAGAACGAATGACAAACGGGTGTCACGCGAGTTCAAAAGTGGTAGTTGGATTGGAAATGCATTAGTTTAGGATAGGTTAGTTAGGTTAGGTTAGGTTAGCTTAAGTTTGATTAGGTTACCTTAGGTTAGGTTATAGGTTACATTAGGTTAACGATTCTCATGAGAGTCGTTAAAACTTGCTCTTTCTTTCACTCCATTAGCTGAAAAAAGACAAATTCATTGTTGGCCAGTGACACACTATAGTGTCATTTTTGACTCGGGGGTACATTACGTACGTATGTACTTAAATCCGGAGAACGTGTTCGAGAGGCAGGCATTTTTCGTATAACATTTGGAGTAAAACAACCCATGCCGGCTCGAGAGCCATTTTTCGTTACCCTTTTGGAGTTAATTAATCCATGCCGGCTCGAGAGCCATTTTTTGTAATCCTTTTGGAGTAAAATAATCCATGCCGGCTCGAGAGCCATTTTTTGTTACCCTTTTGGAGTAAAATAATAAGCGCCGCCAAGCGGTGAGTGGTACCAATAGATTCATGTGACTAATGAGAATAAAAAAATACAATTTACCTCCTGCCAACAATGACTTGAGGATAACATTTAAACCCGTTTCTTGACCAGATGTTACAACAGCAGCCATTACTAAACACTTTCTTTCACTAACCACCACCAAAATGTTCAAAAATCACACTATATTGAGGTCACACAATACACCGCCCCTCTTCTACTAACCAATTACGAAAGATGTGGGGTTTTGCTTCACCCTGACATCTGGTAGGTCAAAAATTCATTGTTAAAACGAGCGCGGAAGTGAAGCTCTCCTTGAATTAACTTCTTAATCCACTGAGATCCATTTTAACCAACCTATTACTAGAATCTTAACTTACTTAACAAAACTCATTGCAGTTAAATACTTGCAATACAATACTTATAAATTTAGTTACTAACTTCCAACTAAACTAAAGTTCCCAAAATGCAAAAATCTCATTAAAATTCTCTTGTAATGAAGGCACGTAATTTACATAAAAGGACACGAAATGACGAGAAAAGGCACTTATTAATACAGGGTCCTTAGGCGATTTACTTCCTCCATTAAACGCTGCAACGTTTCCGCGAGGTTAAACCCATTTTCCAACCGCTCGTTAATGCCATTAAAATCTCGCTAAAAAAAAATACAAAATAAATACAAAACGAGTATCTCAGAGGTGTCAAATAAAACTTACCTCAGCTATATTGCGGACCATTGAGATGTCGAAAGTAACCCTGTGAAGTAGATCCCTAATGTCGCTTCTGGTCACCCTCAAAGTTTCGCTGACTTCTTCATGCCTCTCTCGCATTTCTTGATTGAATTCCTGGAATTCCTTGTAAAACGCCGCGAAGTTTTCGGAAACTTTTGGGAAAGTGGTATCTGTCTTGGCGGGGGGCGCGGCTTGGGGTAGATTGGCAGCTGAGCCACGAGATCTATTGAAACCGAAGGAAAGCTTGGCATTGGAGGTGGAAGGTACAATAGCAAAGGCGCTGGAATTAGAAGAGTTTAAGTTCGTGGCAGCATTCGGCTTGTTCCGTTCCAATCGATCGGGTGAAGGAGAACGTGAAATGCCTTTGGACTGACTGGCATTGAAGCTGTTCTTCAAGGAAGGTCGCGCTGAAGGAGCTGGAATGGATTTGACAGGTACTTTGGACACGCTGGACGTTTCTGAGGCGTTTTGGATTGGTAAAAAGGTGGAAGAAGTCGGTTCTGGCTCAACGAAAAGGGGCCGGTTACCTTGGCTAAGTGATCGGCGTGCAGATTTAGGTTCTTCTTGTGATTCATTCGTTGGAGTGGGCTTGCGGCTGGTAGGACGGGCTAAACGGGACGTAAATTTGAGAGGGACATTCAATAAAGATTCCGTTTGGATCGCAGGAGAAGGAGAACGAGAAGGAGCTTTTGGCGGGGGTTGAGGCACACGCGGCAAGGAAGATGTGGAATGATACGCCTTCAGCTTCGAAGTGGCCAGTGATCGAGGGATGACGTCATTGGGCTGGAAGTAGACCTTCAGAAGAGGGGAGCCTTGTGCTTGTTTGTATTCCGTTAGTTGTTTGGTCCTGAGATCCAAAGCGAAGACTTGACCTTGACAAGTGCCCACGATGACGATGTTGCCGTCTTCGCCAGTATCAATGCAGGTCAACGGTTGTGAGAAGGTTCGATTTAGTATAATCCTAGATTGATTTGAATACAAACAGAAACTCATTATCAATAAATAATATTCAATATAAATGTCTATTTTTATTTAACTATAACAACGCCCTTTTGAAAAAAATAGATCAAAATAAATAAAATTCAAACAAATAAATAATAGTCAATTTAAATAGATACTTTTATTGAAATTAAACGTTACCTTTTCTCTGATATGTCGTAACCAATCAACTCCTTGTCCAATCCAACGCTGAACATCACTTTGGCGTTGACTCGTGAAAAGGCAATGCCGACACATGGTGCTTTGTGTCCTCCGTTCTTGTAATCGAAGGAAAACCGAGGCTGACGCGTGCCATTCAGATCCCATAAGGCGACGGTTCCGGTATCATACGCTGCGCCAAGTCGACTGGTTCTCAGATGTCCAAACCGAAGGTCTCCCAACAACTATTAGATGAAAAACATCCATAAATAACTTGAAAATTCTATATGAATCAAAAACTTTTTTAAAAATGTAAGTTTTCATAAGTTAATATAAGTTTTATTAAGTAAATACTACACTAATGGAAGGAATGGTTGCTTACAGCAGAACTGCCAGCCGGACAAGGTAATTGGGTTAACTGTTGGCCGGTTTGGTGTCCAAAGATGTTGACGATGTTGCCGTCTTCGCCAGTATCAATGCAGGTCAACGGTTGTGAGAAGGTTCGATTTAGTATAATCCTAGATTGATTTGAATACAAACAGAAACTCATTATCAATAAATAATATTCAATATAAATGTCTATTTTTATTTAACTATAACAACGCCCTTTTGAAAAAAATAGATCAAAATAAATAAAATTCAAACAAATAAATAATAGTCAATTTAAATAGATACTTTTATTGAAATTAAACGTTACCTTTTCTCTGATATGTCGTAACCAATCAACTCCTTGTCCAATCCAACGCTGAACATCACTTTGGCGTTGACTCGTGAAAAGGAAATGCCGACACATGGTGCTTTGTGTCCTCCGTTCTTGTAATCGAAGGAAAACCGAGGCTGACGCGTGCCATTCAGATCCCATAAGGCGACGGTTCCGGTATCATACGCTGCGCCAAGTCGACTGGTTCTCAGATGTCCAAACCGAAGGTCTCCCAACAACTATTAGATGAAAAACATCCATAAATAACTTGAAAATTCTATATGAATCAAAAACTTTTTTAAAAATGTAAGTTTTCATAAGTTAATATAAGTTTTATTAAGTAAATACTACACTAATGGAAGGAATGGTTGCTTACAGCAGAACTGCCAGCCGGACAAGGTAATTGGGTTAACTGTTGGCCGGTTTGGTGTCCAAAGATGGAGATCATGCCATTCGTCTGTCCACTTGCTACCGATGTACCGTTGGAGTGGACTTTCCTCACACCTTCTCGGCGAGTCTGATAAGAATAATGTGAGAGTTTGGACGGAAGATAACAATGGTTTAAGCTTACAACGGCGAAGTTTTGTTGGATTTTGCTCTTCGCGCAATCCCAGACGTAAACGCTTCCGTTCGCCTGACCAAGGGCAACTCGATCTGTCTGTTTGGGCACAAAGGAGACGCAAGTCGCAGGAGTATAAAAGGAAACCTTGTTATATGCAAGCAGATATAAAGTTTAATTTGATAAGCACGTACTGGAAGAATGCTGGCTGGACGAACAGTCAAGTTCTCTACGTCGATTAACTGCAGATGCGACTCGTTCTCAAGCGTGGCTGCTATGAGCTTTCCATTGGAACTACATGACACGTCTGTGATTGAACCTATTGTACAAAAGAGAAGAAATGGTATTAGTATGAACTGTAACGTACGTCTAAGGATGCAATGCAATAGCTTACCATGTAAACCGAAATTCTTCAAGATGTTGTTGTTTTTGCGGTCCCATATTGAAACATTCTTCGCAGTGCAGGCAACAAAGATGTTTGAACTTGCCATGGTCTCTATTGGGCATGTGTACGTATAGAGAGAACGATTTCTTCTTTCCCCAACAATGAAACTCAAACTGGACACTGCAGAGTCTGGAACTGGTATTTATATTGTATATAGACAAAAGAAAAGCTCCTGAATCGAGTTTGAACACTATAAAAAAGTTTTGTACAAACCAGGAAAAGTTTTGCACAAACCAGGAAAGAAAGAAGTTTTCTTACACAAAACAATAAACCGTAAACGAAACTTTTTTCGTTTCTCGTGAGGTTCAAATTTTGACGCATGCTCAAACAGTGTTACTATTGGTAGCACTACTCCAAAAGGGTAAGGACTTTTGGTTATAATGTACGGGCGCATACATAAAAGTATGGAAGATAGTGGTGTAGTGGGCAGAGGCAACTACTGATGCTAGGGTGGAGAGGATTCGATTCTCTTCAAGGGCAGTTTTTTTTCTTGTACTATGGTACAAGAAACTCTTTTTTAACTATTTCGTTTTAAATTATTCTTTATCTTTAATTATTCTGTATTTCTAATTATTTTAAATTATTATGCATTTAAATTATTATATGTTTTACTGGTTCTGTTGTAAATTATGTTCTGTTTAATTATGTGCAATGTTTTTCCTTGTACTATGGTACAAGCACTTCCTTTTCACTTATTATGTTCTACATTATTCTGTATTCTGTGTATTCTCTATAAATTACTCTTCTGTGCTTTACTGAGCTAATGTGTAAGTGGTACCACCGGAGTTGCGGTGTCGTTATGAGTTTACTCCAAAAGGGTAAGGATTTTTGGTTATAATGTACGGGCGCATACATAGAAGTATGGAAGATAGTGGTGTAGTGGGCAGAGGCAACTACTGATGCTAGGGTGGAGAGGGTTCTTTTCTCTTCAAGGGCAGTTTTTTTTCTTGTACCATTTGACTTTCATGTTTGTCTACTCTCCAAATGTTAACTCCCTGAGGCGCGCTGGTGCTGGTCTCCAACTTGAGTGTCAAACCGTTCCCCATGACTCATTTTGCTTGCGACTTCCTAAGCTTGCGGTGCCCTTCGCCTTCTACGCTTGCCACGCTTGAATTTTTGCTTCAACCGCATTATTCCTGTGTTCCGCTTTCTTCCCTTGTTACGTCGGGTACGTTTTCTTATTATTTCTCCTTCATTATTTGCTCTTTTTCTGCATGTTTGCTTGGTTTTTCTTCCATTGTTTGTTTTGTTTTCACTCCTTTTCGCTTCTTTTTTTCCCGCTTTAGCTTGCTGTCTTGAGTCTAAGACATTAAAAGTAGACAAAAATGGTTTCTGTTTTAGGCTTCAGAGGGATTGGGAGGCTTCAGAGATTTAGGGAATGTCTAGGAAATTTGCGAAAAACAGCAGATTTACCTGCTGCTGCGTTTTCTAATATTTCTCTCGAAAAAATCTTGATTAGTCAAGAAAAGTTGAGTAGTTTCGAGACATTGTGTTTGGAGTATAGGGAAGAGTTTAGAGGAATTGAACTGCCAACTATTTTGGCACTGCCAGAATCTCTGTGCTATGTTGGTAATGATGAATCTGCTTGTGAAATCATTCCAAGTCGCTTCCGTGATGGATTTACTGCTTTGAAAAGTCAAGGAAATGGGAATTGCTTTTATAATTCAGCTTCGCTGATATTGTTTGGTAATGAAGATCATGCCGATGAGATTCGTTGTCGAATTGTCGTTGAATTAATGACAAATAGTCAGCTTTATTCAGATCCAGGTCTTGGTTATGTCAGTGACAACCAAATTGCTAACATGGTGAATTTTACTGGCATTTATATGACGCGCTTTCTGTTTCCTGGTCTGGAGTTCCCAAACACTGATATCGGGAACGCGCAAAAGACTATAGTTATTTATGCGATGGAGCAGGCAAAGTCAGGGCAATACGCGTCATTAGTGTCTTTCGCTGCCTTGGCCAATGTTTGTCATAGGACCGTAGAGTCAGTTTATCCAGTTGTTGATGTTCCCTCAAGTAGTACGCATCACCCTGCCTTGCATTTCAATATGAATTTTGTCCCTATTGGTTGCAACAGCCCAGAAATTCTCCGAATTTTATGGTGTGGTGGAAACGTGGAAGCACATTTGCAGAAGAAAGAAGGGCGGTCAGTTCTTGCGTGTAGTTGGCAGCCGAAACATTTTGTACCACTTTGCCCAAAGGTGGTCAGTTCTAGTCCGTATTCTGGTCAGTTTGCAGATCGCAGTTTCAAAATTGCAGCTAGTCGCAAAGGTGCTAAATTGTCGAGGACAAAAGGTAAAACAGCAAATAAGTCAGATGAAGTTAGCGTTATTGATCTGGTCGTTGCTAGACCTGTTGGAGAAATAAAGCAAGAGTCGGACAGTGATTTCGAGAATCCCAACAGTAAAGAAAGGAATACCGAAACAAAACGTAAAGGAGATTCTAGTTTGCCTAAACGTAGGTCAGTCAGTGATATTGTCACATGTTCTGTTGATTCTCAAATTGAACAACAACAGAATCAAGCTGAGTTAAGGTGCAAAAATTGCGATTGCTACGATTTTTATGAAAACTGGTATGTGTGCAAACATATCCACAAAGTTGTACCCGATTTGCCTGACCATTTGCGGCACTCCCACGTTAAAAATGCAGCTATTGTAGATTGTAAGGAAAGTTATAATAGTCCAAACAAGAGACTAGCCAAGGGAAGAGAAACCCGTTCGGCATTAGAAAAACGAATCACGGACAACATGGCCTGTGTTGCAAGGTCGCTTCAACGAGGTCTTACTTATCAGCAGCTTTTAGAAATGGATTCTGCTCTGCACAGTGTAGCTATGATAGGCAAAAGGCCTGATGAAGCCATCATTCAAAAGACATTCCAGTCTGTTATAAAAGTTGGTCCTAATTCCAGGCTCATACCCCAAAGAGAATTTTATTCAACTCGGAAACCGTACAATAGCAAAGGAGCTGATGTTTATGAAAAGTATGGGTTTGCAGATCCTGGCTCTGTCCTGAGAAGTACGGTTGCTCAATTCTGTTATTTATGCTTGCAAAGAAATGCTCCTACTAGTGAGTTTGGTGTAGACAATTGGGTTGCTTGTAGTGAATGCGGGACGTGGCATCATGCTTACTGTGCCAATAAGGTGCAGCCTCATTTAAAGCTTTTAGATTTGTTGCCTGATGATCTAGAAGATTTACTATACCTGTGTCAACCTTGCCTAAAAAAGATATAAGCACCTTTCACTTTTTGTTCTCTTCTTATGTTTTTCGCGTTATTATTATTTGACCTGTTCATATTGGATGTACGAAGAGATGATGTGAAGAAGTAAAGATGTCAAAGTGAACTTAACAAATTCGTAGCTACGGCCAAACGAAACGTTTTGTTCCAAGAGACATCGGGTTCCAGGGGGACTTCTACATAGGGTGAGTTTCGACAACTTTTACTCATCTCACGGTAACACTGAGGTCCTCGCCGAGCGTCCGAGTTGTTCCTCAAAGCTCATAAATCTGAAGCGCTTATGACAGGCGAGGAGCAAACTTGGTAGAAGACCCTTTGCGTTCTATGCCGGTGTTCGTATCTCTGGGAGCAAAAACGTTTTGACTTCCTTGACTCGTCATTTCCCATACTTTTCAGCAACGACAACTACCACTAGTTTTTCTTTATAAGTCATGCAAAAGTTCATTTAGTTATACTTCTTTATTTCGCTAATGTGAAAACTACGCACATAAAATTCTATGGGCTGATGCGAGCAAACGATCAAATAACTTTATTACGAAAAAATAAATAAATAAGACAATATAACACCCATGACTATATAGATGTATTGTATATCATCGATAAATCAATTCAACTCATTGACAAACAAATACGTTAAACAAATGCAAAACAATCAATTATTTTCATATGACGTCATGTACAGGTTTCTTCTGCTATGACGTCGCCCGGTTACTTTTCATATGACGTCATAACGGCTTAAACAGTTGCCAAGGGGGCTCGGCCATGCCAGCTAGAGAAGGCCAACATGTTCTCCAGTTCCGGAACTATGAGATAGAAATGACACTAGTGTGTATTATTATTTCAAAACGTTCTCGGAGAACGAATGACAAACGGGTGTCACGCGAGTTCAAAAGTGGTAGTTGGATTGGAAATGCATTAGTTTAGGATAGGTTAGTTAGGTTAGGTTAGGTTAGCTTAAGTTTGATTAGGTTACCTTAGGTTAGGTTATAGGTTACATTAGGTTAACGATTCTCATGAGAGTCGTTAAAACTTGCTCTTTCTTTCACTCCATTAGCTGAAAAAAGACAAATTCATTGTTGGCCAGTGACACACTATAGTGTCATTTTTGACTCGGGGGTACATTACGTACGTATGTACTTAAATCCGGAGAACGTGTTCGAGAGGCAGGCATTTTTCGTATAACATTTGGAGTAAAACAACCCATGCCGGCTCGAGAGCCATTTTTCGTTACCCTTTTGGAGTTAATTAATCCATGCCGGCTCGAGAGCCATTTTTTGTAATCCTTTTGGAGTAAAATAATCCATGCCGGCTCGAGAGCCATTTTTTGTTACCCTTTTGGAGTAAAATAATAAGCGCCGCCAAGCGGTGAGTGGTACCAATAGATTCATGTTACTGACCAAACTGGACGCTGTCTTTATCTGCATGCAGACACCTTTATTAAAACCAAGATCTCCAAGCCAGCTTTTGTGTTTGATTGTCAGGTGCGTCCTGGACCTGGGTGTGAAAAAGATATTACGAATAAATAAGTAAGTATATAAGATCAAATCTTGTGTGTATATCGATATTTTGTATGCTTACTCTTTCCTCAGAGTGAAGTTAAAATCAGATCTTATGCGACAAAGTTTCAACATGGGTTATTCTGCACTGTACAACACAGAAGCACTAATAACTAGTGTTCGTTTCGACATGAATTGTGAAAAGGATTTCTTTTAACCTCGTGTTTGTTGTTGTTGTACGCATAAGGCGACATCTATAAGTTGTGTGTATATGTGTGCGGCGCAACATTCAAATATAAGTCTCGAAATTATTTAACAACGTGTATTTACATTGATTCGTTCTACATCTCGGGTTAACCAATAAGCGAATTTGTAGGTTTGGAATAGCGTACAAAGAGTTGGGGTTGTTTGATGTTTAGGACAATAGGGTGGTTCAAATGGACAGAAAATTTCGTTGACTGTAGGACAATTGTATCCTGCCAAGTTCTCAATGGGTTGTTGAAGTCCTTGTGAGAGAATTTCAAACGAGGGATCGCCCCATGTTAAAACTCGATATTTTCGGATTGAGCGGGCTAGATGATTGAAGAAAACACCCATCGTGTCAAAGGACCAGTCTTGATCATGGTCATTTCCCCATGTGAAATGTTGGTAGTAAAAATTGTTTCGAGATAATTTGGAATTAATAAAACATGTGGTTAACTCCACAGGGCTGTTGTCGACTAATCTCAAATAGACTACAGCCAAGTCTTCAGTCATTCTTATGCTCTAGCAGAGTTTATTGAACCATCGTGTTGATCTGTGTTGGTTCCACTGGTTTCATAAATGGGAGACGTGCTGGTGATAGCCTTGAGTTTGTCAAACACCCTGGTTGGAATGTGTGTGTGGGTGTGTGGTTGCGAGAATTGGGGATTTTGAAACTGTTCAGTCTAAGGGTTGCACAGATGTCAAAGAGGGGGTTGTCAAGCGCGCTCATCTGAGGAATCATACCGATGGAAGAGTGAGGATTGGCCAACACAGGAGCTTGAGGGGAGTGTGAGCTGACAAGCACAATAGCCAGAGGGGCTGTGCAAACGCAAGAGTTGGTGAGTTGGTGTTATCAGTGTGTGTGCAACAGTTGATAGCCTGATGAGCATGATGGCACACTCTCCAAAAAAAAATCTTACAGTGTAATGAAACCACCAACCATTATTTTGAATGAATTTGTAATTGTATTTGTTGAAAGAAAATACATTTCGAAGGTTAAACTTACAAAAAGTGTCTTTAACTTAAATGTCTATCTCCGAAAAAGTGTCATTAACTTTAATGTCTATTTTTGGAAAAGTGTCTTTACTTAAATGTGTGTGTATTTTGTGAAAAAAGTGTCTTTAACTTAAATGATGAATCTCGAAAAGTGTCTTTAACTTTAATGTCTATTCTCGAAAAAGTGTCCTTAACTTTAATGTTGATTCTGAAAAAGTGTCTTTAACTTTAATGTCTATTCTCGAAAAAGTGTCCTTAACTTTAATGTCGAATCTGAAAAAGTGTCTTTAACTTTAATGGTAATCCTGAAAAAGTGTCTTTAACTTTAATGTCGAGTCCGAAAAAGTGTCTTTAACTTTAATGGTAATTAAGTTTGTTTGCGGAGGACACTGTTGTCGACACGAGAGCTGCTCAATTGTGAGGACAGCGCCAACGTGAAAGTGGCGGAAACGCTAGAAACTAGGTGTTGTCAAACCATACTGCGCAGGCGTCAGGGCGGGGACTAGGGGAGAAATGAAGGCATCCTATTGGTGCAGCCATAAAAGGGGCGGGGCTTGGGAGAAATGGAGGCTTCCTATTGATGCGGCAGTAATGGAGGTGGCAGTAATGGTGGTACCTATACTACTCCCTTCTTGCAAGAGCGGCGCAATTTAAAATTTCTTGCCTTGCGGAATGGACGGATGGCATTGGCCCATTTTGGATTCAGCTTCTTTAAAAATGCATCAAAGTGAGGATTCTGTAGAATATGAAGTGGCTGCTGGTCGTCCACTACAAAGCGCAACAAACGGCGAGTATGTTGCATTTGAGACTTATCGGTAAACGGCTGCGCGTCTTTAACAGAAATTGCGAGGGCCTGACGAATGTCTTGATTTCTGCTAAGAGGGCGTTCAACTCCCGATATTTTTTCTTCATGTTTTTCTTTACTGAGATGATGCCGGTACTGGAGATGGTTCATTTGGTTGGTTGTATTTCCTAAACATGCGCACGTTAGCCACTGTATTTTAAACCTAATCGTTAAATGTTACACGCTACCTTTCTTCTCAAGAACAGTGTTGCAATTTTGGTAGGTGCAGATTAGTTTGTTTACCATTGGGAGAGAAAGCTCTTTGCGCCGCTCTTTGCCCACGAGCGCTTAGCCGTTCGACTACGCTTTGTAGCTGGCTCCGGTGTTTTTGAAAGCTCACTTTCCATAGAGGATTCGCTCTCTGACTCAGAATCACTTTGTGCAACTACCTGCATAGGTGTTTTATCTTTGCAAGACGCCATAAGGAACAATGGATTGCAACAATCACCAAAAACCGTGTAAAAAATGAGGGAAAAGTTGGATAAAGCTCTGCAAGAAGATAGATTCGGTCAGTGTAAGAACTACTAATCGATTAGTCAACTTAGTAATCGATCATCGGTACTAATTGATTAATAATCGATGTCTGACCAATCGATTACGACCCCTAGTGCTGAGTTGGAGATATTACACCATGCTGGGTAGCCATATCTAATTTTGGATAGGATCGTTGCTTGTAGTAGGTCTCGGAGTTGTTTACAAGTGACCGCTTTCGAAAATTTGCTCATAATGATCACGCGTTGGAGGATTTGATTGCCTTGAGCTGCTAAAAGACTTGCATTGTGGAGGATGAAGAGGATGTCAGCACAGTGGAGTGACTCGAGGCAAGGGCTACACGAAGAACTACAAGCTTCGCCATCTACACGCCACAAGCTGCACTAAACACTAGAAACTACGCCATCTACGAGCTGAAATAAACATTACAAGTTGCGCCATCTAATATCAACTAGTAGAGACTCAGTAAATACCCCAAGGCACAAACGAACCAGCAGAAGGGTGTTTTTCTCCTAATACTTTTGACATAATACTGATGCTTGTCTCTTTTGTTCTAGAATTCTCAGAGGGAAAACGAAGTGAAAAGCTTTCAACTGGATTCACTGCGTTACTACCCAAGATTAGCTTCCTTTGAAGCCTTTATGACGCTAAACTCCTCCCACTTTCGAGGAAGCCGAGGATACTTGTGAGCCACAGTTACCAGATTCGTCTTTGGTGTTCATTACGCAAGGTACATTTTTTGATTTGAATGAACTCGATCTTTTTGTATTAATATCTGCCTTGTCATTGTCTAATAGGCTTGAGGTAGAGCTCCGTTGTGCTAATATTCCGCATCGGGAAATACCACGAGCAGGCCCGCTCCTTTTCAGTGTGTTAAGTCTTAAATGGTAGCAACGGAGCTTCTCTGGGTTTTGGTGGGCGTGATTCGGGTGCACTGTGGGGCCGGTGGAGGACCAGCATGCAAGGGACGCTATTTCATGTGTGGTGTTGAAGAGCTTTCAATTCTTTTTTTAAAATTGTATACTAATGTTGTTTTTATTCAAATAGGCTATCCATTGGATTTCCTGCGTTATTACTTAACAACATCTTCATTCGCCGTTCTCCTAGTACTTCAGGATTTCAATTGAGTTTAATGACTGACTTTAACTGACTGAACTGGCTTTTAATTAATTTAATTGTTTCTTTAATTTTAACATTTAGTTCCAAGTGGTGAAGTGAAGTGCGTATTGAAAACATCGTTGGGGTTTTCAATATTGCGGTGGCTAACCTTAGGCAGCAGTGGCTGTCTTTGGCGGGCAATTCACGGAATTCAAGGACGCAAGACTTTAAATCACGGAATTCAAGAACGCAAGACTGAAGATCACGGAATTCAAGAACGTGAGATCCAAGATCACGGAATTTGTATCTTTTCCTTACGCGGCTGTCGGCTTGGGAGAACTACTCTGTATTGTGAAGCCTGTGGTAGGTAGTTCGCAGGATTCGTAATCCCTTTCAGGAGAGGCGCTGGAAGTCCTGCGATATCAGTGGTGTTCAGTGTTATGGCTACAACGCCTGGAACCCTGTCTGAAGGGATTGGCTGCCCGCCCTTCTAAATCTGTTGGAATGTTTATTCTGTGACTTTTCTTAGCTCTAAAAATTGGATTCTCATATTGTGCAAATGAGATGTTTTGCTTCAAACTGGAATTCCTTATTTGTTGTACCAAAACGTTTCCCGTAAAATCTCGTTTCCAGAAATGTCCTTTTTGTATTATTTGTAATTTTTGCAATAAAAATGAAACTTTTTAATATTTTTGTGTGATTTTTCAAAAAATCCGCTAGAAAAGGAGGCGCGGTTTCCGAAATGGACGTATGCTATTGGTGGAATGCGCTAAAAGAGGGGCGTGGCTCCTTTTCCAGCTGGGGAAAGCTTTCTCAGGGCTTTTCTCCATAAGGTATAATGCTGTATCAATGCACTTCAAAAATCGTGAAAAAATTAGAGACCCGCCCCTGATCCCGACTCCCCTGCTCGGTTTCCTATCCTCGATATTCGAGCTCGTAATGCCGAAGCATCACAATTTCAAATATGGGAATAGGAACCTTGCAGGGAAGGCATATGGTACAGGGAGAGGGAGCCATTTAATATTTCGTTTTTCATCGAAATAAAGTGCCTCGACTGGGAATCGAAACGAGGACCTTTGGGTCCCCAGTCGTGCGTGTTATCCACGCAGTCTTGTGCTTATACATAAATATCGTTGAAACATCTATAAATACAACTATGAAATGAGCCAGTGTACACAGTGTGAGTCACAGGGTACAGTGTGACATGTATCACTGTATACAGTGTACAGTGTGAGACATCCATCTTGTGTTCGATTTATATAAATTTGAGGGTTCGCCCATTGACGTGACTTGTATTCTCTAGAAGTTTGCATTCTATTCATTACTTTGTATTGTATTTAAAAGTATAATAAAAAAACCCTTCCTTAATTTTACATTATGAGTCAAAATCGTTCGAAATAATTACAAGGCCATGTGTTTGTTTTACAGTATTTTTATTAAAAGCTCGCAAATACAAGTTCTCATTTATTACTGTTATCGTAGTTTGAAACATTAAAAAGAAAAAAAAAACTGGTCCTGACTTTTTTCCATTTCGAAGAAAATTAGATGAAGGAAATACATTCGTTTCACATTGAAGAGTAACACCAGCGCCACGGAGTTCCGGCTCTGCTGATGTGGGACAGCACTCGCTCAGGTTCGGGTTAATTTACACCTGATTCTAGCGGTTATTGGATCCCGTCGTTTTGAACGACACTTGCAAAACCCGATGGCCTAGCGTGTACCCGTTTAGTATGCATCGTTACGGAGTTTTACTTGTCTTTTTAGGGGGGAATCCATCTCCAGAATGTCTGCAACTATATAGATTGTACAACGATTAATGTTTGTGAAGCAGAATAATTAATTTACTTGAGTTAGTAAAAAGCCATTCAGAGCTGACAGTTTATTTACTGTTTATTAGTGCATTATCTGCCAAATAATAAGGAAGGCAAAGAAGGTATTTACTAAGAAGCGTTGTTTTAAAATTGGTAACTTGTTAGGAAAGGACAACAACATTATTATATTACAATAGTATTATTATACAACTATCTTTTTGGTTTGGGATCCCACTTTTTAAATAGTTCTATGTTTATTTGAAGATCTGGTTTTACCACGTGATCCCATTAATGTAAAATTTGTAAGAGGAAATATAAGTCATAATAATAATAATAATAATTATGACAGAAGCAACAAATAGGCGTGGTTTAGAAGCGCGCCTACTCTTTGCTTGGAGAAATGACACTAAACCTGGAGGAGGAATTGAGCGTCGATGGATGCACGTTTCCAATCGAATCGTGCAGTGGGTTGAACCTATCCATACCAAATCTGCGGACCCTCTCCATCGGCAAAATCCGTAAGAAGACATGTCAAGGAGTTCTATGCCAATCAGTTGTTAGAGGCCTTAACCCAAAGTAGAGACACTATTGAAGAGCTGTCGTTAATGGAGGACTTTTGGGAAAGCAACGCAGTACTGATGTTGCATTCCATCCGAGAAGCACTTGAACGCTGTCCGAAGATGAAGAGAGTCAACATGGAAATCGGTGTGGAATAGGATTTATCAAAGATCTCCGTAGGTCCTGATCCATAAGTCCATTATCCTCCACTGATGAGGAAGCTTTGAAAAGCAATAATATGTACTTGGCTTTGTTGAAAATAGTCTTAAGTGCTCCTAAACTTCAAACTTCTTGCAATCGATTTACGTTTGAACCTTTATATTTCTCGCCATGAGCAAGGCGTTGGTCAAACAGGTCTGACCAATCTTGTCCTCTCACGGAACTAGCCAGAGAGCCTCGAAAAATGGTAACAGAAAGCCCGCTAGGAAGGGGCTGCATGTTCTATCTGCATGCCCCTCTCTATTTATCTTTACCAGGAACTCCATATTTACGTTTCCGACTCCGACTTCCGAAGGAACGAATGCCCTCTAGTAAGTGAAGTGGCAGCTTCTATATCACCGACACATTTTTATTGTACAATACTGTTTCAAGTGCCACATACATACCCACATACGATGTACAGTTCAGGTCGTTGTTACAGGTTATTAACCGAACAAACCCATTTTCCATGTCTTGTCTATGGAACCCAAAAAACTGCAAGACAATCCAATTAGGGGAGAATAGTTATGTAAGGCAAAGCTCTGTATTGCAAATAGTCCAACATGCAAAAGGTGTTTACAACATCTTTTCTTTTTAAAACTTTGTTTTGGTTTGCCTCTTTCAAATCCTTGCGAAAAAATAGATTTTTAAAGTTTTGTTTTGCTCTATGGAATGATTGAGCAGCCCACTGCCGCCCTTTATTCTCTTTTCCCGCCCCCACAACTGGGCTCCAGTTTCGATCAAAACTGGTCCTCTTTTTTAAAAGAAACTGCAAGGTTTTTGCAAGTTTTTACAAAAAAGCCGCTCCCAACTTTCCCGGTTTCATCTCTGTTAGCACCTTAATCCCTTCTTCTCTCCTTTTGCATAAAGATCTCGCCCTTCCAACACCACTTTGAGGAAGAGGGTGTACAAACCTAGTGGTTGGAGAGAAAACCTAACGCATGTTTTGAAAAATGGCAGCTAAAACAAAGTTTTTTTTGTAGTATTATTATTTCGTTTCAGGAAGGACTTTTGAAAGATCTTCGGAGAAAACCCTTGGGGTTTTTTTGGCGTGCTTGTTTCTAATCGGTTAGGCTGATACTAAAAGAACCGAATAGCGAACAGCCGAACCAAATTGTTCGTCTTTTTAAACCCCTGCTTGGATAAAATAATGTTCTTTAGGACCTGCTGATGATAACCTTACACCGAACCGAGGTGGGAGAGAAAAAAATGGGGTTTTCTAGATAATTCGCTAAGCTTTTGAGAAATAACACGTAAGTATACGTCCAAAAACTGGAGGAGAAAACGACTAAAACCTTCGCTACCACTGAGGAAGAGAAATATCCATCCTAGCGCCTTATTTCTTTTTCGTATGATTCGCTTGAAGTAGACAAATTTAAGTAGCAATGAAAAGCTCATGGTAAATTGTTTGTTTTTTGACAGAAACATCCTCCGTCTTTTTGTTACCGCCTCTAAAACTAGTTTCTGCTAGCCAGTAGGATATTTTGCAGCGAAAAACACATGTGTGTAAGGAAATATAAGGAAGAGGAAAAAAGCCACAAAACAAATAGAATGGAACAAACTACGCCAAAATCCATACAAGACCAAACACCGACTTTCTAGTTGAAAAAGGATTTTCTTCTGAATTGAAACGACAAAAGTTTGCCAGGAGTAATACAACTCTTAAGAAATTCCTTCCTCCACCAAGGAAAAATATAAAATGAACTAAATAAACGACTAAAGCATCGTGGACTAGTTTAAACGCTACCTATGCGGAAAAGAACACCGAGTTGAAACAAGTAATCGACGTTAAATCAACGCTCAAAAAGGAAAACCTATGCCGCGAGTTTAGAATGCGAAAAATGTTCCAAGACCGTAGGTAAAGAACGGGGTCACTCAAAAAGTGCAATTAGAATAATGCGCTGGTGTCAATTCACCCTTTTGCCTGTCAATTACCCGCTACCCTTTCCGCTCTCACATTCTTTCCTTTCAGTTTAGCTGCACTAGAGGGCGTCACTTCTGCCTCGTCATCCATATTAAAATAAAAAAAATAATACTTGGCATGAAACTGCTCTCTGAAGGAATGTTGCTGTGAAATGGATATGAAAGACTGGCACACGCTTCCCATTTTGCTTTGTTCGTTGTGTGGCGAGGAGGACAGCTGGGTACTCTCTCTTCAGGTGGGGGGATGGGGGTAAAACGTAAAAAAAAGAAGCCAACTCATGGAAAACCAATCAGATAAGGAAAAATAAAAACCAAAAATGAACTGAAATGTAATGCCCATGAATCCCATCCACACAAAAATGATAATAACGGGACCACCACCCTTCACTTGTGGAAGGAAAAAAAAAAAAATGAAATCTAGTACGAACATCGTTAAGTACATACTCCAAAGTACTGTCTCAATATTGCAGGTACTGAACAAAAAACGCTTAGAAGTCCATTGGAAACTAAGCAGAGGGGAAACACATAATTTTTGGCCGAAGATGGCCCAAGAAAACTTGGCAACTGAAATGAGCGAATGGGGGCGGGAGGGGGGAGTTGTACCACACAAAAAAAAACGTAAAAAAAAGTTAGGAAAGTTGAGTCAACCGCACATCGAACGAAACTCGTGCTAATATCAGTTGTGTGACTTTTGTGTGTGTATGTGTGTGAAAAGCTCTTTCTTACTTCCCCCCAAATTAGTTTCAGCTGACTAGAGGATTTTCCCGCACTTTGGAGCCAAGTTCTAGCTTCAATACCTAGTCCCGTAATGTCAAGACAGAGGGAGTCACATAAATGGAGATCCGTCAATGGTTTCAGCTAAATGACTAGCAGGGCTGATAGAGATAAATTGGTAATGGAACGATTCCACGTTGGGAGGGGGGGATTATGTGATGAAAAACGTTATGTGTAACTTTTGCCAGATATGCTTTTAAACCCTCTTCCAACCCCAAAATACTGTCCGTTCACGTGAAAATACCTCGCCCGCAGCAAAAAAAAGGTATCAGGCTTGTTTTTTTTTTTTTTTTTTTTACAAACTTTCCCCAGTCGTTGCACCCCAACGAATCCCTTTTTTGTCCTCCAACACAGCTTGATATAAACGTCCAAGTTCTGCTCCTCTTTCTTCCTCGCTCTCTCTTGCTGGCAAATGTTATGTCGTGAGAGTTAATTTACACCTGATTCTTGCGGTTATTGGATCCCGTCGTTTTGAACGACACTTGCAAAACCCGATTGCCTAGCGTGTACCCGTTGAGTGATTGAATGGCTACGACTGCTTCGTCGTAGTTGGTCATAGTCACAAAACCAAAGCCTTTACACTTGTTGGTTTGCATGTCGCGGATGACTTTCACACTCTGCACTGCGCCGAAAGGTCCAAACAACTGCCACAGTATCGACTCTTCGGTATCGGGCGACAAGTTGTACACGAAGATACACCAACCCGTGCCGGGGATGGGCGTGCCGGGAATCAAGGGATTCTGGAGCAAATCGCCGGCCAAAGGAGAGAATCTGCAAATAGATTTTATAAAAAAAAATATAATAGTAGTATTAAAACTTGTTGAAAAATGAAACAACAAACACGGCAAGGTAGAAAAAAATCCATGATATGAGCTTGAACATAAAGCCCATAAGAAGGCACACAATTTAAAACAACAAATCTAGAAAAGAAAAATCCTTGCTTCCTCTTATTTTCCGACCACAAAAAAAAAAGGAAAAAAAAAGGAAAGAAAAGCGAAAAAAGCTGCAAAACTTAAGGGCCGAAAGTGTGTGCGTTTGGCTACCAGAACCGAAACAATCTAAACTCCCTCACCAAATAAAGTTCGAAAAGAAAAAACCATACAGGATTACAGCTCTTCATACCCAACAAAAATTCCTGGTGCAATGAAATACAATTTACTAACCTCTGCACCCCTTTGTTAAGGGTCATCATGGTCTTGCCCGTACTATAAACAGAGTCGAAAGGAAAGAAAACAAAAACACGGGGAAGAAATAAGGGTAATAAGCGGGAACCAATGGCATAAAGTCAGGGTAAACGAGGAAAAAAGGGTAAAAAAAAAGAAAAGAATAAATTAAAATCTTTACAAATGTGTAACAAACGTAAGAATTCTCCAGCAACAAAACTCTTTTCTCTTTTAAAATGCTTTCTCTGTCCAATATTTGGTTGAAAAAACCATAAGAAAACGACTGACACAATGGATATCCCGGCTTTATACGAATGAAAGATTGAAAATGATTCTAAAAATGAAAGGAATAATGCTTCCCCGTTCTCTTTTTCAAAGATCCGAAATTTTAGCCCAAAAAAGTCGCCTAAAAACTAAAGGAGTCAATTTGCTTTAACTAAGGACTCCGTGAGTGTGGAATATATATACGTTAAAAATGAGTGACTCGGAAAAAAGTAAATTGTGAAAGCCAATGTCTTTCTTTCTTTCGTTTTCTTTTTTCTTACTCACCTGGATTGGGCACTTCGTGCAGCATCCAATTCAGATAAATCCGTCTCCCCGGGAGCGGCCAAAGGCTGCCACGCTGCACCCGATCTGCGTGTAAAACCAAAATTAGAATGGCTAAAGCAAAAAATCATTCGATTCCCTCAGGATCAAACAGAACGCACTAAAAAATCCTCCATATCGGATCAAAGGTGGTGGGCATGAGCAGCATGGCAGCCTTGGTAATAGATCGCTGTGTTGTAGTACTTTTCAATTGCAAACTCAGGAAATGAGCGAGTTTGGAGATAGAGTTCCAAGCAAAAGTAAAAAAGAAGCAAGAAACACAGGAAGAGAGAAAGAAAAAATGAGACCAAAAGACGCCACATGGACATTAGGCAGAAATGAGTTGGTGAGCGTGGATGAATGCATTTCGTGCAGAAAAAAATAGTAGCAGATATTGATTGATGTGTCTATACTTGGGTGTCAAGCCATGGCCCATAAACACAACCCAGTTTTAGTGTCAAAAAGGACTGACACGTCTATTTTTTTTTTTCAGGCTCTCGTACAGCTTAGCTTGGTACACACGCTTTTTGAAAAGGAATTCAAAAAGTAGCATTCCCTATGCAGTAGAAGCAAATTGCATTGTGACAGTAATGCATGAGATGGATTTGTCTATAGAATTTCGTATCTGTTCATCTTTTTCTTTCGTCGATTTTTTTACACAGAGTTCCAAATTATGGAAATAAATCCTACATAGAAAAGCCAGTTCTCTACACTTTCTTATGCAGCTACTTTTGAAAAAGACTTTTTCAATGATCTTTGTTTCTTTTCATTTCGTGTTCAAAGATTCAGTGCTGGTGCCATCTTCTGACAAAAACACAAAACACGTCTTAGTTTCGTTAGTATCCAAATTCGCAATGTGGATATTTTTCGAAAAGAAGAACGTCGAAGAACGCATGTGCCCTTTTCAAATGAGTCCAGACAAAAAGCAAAGAAACTGTCTTAAATTGACATTGATTCTCCCTGACTGTCAAGCCATGTGTGTAAAACCAAGTCCTGTACTTTTGACTTGAAAACATAGGAAGCTACGCTGTACGGGGAAACCTTAGTTATTCGTTTCCGAGTCTTTTCTCACCTGGCTAGAGGTGACAACGGGATGTATCGGAACCGGCCTGAAGGATGAATCGGCCCGCCGAAACGTCGAGCTGTCAAAGCCGCCGCAGCAGCTGCAGCCCCTGGCAAATACGCTGCCAGAGGCGCCAGCGCCTTCGTCGAATTGGAGGGATTATTGGCGAATTTCACAGTCACCGGCTCGGTATGGCCTTCGGGGATGGAGCCATTCAGTTTCTGGATCGCGCGCTCGGCTTCGCAGCGCTGATCGAAACGAATAAACCCGACCCCCTTGGACAAACCTGCTTTTAAAAAGAAAGCAAGACGAGGTAAACAAAAATTCAGAAATTGAGGGAAAGGGGGCGAGAAAACGAAGAGCTGAAATCGAAATCGTGTGCAGTTACCTGTGATATTATCACAAAGAATGCGTGAAGTAATGATACGTCCAAAAGGAGCAAATAAACTCTCCAGTTCGGATTGCAACATATTCTTGGGGATCCCGCTAACATAGAGGTTGGCACCTTTAATGGATTCGCTGCTTGGTCGGGCAAACGATACCTGTCAAGAATACATGGTTTTTCAATTGAAACTCGAATGTATGAATTAAATCAATCAATTCAAAGAAGCGTCGCACAATATCAAGTTAAGAAAATATTAAAAATACAATATTAAAAAAATCGGAGTCCAATAGTGACTTGTGTAACTTTCCGAAGACCAAAAGGCTTGATTTTCCTTTTCATGTTCACCCATTGGTAGGTGTGACTCGCTTAGCAAGAACAATTCCTTTGACTGCCATAAACTGAATGCTTCCGCTGACATCGCTGACCCGCTGTGTCATCTGCCACCGTTGGTCTCTCTCAACACTAGCCTTTTTACTTTTACGAAGGAAGTAGCATAAACGGGCTCGTGGGCATTGCTCAAGCCAACCCAGTTTTTTGGGGGCCAAGCGCCGAATAAATATTGACATTATCCCGTATTTTTAACACAGCCAGTTTGCTACCTTCCCAGCTCAGCTTCTCCCAGCCGACTTTTCCGCTATTCCAAGTGTTCAGGGGGGGGAGGACTGCTGCACGCCACCACACCATGTTACTGTAAACTTGAGATGGAAAAGCTTCTGAAAAGTCAACGGCTCGGCTGGGTTCCCAAACGCACCCAACTTTATTGGCGTTCCAATTTTAGCTAGGAACGCATGTTTAAACACGCAGGCGGCGTGCATATTTCTTCGTGCGAATCGCTAAACGAGCCCGATTTAGCGATTCGTCCCTTTTCTATTTGTCTAATGCTCATGATTTCGCTCCCGTTCCATACCCTTTCTTCTGTTGAAGAAAAAGTAGGCTTATTTTTATTCTTTGGTTTCGACCAAGATTAACCAAGATTCCCTCCGAGTTCAAAGTTGAAAAGAGATTGAAACGGTGCTGCTTGTAGCCGATCATGGCTTTCGCAGAACCAGCTGCTCTCTTCCGCGGTTTTGGGGTCTGTTTATTGCCTATACGACCTCCACGCAGCCTGCCGTACCTCATCACCATGAAAACATTCCGCGGGTGGTCAAAACTTTGCTAGTTAGTTCGCATATCAAGTCAGCCTCCCCCAGCCCCTCGAAAGCCCCCATTTGGCCTTTATAGCCCTTACTGACACCGAGAAGGGAGTAAATTTAGAAATGAGCGACGAGACACTCGCCCGAGTTATTCGTCGCATTCTGTGACAAACCCACAAAAAAACCAAGACTAATATAGTATCTCTTCGGAGGCTCAACGGAAACAGCTAGCCCAGTTCAGAAGTTCCCTCTGACCCGTACCTTAGTAGTGAGTCGTTACGGATTTAAGAAAAACGATACCTCACGGTCACGAATCCAACAAAAAAGGGAAAACTTTAGAAGATGGCGAAAATTGGTCTTAGCTGTACGTCGGTAATATGGCCCTTATTTCTGTTTTTTAAAATGACATAGCATTAGAATCAATACAATCTCAAAAATCAAAAATAACCCGAAAGTAAGCCATAGAAGGAATGTGCCACGTACCTTGATTGTTTTGTTCTGAAGACGCAGTCCATTCAGCGTGTTAATGGCCTTCTCAGCGTCCTCCGCCCGGTGATAATTAACGAAGCCATAGCCGAGGCTTTGCCCTAAACCATCAGTACCTTGTCTAAGTTCGAGCTGAATTTATACACAAGTTTCCCGCATCACTACCGTCTTGTATAGCATGTTCCTGAGATGCCATTCTGATTTCATACATTTAGAACATTCCCGAGACGACATTCTTATTTGATACATTTAGAACATTCCCGACAAGAACCAGGATTGGCCCAAATGGTTCATTTCTTCAAGATCGGCAAGGAGTGTGAATTCTTTCGCCTCTTTTCCGAAACAAGACAAGAGCTATGTGGTGGGAAGCAAACGATGCGGGAACGCTGAGCCTTGTTTGGGAACGAGCCGCCCACATAACCACGTCATGAAGGCTTCACTTTCCTAAGCTATTTAATGACTCGCATAGTTTCGGACACACAAAAGCTGAAAGCTGCAAGTGCAAACAAAACGCCGAGCAATATTTACGGACAAATTGCGTCGTCCCTATTCTGCCCGCCCCACGCTCCCGCAACATTCTTTCCTTTTAACAGTTTGTTCGAAGCGATTCAGCTATCTGCTTAACGAGCTCCGGAGCCGTAAACGACAGCCAAACTTGAAAAAAGACTTGGACACATTTCATACACATGTCTAACCTGTAATCTTGTCTCTAATGAGTTTGCAGCTCTCCACTTCGCCAATGGATCCAAAAAGCGACCTGATTTCCTCTTGGGTCATGGTTTGCGGCAAGTAGTTGACAATAAGATTGGTTTTGCTTTCATCGTCTTCAGGTTTCAGCGAGCGTTGAGCATTGTTCGGTTGGATGATCCCCAGCTGGGCGTGCATGGGACCTCCTCCGTTGGTCACCGTCGCGGGCATCGTCTCCATGGCATTCATTATGTCCGCCGTTTTCAAGTCGAAATCAGTACTTTGCCAAGAGAGAATATTCCGCGTCGTCAGAGCGCCAAGAAAAAGTCTGGAAACAATTGGACAATGATTAAGAGGCTTCATCTTGAATTGGTAATCATCAAAAATGCAGACACTTCTTGCAGATTTTCCTTCACACCTCGGTGCCTTTCTACAAGCCCAGGAATTTGTAACTGGCACACGCGGTACAAGATGAAAGCTAATTTTTGAAAGTGTTGCTGCTGCGGCCTTTGGCAGCCTATTAATAAACCACCATCGCTTACCAAAAATGACGCTGGGTGCTTAATTAGAGTGTAACCAACTCAAGTCAAGTCTACTAACAGCCAACAACCTTAGGGTCGGTTTCTCCAATGCGACAGCTGTCACCAGAACGTGCTGCCACATTTTCTGCAGTCCGGGCCTCAAGCTAGCAAAACCTGACAGTTGCAGTTTCCAAGAATGTACAGGACTGTCACATCCCTTCAGAGTCAAGATTGTCTTTTTTTAAAAAAAAAAACTGCAAGAAAAGGCTTCGACATGTTACGTACGTTTTGTATGCAATACTTTGTCTGCGACTGTCCTTTATATACTCTGATCTAACCCAGCCAAGGATTTTAAGTACCAAGGATCGCAGGAGCTACGGGTTCGAAGATTTGTCGTCATACTGACCATTTCAATTCTAAGTATGCATGCCGAAACCGGTAGAAAAAGGTTTCAAAGCCGAACAAAACATTCGAAAAACGAGGCACTGTGAATCATTTTAGCCGTTCCTGACCGAACCTGCGTTCCCCTTTATGAACCCCCATTTCTTTTTGCATCTGACCATGTGAATTTTGCGATTCGATTGTCATTTCACCTCAATCTACCACTGGGACTAAAAAAGTCGGTACACCAGCGGTAGATTTTCTCTTATAAACACGGCTATAAGAAAACCAGAAAGTCCTTTGTCTGGGCCACGTTAAGGATTCTAAAAGCTTCGCCTGGAAGGCAGGAAACGAGGGCGATTTGTTTCAAAGCGCGTGATGGCGCCGGCGCCGAAAAGTATTGATTTGGCATATCCAAATGCCACGAAAAAGCGTCCATCTTGGTCACATCAGAGCTGACGTCAACGCCCAGGCCGTTTGCGCTCTACAGTCTGAAAGAAACTGTGTTGGAATTGTTCAAAAAGCCTGAATAAAGGCTTCCAAAAAGCTTCCATCTCGCCTGGTTTAATAACCTCGACTTATCTGTTTTCCTCTTTATTTTTAAATTTTGCTTGAACCAATGACAAACTCAAAAGGATAGAATTCAAAATTTAACCAATTCGCCTTCAAACTCGGCGCTGTATAAAACCCACAGAGCGGATTTCCGAAGAAGCTATCCGTTGTGTATACAGCAACTCATTCATACATTGAATGAGCACTGTATCCTGCACATCTACTGGAAGGATACCGATGTGCGTATGACGACACCATATATGGCAGCTGTCCCTCGCCCGGGCAGATGTTATTATCTTTACCGTGAAAGGAATGAGTGCGTCTAAGCGTGTATGGACACGGGAAATGAAAGACAAGCAGGCAAACTGGCCTTTCTTTGGCCGGGGCTCGTGTCAACGTGTAAAGCCTGCGTAAGGTAATCGGGAAAGGAGTATTGAATTGAAACAGGGGAGTTTAATACGGCAGAAGGTTACGCTTTGGTTAAAGAGCCGGCCAGCTGCAAAACCCAAGTTTTCGGTGGGTGTGTGGAGTTACCTCGTTGAACCAGGGGTTGGGGTTTGATCGAGCTAAACTCAGTAGGCTGCACAGATGGCTTCTTTCCAAAGACAGCTGCATGTCAATAATTGCTGTGCGATAGAAACCCTCGCACGATGTTCCTTTGGTATTCTTATGTATTGTATTTCATTTTTCTATTGATTTTAGTTTGGAATGTAGTGTGTTGTAATAAAGTTGCACAACTCAATGTACTCACTGATTTACTTTTTTAGTGTAGTTTGCTGTCAAACTGTAACTAGGTTGGAATAGAAGAACTTGGACTGGAAATGTAATGTCAGCATTCTTGGCACGTCTCTGAACCCGGCTTGCGTGGAAAATTCTAGAATCCAAGCAAAAAACGGCCTGTGCGTTTTACGTTGTTCTAGCTAGGACATTTCCTGTAAGGCTGGAACGTTTAGTTCAGCATGCAGTAATAAATTGTGCGTTTTCGGGTAGAACTGTTAGAACACAAGTTAGAACATCAAGCTTGGGAAGCGAGCCAAACTGAACGAAGCATTATTCCGACAAAAGACTCAAAGTATAACGGCGAAACAAACGACTACACCCTGTGTTCTGTGTCAACCTCACGACCACTTTTCCCCCCAAATTCTTCGAGTTTTCAAGCTCTTAAACAGCATGGAATTTACCCGGGCGAGAATACTAGAGTAATCAGAGAGTATGGAGAATGAAACGGATTTTTAACTTACCGACTATCTTTGAAGAAAACCTAAGGTTCTTTCTTGTCCCCACACTCGAAGGAGTAACAGCACACGTCTAAAACTTAGAAACTGAAAGTCAATGGAAACCAAAGAAGGTTGTTTTGGACCAACATAAAGGGTAGAGAAAACTGAACTGAAAAACTGAGCAGACAATACAAGAGCTAGAGCAAACACAACCTTCTCTGGCCGAACCCGGCAACCAAATGGCGCCAACGTTGAGCACCACGAAACGCGACACTCCAAATACATTTTAAAAGCCTTTGATTGATTTCAACCAGCCCAATTCATTAGCTAAAGGCCTAAAGTGACACAGTATCAAGCTCTATAACCCTGAAACCTTCAATAGAACAATAAAAATCGAATAGTGTTGGGGACTGTTTAGAACGGCGTAGGAGTACATCAGGCGGAGACGACATGCGTTCGCGTTCTCAACGACGACGCTGTAGACAGCCTCGTTTTTTGTCTTTCTGTTTTAGGGGGTTGGGTGGGGTTACGTCTAACTTGTCATTAAAGAATAACGTTACTCTCACTCTAAATTCCGTAAAAATGTATAACTCTAGATTTTTCAGTAAAAGTGTGCCTTGACGTCATTCGAATAACACAAAAATGGCGTAGCTATAAAGATCAAGAACCAACCGAACGACAAGAGAAGAATTAGAGCAGAGGACGATATAAAGAATGATAAAAAAAGCTATGGTACAATGACGGCATTCGGCTTATATGACATGAACCGATAAATCTGTAACTCGAATGTCATCTCTTGACATCATCAGTGCTGGCTAAGATCTCCGAAATTGAAGTATAAAACTGAGGGAAAAAATAAGAGTTTACAGAAGTAGATCTCATAACAATAGGGGGCTGTTGTTGAAGCTGAAGGCTTTTGTACTGTTTGTCCCCCCTTTTGGGTCCCCAGAGACACTAAGAAAAAAATGAGCCTGAGAAAAAGCGACGAGTTTGCGTGTCTAGCTTTGGGCAGCCGGGGGATGTGGATCAATAAAAGACCAAACTTAATTCCCCCCACCATCGTCAGAGGCGCTTTTCCCCATTTGCGTATATTTCCTTTTTACTCGGCGAAAGGGTACACATACAAGAAGTTTAAGCTTGTTTCCGGGGCTAGTAATTTCAGACACTGGAGTTGCACTAAGCAAACCCCTTTCCGAGCCAAACTCCTTTTTTTCCCCAAGAGGAAAGTGCACCCTCTTGGGGACACAGAAATTGTAAAACGTCTTGCCCGAGTGTGTGTGCTATGCCACCCACTTTTATTTTGGTGACTATCGTATAGGGCCGTGCCAATCCGAGAATGGCCGATCACGCAGGTAAAACAGCTCTCTTGCTCTTTGGTACCGACGACAAGGGACACAGTAAAGGGGTTTGTACAAAAAACAATGCCATCTAAAATTACTTCCCTTGTACCCAATGACCAATAACCAACCCCCAAAGGCAGGTACACCATACTCCAAAATGCAGGTTCCGATATTTTTCTTTTCTTCTGTTAAATGGTCTGTACACACAATAGCTTGGGAACCAACCCATAAAAGCCCCACAGTTTTTATACATGTAATAGGTATTTACGCCTGCGGAACCCGGGCTACTGGTAGCCCACCTTAGCATTTGTCCATCACCTAGTAGTTTGTAAGTAAGTACCTTCGCGTGTGAGTTACCGGTTAAAACGGTCCCTGATGCTGATTGGTTTCTGGGAGACGGGAGGTTGGCAGGTTTTTATAAAGGCCCAAAGCGTCTATAGAGCAGCCGACCAATTTCACCTTCCGTAATGTGCATGGCTTGTTGGACTTTTGCGGGTTCCCGTGTTTGCGAGCACACACACTTTTAACGGCAGGGACAATGTCACGGCAAACAATTCCGCTCTATAAAGGCAGCAAGCCAAGGCCCAGCGTCAGGTATTGTACAACTGCACCACTACGCGTGAACACGACCGAGGCCTCTTATAGTTTTTCTTCCTTCAAGTCGCAAAATTGGCCAAGCGATTACTATGTTTGATGGATACGATCCACTTGAACACACTAACATATTCCAACGTGCTGGTAAGGTCAGACGACCTGTACCTCCCCTGCTCTCTCCCAGCGTATAACCCTCGTTAATAATTAGAAATGTATCTGCTGGCCAACATTATTCGCTTTCAACAACCACTTTGGCTTTATTTTCGCAGAAAGTGACGACAGCGATGAAGAAGGGGGCATGGGCAATGTGAACCGTGTGGTTCTTCGTCCACCAGGACATTCCGGCAAAGCAAAAAAGGGCCACTTATGTTTCGATGCTTCGTACGAAACAGGTGGGCATACATGTTGGATGTGTCGTGTGTGGGAATAGCGATCCATTGATTTTGAGAACCTTTTTTAGAAAAACAAATAAAGTAAAAAAAAACAAGTAAAGTGTACCGTTAGGAAACTTGGGAAAGGTGGATCATGTTACGGAATACGAATACGATCTGTACATTCGACCGGATACTTGTAACCCACGCTATCGCTTCTGGTTTAACTTCACGGTGGATAACGTCAGAACTGATCAAGTGAGTCAGAAGTGGGCGAACTTTCCAGGTTATTTCCGACGATTATCAAGTTGCGTTTTTTCCTAATCTTCTTCCTTGTCTTTTCCCCATTTCAGAAACTGATCTTCAACATCATCAATTTCAGCAAAGCTCAAACGCTTTTCCGTGACGGTATGACTCCGTTGGTGAAATCAACTAGTCGCCAGAAATGGTAAACACTGACGCATTTCTCTCCCAAAGTTTGACTCCTTTTCACTCCATTTTCGGAAAAGGATTCGTTTGCCGCAGGAGCAAGTGTTTTACCACAAATCTATCCATCACCAAAATCACTACATCCTCAGCTTTGCCTTCGCCTTCGATCGAGAAGACGACGTTTACCAATTTGCGTTAAATTATCCGTACTCTTACTCTCGATGTCAAGCCATTTCACGGGTCTTGGAAGACAAAGCTCAGCCTCACCTCCAACGTCAAGTTATTGGCCAAAGCCTGGTAAGTAATACAAACATGGACATTTCAAAAACGTACTGTGAGCTCGCACTAATCCTGCAAGTTTCTATCGTCACATAGCAAAAGCGACCTATAGAAATGATTTCCATTAGCAATGCTGAGAACTTCCAACCTAACAAGAAGTCTAAAACTATTTTCATCATGGCACGAAGTCACCCAGGCGAAACACCCACGTCGTTCGTTTGCCAAGGTGTCACGAACGTTTTGACGTCGACTTTGACTTGACTGCTAATTAGGCACTCTTTTCCATACCCCCCTGCAGGCTTGATGGAATTCATCATCAGCAACCACCCCGTAGCCGTCACCTTACGAGAATTTCTCATTTTTCGTATCATTCCAATGATGAACCCTGATGGCGTTTTCCTGGGGAACCAAAGATGTTCGTTGATAGGAGCCGACCTAAATCGTGCTTGGCACGACTATTCACAATGGGCTCATCCTTGTCTACATGTCGTATATTCCAAGATCAAAGAGCTGGAAGCCGACAAAGTGATACATTCTATATACTTTCTACCACAATCATAGAACTGTCCAGGTAATGAAAACTGGGCCTGTTTTTTGCAGAACACGGGGCTGGATTTTGTAATAGACCTGCACGCCCACAACAGTCTGCTAGGGGCTTTCTTTTACGGCAACACGTACGAAGACTTTCTAAGGCAAGTTATAGACCTGCGCGTTTTACTTTATTTGTACAAGTTTCTATTATATATGTCTAAGTTCATGTAACAAGCTCACATAATAAGTTCCTATAATAAATCATTGCACTAACCAACACAATTAGGTATGAACGCCACATGCTCTTCCCCAAGCTATTAGCTCCTTTAGCTGAAGACTTTTGCCCGGCCAACTGTCTTTACAATCGCGATGTCCTGAAAGCCGGCACTGCCAGAAGGTAAACTAGTCCAATTCGAACCCAACCCTCTACCTTTTATATACATAATCATATACACAATCTTTTAAAAGGGGAACTAAACTTACGGTTGGCTGCTTAGTGTGTTATAAACTAGGTCTTAAACTGAACAATTAGACATTAAGAAGACATACTAAATAGAGGCCTAGCTTTAGTAATAGCCGAGATATGGAGGGATATGTTTCCCAGTAGGCCACTGTGACAAATAAGCACCGGGCCATAACAGCACCGAGTCCACACTTTCGATGGCCATTCTGTTCATCGAAATGCATGACTTTTTAAACCAATCTTGAAATAGTAGCTTTAAGCTAAGCCCTCTGGCGTTGCGCTAACGACGACAAGGGTTAGACGTGCGACTATCACTTACAGTTATTCCAGTTCTGCAAACGATTTCCTCTTCTATTTAATTACACTGTGGTCTTAAAGAAACCACTACAGTTTTCATAAACCTATATTAACAGATTTCCGATCGGCTTTTGGAAATAAACAATGCAAGAAAAACTCATACTATGACGTCACCCATGGCGATGGCGAGGTGTATTAATATAAGAGCTAAAATTTCGAAGTTCCAGTACCGTTCCTAAAAATACAAATGGAGTCTCTAAAAATAGTGTATCTCATGGCTGTTTCGAGAATACCTGCAGCTATAACATACTAAGATCTTCTTTGGATTTGATTAGGTTCCTGGCTGAGAATCTACGCGACTCCATTAACGTGTACACGCTGAACGTCTCCATGATGGGATACCAACTTTCGGGCAGCGACACTGTAACGCGCTACACCGAAGACACGTGTAAGAACATATTCTTTCAAAGGAATTACCCAATCCATCCAAATCTTGTTCCAAATCCCAACAGACCAACGACTCGGACGCAATTTGGCCCGGGCGTTCCTGGAATATTACCGTCTCTTGAATCACATTCCGTCCAGCTACCCAGCCTGCTTGCTCCCGCCTCCCAATCGGGTACGGTTTCCTCCCCATACGTACGGACCCAAAAAGTTAAAGGGGAATGCGAAGAATCCCGAACAATCCACATCGGCGTCAGCAATTGAGTTCCCCACATTGCAAGACAAAGAGTCGTTACCCAACCCCAATATTAACAAGCTAAGTATTATAGCTCCAGAAATAGCTACAGCCCCTGGCGGTAAAACCAAAGCACTCCAATTCTTCCGCCACGGCGATGATGTGCGGAAGGTAGGAGGCGGGGGGACACTCTCCCGTACTTCCGTCCTGTCGTCCAGTCTACTCTCATGCGAATCTATCGAAAGCAATAGCTCCCGATCCGCCGCTCGAGTCTCCATTATCGATTTCAGTAGCTTGGCCAAAACCCGGAGCGATATAATAGGAGTGCGAACCAACTTGAACAATCGCCGAAGAAAGACGGTCGCCTACTACTCGGACAGCTTGTGACGCTTTAAGATTTAAAAAAAGAATCCGAAACAAAAGTTTTCCATAACACTCAAGCTTGAAGCCCTCTTTCGCTTAGAGAAGGGAGAGAAAAAGAAAGAAACGAAACACCTTAGCTCAATGTTCGAAAATGGCACGCACTCTACAAACAAAAGCCACACACTGTATTTGTGCAAATATCCGTCCATTTTTAAAACGCTTGCACCACGCTTCGTTCGTTGGCCTTGTGTGCTTTCAGGAGAAAAGTGGAGGATGACTAGTACTTTGTGTACCTGTTACGCCAAGTACCAGGGACATACACTCGTGGCACGCAATAGGCTACATGTTATAGGTCTCTATCCGTTGTTACTAAACAACGTAATAATAGAGTGAACCCTTATTGCTTGTGTTAAAAAGTCACAGCACACTTGAAAGGAAAATCAAAACTCGTAAAACTGTCAAAATAAAATACAGAAATAATAAAACACTGCCCCTTATGCTCCCTAATCAATCCTAATCGTCCATACGGACAAAAAAAGAAAAGGTGAAAACAACGCTCTTCTGCTAAGTATAATAACCGGTGACCTGACACGGAACCAATGGAAGGATGAAAGGTGTGTTTTTTTCTTGTTAAGTTCTTAGATCCAAGAATTTAACTTGCCTGAGTTCTACTCACGAATTCCAGGTAGAAGTCTTTTTCCATAAGCGATGGACACGGGATTTGTCATCGAACAAACTCCTCACCATAACAACCTGTGGGGGATTCGTGTTATCCATTAAAGCCGAAAGGACACGACATAACACTATTCCGAAACAGCAAATCCTACCTGTATGACTCCTAGGCCAAGCATGGCGGCAATCTGAATCAGTGACCAAGAATTGACTCGTGTGTAGTTGGACTCGGCAATATTCCTATCCCGCGCTTCGAAGGCCCGTAACTGATCTTGGAAGTGTTGAGTTTTCATCAAGTTTCCTCTCACTCTTGCTACAGCGTCCTACACATCCAATAAAGGCATTAAACCTTGAATTTAACCATTTAACTGCAAACATTGAATATATGGACCGAATATATATAGTTCCGAATAGATAGACTTAGTATGACCATAAGCAACCTTAATGTCTTGAACTTTTATATCCAGGACTTCCTCAGGCGCCAAGCCGGCAAAGTAGCCATTTTCGCCCCAAACGTCGTCCTCAGTTTTTCTATCAGAATCGTCGTCACCGTCATCCGTTTCCACGCTAACTTCGAAATACACGGTTTTGGCATTGACGGCACTGAAGCTGTTGTCAAAACATAGCCGAAAATCTCCCTGTTCATCTGCCTGGTGCCTATGGAACCATAAAGTAACTTTTAGTTCTATACACCAGGTACTAATTTGAAGGAAAAGCGCTCAAAATTACCGGTGAGAACTGTCTGGTTTCTTCATCTCTGAAACCAACAGCCTGCCTGTTGGCGTTATCAAGTTAAAGTCGATGTCGATATCCCCCTGCTCGCCATCAATAACCTGGAATGTAGCCACACAAAACGAAAGTGAAAATCAAGCCTTTTGCCAGAGATTGTCATGGTTTACTTTACTGTACCTGATACTCGATGTCCAAATACTGGCCTTTTTGGACTTGGACAAAGAAACACTCGTCTCTTCCTGCATCTACATTGATCGTAAATTCTCGACTAATTTCTGCTGAATAAGATGTTCCCAAGAAGAAGAAAACTAAAAAACAAGGTAACATTTTCACACGCTTGAAACTCTCCATACCAAACAGCCCACGTCAGAGGACAGCCACAAGAGCTATGCAAGGCTTTGCTTAGCTATGCAACATCAGCAACATGCGGTGTCGTAGTCTTGTTTATGCGCTATTTGTTTAGTAAGGCTTATTTAATTTATCTATTTATTTGTAAGCGTCCTTTTTTCCAAACGCTAGGAATTTCAAACTATAGTAGAAATTTTCCTTTTTAATGTGTCAAATTGTGTGTTTTTTATGTTTCAAATAGCTTTTAAGATTTGTCAAGAAACTTTTGTTTTCATTTATGAATTTTTTCAATTACTAATAAGACATTGAACCAAAAATATCTTATCAACAAATCCCCAACAGGTTCTCCGATTAAAAACCCAGAGACTAACAATTAACCCGGAAATGGCATCAATACTGTCATACTATTGCAAAACGTTTTCCGTAAGAAGGGTGACACACTGGTGTCACTCGTGTAGAAAATTTGTTATTGGATCGGAAATGAATTAAGTTAGGTTAGGTTAGCTTAACGAAACCGCCAAAGAAATTGTATGTGCATCGTTAACCTTGCACTTTCGTTTAATCGATCAACGTGAACTCTTTCACTCCATTAGCTGAAAAATGCATTGTTCGAAAACTGACACGCCAGTGTCATTGCTGAGAGCGGAATACATAACACCCGTTTGTCACTAATCTGGAGAACGTGTTGCTACAAACACACAGAGCACGCAGCAAGAGTGAGAGAATTCCGTTCGAATGAACTCAATGTATTTCCGCCTTTCCAAGTGATAATTCTCTGCTAAAAAGAAAACTCAACTTCTCTCACCGTATGCCGTCAACTATTTCAATGTGTAAAGAGCTTCGCTTTTGCCCTACACTGGCCCCCCACTAAAACGAATAGCTAAAAGAGGAAAACGCAACGGAAGCCTAAAAACTTAATACGAAGGTGGCTACGCAAACAACCCAAGAGAGACAAAAATGCATCGTTCCCCACACTAGTAAGTACACGTCTGCTTCCAGTGACACTTGTCCCATTTGATAGGATTTTTCCCTAAAAAATGATCTTATATATAGCTCAATTTTCCTTTTTCTCTCAATTTTTCCGGTATGTTTGCTGGTCAAACGCATGCCATCACTTCCTTTTAAAGTCAAGTACCCATTCCCTTTTCTCCGGTTCAGCTCTTTTGTTTTCCACGTGTTTCGCTATACGACAAAGGTATAAGCTCTTCGTTGAGCCGCCAATACTTTCCTACGAAAGGATGGTTATACCGAGGAATGGGCGAGAGCGAATTCACTCTCAGGAATCGACGAAATGGTGAGCCAAGGGAGTTTTTCAAGGTCGCTCTCATGGGAATTTTGCGTACTTTAATGGAGGGGTGAGTGCGTGAATGGAAAGATGTGACGTGTGTCATGCCATGTCATGCAGACGGGGGAAAAGCCCTGGATGTTGGGTTAGGCTTTGCTTTAGCATTTGTGGTGTGGTCATTGTAAAGATTTCTCGCTTTAAGTCATAGACTGCTTACGAACGTTATTTCACTCGAGCCTCACTTTCTTCAGTACGGCTGGAAATAAAGAATACAAAAACAAACGATTAGATCCTCGGATTCGTAACGCTTCTCGAAACTTACTTGTGAAAACTGTTGTCCTTGCGACGCCATGAAGTAAGCGCGATCTGCATGGTAGGTCGAGTCTTGGGATAATAGTCCATCCCCGAGATAGGCTTCCGGCCCTTGTCCTGGACCCTGCGATAATCCTAACGATCCCAATTCACTTTGCGAAATGGCGCCAACGACAAAGCCTTGCGAAAATCCCTGCACAACCGATTTTTATTAGCGACTAAGTTTCCAATAATTGAGTGATGCAATTAGTTTGTTTCTTTTACTTGTGACATTGCCTGGGTAAGAGCCAAGCCCTGGGAGAAGGGCTGGGTATGATCGGCACTCAAGCTTTGGTTTTGCGATAATTGACTTCCTTGAGGTCCAGCACGATTAGTATTACTTTTCCCTTTCCCAGGCCCACTTCCAATCTTGTTACGCAAATTTTGGCGGGCTGCTTTAAACGAGACGAAAAAACGAGAAATGAGGCACTCTTAACTACAGGGGAAAACATCTATAATATCAACTTCTGAAATTCTGAAAGAATGAAAATAAGCCCTCCCATAAGACCAACATCTTCAATCGTTTCAATCTAAAGATAAAAGTGCACGACAAACCAAGAAGGAAATGATTCATACCAAAAGCATGGTAAAGCTTCCAAAGTCGATGGAAAACATCTTAAAAGCTGAAAATAATTTTTAAAAAAGGCCAATTTTACCTTGCATGGCTTGCTGATGTTGGTTGTAGAACCTGGGCGGAACATGAGACATGTTCATAAACATCCCGACAGGCACCGGAATGTTGGATAGGGCAGACTGCGCCTGGCTGCGATCACTGCCAATATAACTGACGGGATCATGTAAAGGCCCGCTCGTACGGTACGGATCCATCCCACCTATTCGAAATACAAAATACAAATTGAAACAACATGAGCTATTCCTCTTTTCTCATAAAAGTAGTCATAAAATACCCATTTTAGACATGAAGGACGAGTCGTAGGACGAGGAAGAAGCAGCCGCACCTGGGTGTCCCATTCCAGGCCCCAGAGAAATGCCCGACTTGTGGTACACCGAGCCAGGAACGATGGCTTGCCTGGCATCGTACATTGCGGTTTGCATGAAGTGTCCCCCTGGATTACTGGCATTGATGGGCTTCTTGGGCTTGGGGAACTGCATTTGGCATTCTTTCAAGTTATTCAAGGGGCCTTCCACTAGCACTTTCTGTTCCTTGTAGAAATGCAGCAAGTGATTCCAAACAGGTTGCTAGAGACCAAAAGAAAGGACTAAATGAATCTTCAGAACTAAATGAGATCTTCTCAGCAATGTGTGCAAAGGTCCTCCAAGAAATACTGTACCTTGGAAAGGACTTTCGGATTGCCCACGATGATGACGCCATACTTGGCACGCGTCATGGCCACGTTGAGACGGCGAGGGTCATTCAAGAACCCGATACCTTGATGTTCGTTCGAGCGGACGCAGGACATGATGATGATATCCTTTTCACGGCCCTGGAAGGCATCCACACTCGCCACCTCCATCTCTTGGTAGAGTTTCGCGTGCAAAGAGCCCTGGTACTGCATGTACTGGACGAGGTAGGCGCGCTGGCCTTCGTAAGGCGTCACGATACCGATTTGCTCGGGCTTGATGCCGGATTTCAGGAAACGCGTCGCGATCTTTTCGACGTTGGCGGCTTCAGTGCGATTGAGATAGGAAGTGCCCGATCCCGCGATCTCTTCTTGCCCCAGAGTCACGTAGAAAAACATGGGCTTCTCAGGGGAAGGCCAAGGGAAATCGACCCCCTTCAGGAGCCGGTCTTGGGCGTACACTCCGTTTTGTAAGGAGCCTTCGTAGAAGAAATTGGACGGGAATTCCGACAATTTCGGGTGCATACGGTACTGCACTTCCAAGCGGAAAGGCCGGATACCCAACACGACTAACCGTTCAAACAGAGACTGGGATAAACCCGCTTTGGCCGCCGGTTTGCACATGACAACGGGACCCAACTGACAATGATCGCCTACCAGGATGAGCTAATAGAAAAACAAAGAAAATGTCACGTTTTTTTATCCTTTTTTTCCCCGTCTTCTTTGTGAATAGGATCATTTACTTGTCGAGCGCCTAAAACTACAGGAACCATACATTCGGGCTCCGTGGCTTGCATGGACTCGTCGATTAAGATCGAAGCGAAGCGCAGTCTTTGCAGTCGAGGGTCGCCCGCGCCCACGCAAGTACAGCAGACTACATCAGCCGCTTCCAAGAGTTGACGCTCTGCGGCACGCTTCAGCATGCGGTACCGTTTTTCATCCGACTGGGAGAGTTCTCCCGTTTCTTCTTTCAACTGGGTCAGTTTCTGAAGCTCCGCGGCGCTACAAATTACAACAAACGCGCAGTTCATATCAATCTTAGGCTGGTATGGACAGGAAAGCCTGTACTTTACCTCTCTAATCCTCGAATCTGGTTGTGCAAGGCTAGGAACGAGACCGGCGAGTCAATGGCTTCACGGGATTTAGCGCACAGGCGAACGACTTTGAGACCTGTTTTATGGATCTTTTCGGTGAGCTGATCAACGGCGATGTTGGACGGAGCGCATACGAGGACAGGTCCCCCACTTAATTTGGCCAAATGATAGACGATAGTGGCAGAGGTGACGGTTTTGCCCGTGCCAGGCGGGCCCTGGATGAGTGTCAAGGGACGCTGCAATGCCTGTTTGACCGCAAAGGCTTGCGAGCGGTTCAAATCGGGCAAATTCGGCGCAGAGAAATGCTTGGGCAGGTGCACGCGGAACAGGACGTCTTCCACTTCGTGGCCCAGTAGGCGGTGGTAGATGTAGGTGGAAACAGACGTATCGTCCACAGCAAACTTCTTCAATGCCAATTGCATCCTGAACCCAAATAAAGAAACATTAAAAAAAAGGTCGAACGTTAGAGAAAACGTGCCAACCTGTCAAACGACGTTGCTTTCCATACAAAATCGACCACGAAGTTGGTCGAGCAGTCGGTGGGCGCGCCGTTATTCGTTTTCAACTCAAGGCCAACCTCGTCACCGTAATTATCCGGAATCTTGATGACGTGGCCCACTCCTGTCCAGTGCTTATGCAGTTCCCCTATATATCGTATGCGCAGTTCATCCCCGTGCATGAGTCGCATGTCTAGAAATGATCCTGTATTAAGAAACTTACTCCCAAAAGCAATCCATTATCGGAAAAAGTCAATTAGGCGAAGCAATCCGTTATTAAAACTGATTATTAAAATATTAGAAATTGTTCCAATGAATTACTACAGAATAAACTCCCATTCAGTTATGAAAATCATTTCCAACTATCCACAACCCAAAACTAAAGCCCATTTTTACCTGAATCCGTTTTGGCCAAGTTGAAATAGGCTATGTTCTTTTTATTCAGGCCCACGTCCCACCTTACGTGAATGTTGTCCTGGGTTTGGGACTCTTTTAACTTTTTGTCATAGTCTGCCTCCAATTTCACCAAAGGACCGAAGATGTTCTGGTATTGATATCCATCTTCATATCTAAAAGGAAAGGGTTTCGTTCTTTAATCCTATTTTTCTTTGGTTGGCTTAAACTGACACTGGGTTTTTACCTTAACAAAACTTGCTGTGGTTCCTCATCAACACCGGGTTTTTCTAAATCTTGGAAAGTTGCATCCGCGTTTTCTTTCCATAGCTCCTCCAAACGCTGCAACTGCTGCGCGGTGAGCTGGCGAGAACGATTTTGCTCCGCTTCGGAGGGCGTACGCACCAGCCAGGGCAGGAAGCATCGGTCAGCAATCAAAGGTTTCCATTGGTCAACGTCCCTAATCAGTTAAGGTATTTCAGTTAAGGTTAGGTATTTCAGTCCAAAAAAGCGGTAAAAATCTTACCAATTCATGTCCTTTAGAGAGCTCTGGGCTGCACAAGGCTGTCTGCAAAGTAGCACCACGACCGAGTCCGCTTTGGCCGGGATGAACCCCAAAAGGAAAACATTGCGAACGCCACACGAGTAGCATTCCAAGACGGTCTCGCCCAGCGGCCCATCTCTATGCAGACTGACTTCCTTATGCTTGGATCTCACCAGATGGTTGACAATGTGAGACCCAGAGGTATTGCCTTTGCCATTGCAGAACCATTTCTTGCAGGCCACGCATAGGACTACACAACCGGGGTCATGAATGCCGCAATACTTGCAGGCATGGTTAGGGAGTTCCTGTTAACGATACACAAGGAAGCCCTTGTCATTATGGCATATCAGTTTCAAGTTTTTGTAGAGTTTTACCTTGGTATAATAGCCTTCTTCCTCTTCGTCTTCAAACTGCAACTCCCCAAGTGCTTTGGCGGTTGCGGCAATGCCAGCTTCTAGGCCGTTTTCTGCAATCCCGTTCAGCTAAGAGAAAAGAGCCAAAACTGACCGTTAGAGTTGGAGTAACCACAGAACCTTGAACTTGATAAGTCAATTTTGAATGTCACTGTCAGTTTTACTTGACGGTGATTGTTGGCGAAGCTTAAATGCACCACACTGTCTAGTTGTGAAGCTTGGGTTTGGCTCTGGGATGGTAATGTAAAGTCGGTAAAGTCAAACTGGGATCCTTGAGTATCCGCGCCTAACAGGTCTCCATCTTCTGTGTCCAGAAACGTCAAAGTTTGCGACGGTCCGTACGCGTCTACGCTCATTTTCAGAGTCCAATTGGGTTATTTTTTCTAGTAATAAGGAGGTTTAAGTGATCGGGAATTCGATGCCAAATTAAGATTTTATATTAAAGACAAAATAGTGTTGAAACACGATGTTTTTTTCCCGACGTCAGCCACTACTGCCCTCTGACATTCGCACGAGGTGCACAACTATGAAAACGCCTCTAGTGGCCATCTTTTAGTTTCTTTAAGGACCGCGCGTGCCCTAGGCCATGGCTGGCATTCATTGTTGAAATACTTTTCATGACATGTTGCTAAATGATGCGTTCATTTTGCTTTATGCGGGACGGGGCAATAGGCGAATCATAGCAATGCATACAGCTCTCAATAAAGACGGAAAACAATTCAAGATCGACGCTGCATAGAATATCTCTAATTTTATAATGAACTTGATCGAAACGTATACAAATTGAGGACGTTACGAAATGTAGTGAAATCTTGAAATTTGAAAAGAAAACGTAAAATTGCGATACATTGTAAGGTTGCATTTATACATTATCTGAAAGTAACATTATCTGAAAGTAAATCCACGGTTGAAATCTGTAATACTACAAATAAAAAACGGTAAAAGGCGTTCCATGCTAGAGTTAGGGGAAGATTTTTTGCAGTGTAGGAAGATTAAAGTAACGCCTTTTTAAGTAAGGACCTATAACTGCAAGACTAACACTAATCCTATAGCTATATGCAGTATAGAAAATCATGGCGCGAGGATTTACTTGAACACATTGCCGTTGGGCAAGGGTAAAACAAACTCTCATTTAAAGGAAAAAAAAGCCAATGAACGGAAAGGTGCAATATGGACAGGGGTCTTAGAAGCGTTTCACTGCTGATAGGCTCTCTTTATTTTCTGTGCTTGGACTATTCCTAGTCCGTGAGTTAAAAGCGAGAGAAGGAACACCCGGAGAGCAAGATACAAGGAACCGATGATGACGACAATGAGGATTCCCGAGGAGTCTACCAACTAATATTTGACATGAGAAAAGTCGGTTTTTCCCTAGTTCCGTTTGACTTCGTTGCTTTATATAGTCCCCAAGTATTCAATGGATTCTTTGGGCGTCAAAGCCTCTTCGAAGCTTTCCCTCCGTTTCGTTTTAAGCGTGACTATACCATTCTTTTCAACGTCCTGATTCTTTTCTTACGCTATGCTATGACGTCACCCGGAAGCTGTGATTGCACAGTTTTCAATCGACTCCGTTATTGTTAAAACAAAGCCAAAAAGCGATGCCAGACTGACCCTCCCTGGACCTCGAAAGTCGAAACCTACGATATCAGACAATGCTACGACACCTGTACGATTTCTCCATTCACATACGGATAGCTTTACAACGCGCAGGCTAGGCTAAAAAGAAAACATCGGAATGAATTTCTATCTTGAAAAAAGCTCCGCCAAAACACTCAAAATGGTCATAAAAACTTGGGTTTAGAAAACAAAAAGGTGTGGGGAACAGGTATAGGTGGGTCCCACACCATCAACAAAAAAAAACTCAACCACTCCTTGTGTTTCTCTGCTTCTAATCAGCTAATGGTCCCGGAAAGAAACTTTTCAAGGACTGGAAATTAAAATAGTTTACTACTACAGTGGAACTCGCTTTAAGAGAGTCGATGTAAAACGAGTCTATTTCCATTGAATTTCAATGGGAATGAAATGGGACTTGACTGAAGATTGACATTAAGCGAGTTATGACGCTAAGCGAGTGGAAGTTACGTGGACTCCACTGTATTTAGAATGATTTGCCTTGCATATAGCCGCTGGTGGAAAACACCTGGGCTGGCTGATTGTGCGTGTGCGTGCGTGCTGGAGGGTTTCGTCTTTTGCGGCATCTCTCCCGATTCTTTAATTTCCACTCGAATTAGCATAAAACGATCTCTTTACTATACGCTTTTCCAAGGATGGGCCCTTCATTTCCATTCCTTAATGAAATTTTGCTATACTATCAACCGGCCCTTTTTTTACTTTCGAGACAAAAAAATCAAATCTGAGGAAAAAAGTCTCTGATTTTCGCGCCGCCCCAAAGGGCTACGTGCAATTTCACACAAGCTTCTAATCTCCCTCTTTTCGTTGGACTTTTCCACTTGTAATATTTAGATACGTTCTAAGTGATTCTCTAGTGACCAATCGGGTATAGACACCAATACAACAAACGACCTTTTAAATGGCGTTATTCAGCATTATAATATATAACAGATTATATAGGACATAACACCCAGTCTCTCCTGTCAAACGTTACCAATTCCTTTTGGGGGAGATGCAACAGTGCTCGAAGGTTGGCGAGCTTTTTGAAAGCAAGTGTCGTAAAAACGGCCCATAATTCTTCAGACCCCGGCACTGGTGAATAATTGCGGGCCAAAAGAAAAAGAGCCAACGTCTTTGGGGTTAAACTGAAACCGATGACGGCACCACCTTTCCACTGGACTTGGCCTTTCTACACCTTTGGGGATAATATGGTCATCAGTATGTCCCGACAAAAGGAGGAAGGGTCTACCGAAACAACGTCAATGGAGTGTAGGATTGCCCATGCATTCTCGCTTCGAGATCCCCTATAAAGGCATGGGTCTGGGACGTCAAAAACCGCAGTGGCAGCTTCATTCAACCAGCGAATATCCACACCGACGATCCTTCCCCAGAGAACAACCTTGTACTGTTTGGTTATTGAACTATCAGAGCATCCATTCCCAAGCACTTGGTTTCCTCTCGTGTCTGGCGATCCAATTGGCCAAAGTTGATCCTGTTCCAGAAAGATATTTGAATTGAATTTGAATTGAATTCGAACTGAATTTGAATTGTATATCCGAACCATGCAATTGAAATTGTGCTTCTTGATCGCCGTGCTCCTGCCTTTGGTCTTCGCCTTTCCTACGGAATACCGTTATGACAAGTCGAAAGAGAAATCGCTGAGCAGAAAACAGCAGCATGCTTTGACGAACAAAGCGGGTAAGTTAAGCGATACAAGCTTTCGTGGATTTTCCTTTGTTCCCTTTTAAACTAGCCATTCAAGTCTTAATCCTGGGAACTCCGTCAATGAGAAGTTACGGAGAAGACCCGTGCAGACGAGCTGCAGTTATATTCGCATAGTCTTTAATAATTCAGATTAAAAGATACATCTTCTTTAGATTCACTAGATCTAGTTTACTTAGATTTATAAAACTTTGAACCTTTTAAACGGTAAAGTTTTTAAGAGTGTACAATTCTAAGGATTTCCGAGACTTGAAGATTGTATGAAATCGTGTGAAAGATCTGTTTATCTCCAAGTTTTCCAAGACTTTCAAGTATTTAAGACTTGAAGGTTTTCCAATTAGCTTAAGTGAAACGGGAACTGAAAATCCCTCATTTCAATTTTCGTAAGTAAATGAGTAGAGTAATAACGGTCCAATAATGTGTTTACAAACTTATTACTTCCGCTTTCCCTAGTAACCGGCCTGAGCGTAGGCGTTAGGTTAAAATTTATTACCGCCTAGGTGTGGCGTAAATTACGCATCCTCAAGCCGGTAAAAAAAAAAAAGAAGGAAGATAAAAAGATGGCTAGTGCGATTTCAGGCTGCTTGGAGCTAAATGACACACTAAACGGCTATTTGCAGTCGTTTGGCTTTTGAGGTAACAGAACGGAAGTTGGCGTTTGGCCTCAAAATTGCCTTTTGAAGAAGCGCCTCATTCCAAGCCGGGTTCAAAAGGAAATTTTAGTCCTTCCGTTTCCCTGAGAAAGCCCAAGCGTTTACCTCTAGCCAAGTGTGTATAGTAAAAAGGCTTGTTGGAAGGTATATAGATTTTGGTGGCCGCCTAATAACGTAGGGCCAAGGGGCAATTTTGTCATGTAATTTTGCCCCTCCATCGTTAACTAATGTCTATTCATCTGTCATGCCCAAATCAATTATCTTGTAATCATGAATTTTTCTTTCTTTCTTTCATCTTATCCGAATATTCTAGGAGCAGAAGCGCTTGGACTTGCCGAGCCACCCTCGAGACCGCGCGCCAGCAAACGTTCGAAAAATGGCTCGAAAACGAGATCAGCGGTCGGCAATCGACGCGCTCGCAGTGATTCTGGACAAGATTTACTTGGTCTGGGTAAGAAGCCCCGGCCCCAGCTTACTCCTTTTATTAGCGTAGGTGCGTGTGATAAGGATTAGGATCTTGCCGATGCTGAAAGAGAGAGAGGAAGTAATGGGCAAAAACGCTTATTAGTTTCGGCACTATAGCAACTTATCTTTAGAAAAAGGGAGGCTCTATACTTAGAAGATCTTGTTTTTGTTGCTCCGGCTCTCACAGGTGTTTTTGGCGACATGAGGAAGTTTTTCGATGACTTGCGAACCAACATCGACGCCGGCGAAGCCCAAGGTTTGGACCCTCAAGAATTCTCCATCCTCGAAAAAGACGGTAATCCACAACTCATTTAAAGGATAGCCGTGGAGCACTTAGCTTTTGAAGCACTTTTCAATGATCTCTTATCTGTATAATTATATACATCATCTATAGAATTATCTCTTTCTGTTTCTTTGAATTTCTTGGTAAACGTTTATGAAATGACACGGAGAAAGTGTATGACATCAGTGCCCCCTTCTGACAAAAATTATCAACTTGCTTAGCTTTTCAAGTACTTTTCAATGATCTCTTATCTGTATAATTATATACATAATCTATAGAATTATCTCTTTCTGTTTCTTTGAATTTCTTGGTAAACATTTATGAAATTACACGGAGAAAGGGTGCGACATCAGTGCCCTCTTCTGACAAAAATGATCAACTACTGGCAGTATTGGAATACTCCAGTATTGGCAATTGCTTCTCTATATTTACTTTTATTCCTACAGGTGAGGTCGGCCCCAACTACGAAGCTTTCACGATGGAAGCCAACGGTCGTCCCAGACTCCAAAGCTTCTTCCCTTTGTCCGAAAACGGCCCAGTCCGACACAAAGCCCAGTATGATCCCGCATTACTCTGGACGGGTTTAGGCCGGTGAACAGGCTAAATTCCCAATAAAATAATAACCCTACTGCAATCTCCCAAGGTTATTAAAAAGGTTTTCATCCTCTTACCCAATCTCGGTGCAATGATGATGTTCACATGGTTTGATTCGTTACTGAAATTTGTCCTCTGGCGAACTGCGGAAAGGCAACTAGTCCTGCCAGTATTTCAACTTGCGGTGGATCTCCTTAGCTGTTTTTATTTTGGTTTTGGATGTCCTCTAAGTAATATGCTCCTGAAGAAATACTGAAAGAGAAATACATAACGGATGTCACAGCATTTTGTATTGTACGTTGTGAACATGGAATAGAATTGTGTACAGTCCAGCCATGCTCTTACTGAAGAGTAAGCTTTGTATCGAAAAACGTTCTCTCTTAAGAAAATCCCACAACACCGGTCTTCACGTTGTCCTTGCCTGTTTTTTTCGCTTTTTTCCTTCTTTTTGGTTTCACCATGCAAAAAAGTTTTTTTCTCTAGACGCACTTGGTATGCCAAAAAGTATTGCCATGGAAAGTGTTCTGTCTCCCGTTTGCGTTACAATTCCCAAACAAATAGCTGAGATCCATGTGGGTCCAATTTTTTTGTTTTTTCTTCCTGTTCAGAATTTTACCGGAAACCCCGTTCCGCGTCCAAAAAATTTAGACACACATGACTAGACAACATTCTAGCTAGTAACATGGAAAGCTGCTATGACCTGATCAACTATCGTTTTCGCCACTGCAGGCGCTTCAATAACGAGTGGAATACTTCCCAACTCAATCTGGGGACAGATTTCGTTGCTTAAAACTAACATGGTGCTCCAAAACAGCTTTCTATAACCCAATGGAAAACCAAAGGCAGGAATTTCTTTTTCTTTTTTTTTGTAGCAGGAATGATTTACAATGCGCCAAGGAAAAACAAAAAAGCGGCCTAGCGCTGTGGTGGACAACTCCATTTCAGTGTATAGCAAGAAAAAAATAATAATATTAAAAAGAAAAAACACAAAAAAATGAAGAGGGTGGCAATTTTTACTAAGAGGTTGCTGAGCCAGGCAAAAATAAGGCTAAAACAACAGTCAATTTTTTTTTACCACTCAGTTCTGGATAGAGACTTGCTTGGTATAAATATATTACAAAACTTCTGAGGTCGACTTTCTTTTTTTTTTTAGCTTGTAAGGAAAAAGAACCAGGTAATGGAAATTTTTGTAGTAAACAAAACTTTCGCCTGAAGTTTCTTTTTAAACCTGGTTCCCCCCGTTCTTTCTGTAACCCCCCTTTTCCCGTCACTGGTTTAAACGGCATAAACCATGAAAAACACAAAACAAGAAAAGACCAATTTTCACTGGCTGGGAGGACTAAACTGAAGAATAGCTCGGCCGGGAATTTCAGCATTGCACAATCGTCTAATTACATCGTTAGCATCATCAGCAGGGAAAACACTGTACGGAGGTGGCTCCACCTGCAAGAAATTGGCGTTAATACACGAAATAAATACATAAAATAAATAAACTGAAATAAATCGAAAAAAGGATGTGAAAATAACTAGAAAGCACACCTTTTGCGACGCCACCAAATCCACCAATTGACGAAGCTGCTCAATGGAACCAGTTTCCACTGGGGTTAATATTACTCCATACTCGTCCGCTTTTCGCGAAAATTTGGGCATGAGCCGTTCAGCCGTCTCACTCCCCAAGAAAACGACTCCACTCTGGGAACCAGTCAAGAAAATGAGCCTCTCAACCAATGCAAAACGCTCTAAACCAAGTTATTTACCTTATTGAGGCATTGCATGGATCTGTTCAAGCTCCGTGAGGTGGTGCCGAAATCGATGACGATATCCAAATCATCTTTGCACGCTTCTTTAGTACGTTCGATGAGCACTTTCTCGTAGCAGTCTTCGTTCCACTGAATGACGTGGACATTGGCGCATTCCAGGGCCAAGGAGAAGCCCTCGTCGCGGAGACAGGCCACCACGATGTGAACACGGTGCTGATCTTTGCTGAAGTAATATCGGGCTAAACGCAAGGCCCACAAAGCCAAACCCCCCGTGCCAACCACCAAAATATTGCAAGTCCCTTCATGGGGAGAGAGAGAAACAGGGTTCAAGTTTGGCGAGCTTTGAATGCACAGCGAAGGGTTATGCTCACGTTTACCTTCCGGTCCTTTGGTCTGGTAAATTTCTCTGACCACAGCTTCCGCTTTCTGCACGGTATTGAGCGCCCAGAGAGCTCCAGACGGTAGCATTGCCGCTACACTCAAAGGTAAGTTGTCAGGTACCTTGACCAGGTACTGGATCTCGGGTACGCTCATGTATTCGGCGTAGCCAGGTGGGACGTCATCGAAAGGATATACAATGACATGATCGCCCACTTTGACATCACACGAAGCATCCACCTGCTCCCCAATCGATTCCACGATCCCTAAAAGCCAAATAAACGCAAGAAAAGAAGATCTGATCATTAGTTTAGGATAGCCATGGGATAAAGAATCGAAAAGCTCCGCACCTGCGACTTCGAATCCGGGATAAAAGGCAGCGTCTCTCATGCCTCTGTGTGACGGACTCGAGGGCACGTAACCACCCTCGCTGCCAATACTACACGTGCTGGATGTGCTGCTCACACTGGACGAGCGTTGCCTGTAGCATGCTCCGGCACATATCACCTTTTTTTAAAAAAATAAAGACAAACGTTCAAATCAGTGTTCAAATTTGAAAGAAAGGTCTTACTTTGACGCGGGCGCCTTCCAAAGGCACATCCGGGACCATGACATCGTAAGTGAATGCGTAGTCTCGGACACCCACGCTTGGGCTTTCAATACTGAGTTGCTTGCAAATCTTACTCATGCTGCCGACTCGAGCCCTAGAAAATAACCACCACAAATGCATCTTTAGCAAGAATAAAGGTTTCACAGCAGCGTGACTCATCCGGCTTATTCACTCAACAGGTTCTCCAGTTTCGGAACCCGGACATAAAATGACACCCTATGTGTCATATATTGTTGCAAAACGTTCTCCGGAAAATGAATGACAAACGGGTGGCACTCGAGTTAAAAAGGGGTGGTTGGATTGGAAATGCATTACGTGAGGTTTGGGCTAGGTTCGGCTAACGATTCTCATCAACTCTCGTGACGAACATCGTTAAACGTGCACTTCTTTGACTCCACTAGGAGAAACAATAAAAATGCAGTGTTCTAAAGTGACACAAGAGTGTCTCTGTTGGCCGCGGGATACAGTTTCCATTTGTCATTGAAATCCGGAGAATGTGTTGTCTTCACGACAGTCCTAAATTTCCGTCCAATTTCTCCGCCATTGTCCCAACAGCATTAGGAAGAAATCTTCCCATTACAGAAAACCTTTTAAGCTCCAACAAATCCGAATAGTCACACATTGATTGATCACTACTTGTCCAGAGAATGAATTCCTACACTAAACCCAAAGCGATTTGCGTGAATGAATTGCTCTAATCCTAATGCATTAATAGTAAGATTTGGATTCAGAAAGTAATACATCAAGCAGTTAGAGAAATAACTTGACAGATAGAAAGTAAATGCTTGAAGCTTAACTACTTGGTATTACCAACTTCCCACTTCATTTTCAGTTTGAGATTCAAGTTGAGATTAAGGACGCTACTCAGATTTGTTTCTAGCTTAATTCATTCTAAAGCTTAATTGCGCTGACGTCCGTTCCTGTACTTTGAAAAGAAAGAAAACTAATCTACCGTTCAGCAGGCAAGAGACACTCGACAGGCATATTTGTGTTCGCCACGATGGCAGCCGAAGAAACCAAACTACGCAGTTAGTAACTTGAAAATGAAACGGATCCAACAGTCTTGGGTCCCTTCCTTGTTCGTTTTCAACTTTGGTCCACTTTCTCTTATTGCTCCAAACCACCACCGAAAAGGCTTTGCTTCAATCTCAAGCTTGCCTGAACGAATTACGTAATGTCACACTTAAATCTGGTTCATTCCGAAACACAACTGGCAAACTCTTTCCAAGTCTCGCTAAGGTTCGGCTGGGGCACAGTTATTGGCTCGATTCAAGGACTAAACTCCAAACAAAAGCTGTCTGGCGTTTTATACGCCGTCACGCTATGCAGTTGCGGGAGCGGGAAAGTGGGCGGGGACATCCGTTTTTTCTTTCTTTTTTGGCGTTTTCTAGGTCTCCCGCACCTTTGGCTTTCGAACGGGGTGTACACAGTAAGACGGCGTTCACGTCCTGAGCATCTCCTGGGCACGTGGACAGACCCCAAACTTGACGGGAAAAAGAACACATACGCGCAATCGATTGCAAGCCCATAGCGATCCTAGCCCCACCCATTTACCCGCCTTCCCTCTTTCCCCCCTGTGCCGCGAAAGTTTCCCCACAGGAACGCCCCCCAGCTGAACTTGACATCGAGGCTGAAACAGTTGTCCATCGGAATCGAACCTTCTCGTTTTGCGGCGTTCACACAATTCTAAAAACTAAGCATGGGCTGTTTGTCTCACCCGGAAAAAAGATCCAAAGATTCTAAAACTAAGATACATTACTCAACAACATCCTCTAAAGTTCTTCTTCGCCATGTTCTTCCCAGTTTGAGGTCACTCTTGCGACAAGTATCTAAACTCGTTCTATTGTAACCCATACAACAGTTTTTAACCTCAATTCTCAAGGCCTTGCTTACAGTAGCTAAACTAGTCAACTTGTACCGATTTTTATACATCAAAAATAAAAAATAAAATTTCCTTGGGAAAGAAACTTATTTGTGCAGGAGTTTGCGCCAGGACACTGTCTTGCTGTTTCTCTTCGACACAATGATTCCTGCGGGAAACTCCAGCACGTGAACAAAGAAGGGGTAAGACTTGGAGCCAGTGCCTTGATCACATGATCAGACCGGGCAAAGGTAAAGAATTTGCTATAACGCTTCAGCGCAGTTTTGACACGTTCGCCCTTATTGCCTAACTAAGGCTGTTTCGTTGACTGACTAATGGAAAGGCGAAACTCAAGTACTCAAATGAATCCTTTATTCCACTGGCCGTTTGCAACCTCCTTCTGCTTCAAGCTAAGGACATCTCCCTTGTTCTTCCCAAGCCTATGAAAAAATCGCCGAAAAAACAGCAGAAGCTAAGTTATTTGAGGTAAACAAATCCATATAAGGAAGGGCCAAGGTACAGGACTCATATAATGCTATAGTTTATAAGCGAACGTGTCCACCCTGTACTTTTGGCTCTTCTTACGCTTCTTACTACCCAAGGCGGAACAGATGTTTCGAAAGAATACAAAATGAAATAAAGCAAAAGAACCCATCATAGGAAAAGTCAATACTAACCGTGTATCATTTGGAGTTCAAGTTTCTGGAAGCAGTGAAACGATTGATTGTTAGACAACAACTTCAAATGAGTCAATGTACAGGAAATGATCTCGCAAGTGTGCTAAACCATGCAAGTCACGTCATGGATATCCACATTGCGAGTCATATTTCAAACTGAAAATGGAATCCCGTGCCCTGTTTAGTAAAAGTAAAGTACTGTTTTTATTTGGAAAACAGCGATAGATAGACTTGAAGCCCAAATATGATAAGGTATAAAATAGGCAAGGTTACCACGTTATCGTTGTTTACGCCCTCATTTAAAAGCTTACACGTATGTGACCCCATAAAGTCTGTCCAATGTCCAAGTTAGACGCGCTGCTGCATAGTAATTCTTTTGGTTAAATTTGCCGTTTGTTTACTGTCGAAACCGAGTGGAATATGGCCTTTCTTGTCTTGCAATCAAGCTTTCAATCACGCATTGACGAAGAACAGTAAACAATACAAAGCATACCTCTATTATATCTACATCTATACGAAGAAAGCAGCATCTACCAAAAAAAGATTTATCATACAAAATACAGTAGAAAATCTAGTTTCGAGTCATTCAATGCATTCGAACGTCGTAACTCTTAGACCAAAGTATTGCTAAAAGAATCCATCCCTATCTGACCAGGTGATGTTAGTTGCTGCCCTACGTCTTTGCTTTCGTCTTACGTACTGGATTAAAAGTACTGGAAAGTACTGGATTTTGGGTATTTTTTTTACAGGATTCACTGATAGTCACGTAGATAATATACATACGGAGAAAACCATCTTCACTATTTGGAAAAATCCCAATCTATTTTTCACCTTTACGCTTCAAACGCAAAATTAGCGAATTTGGAAGCTGTCTTGCCCTACATGTGATTTGACCGTATCTTTCATGAAAAAAACAATAATATTGATAAAGTCAGAAAGCTATTTATAAAGTAATAAGTATACAAAAAGCTATCCGCTTGTCGTCGTGTGCGCAGCAGCAATGCGCGTTCATAAACATCCATGTAAAGCACTGTGCGCCGCCTTGCGGTAGCTTTGGTGCAACCTGATTCAGAAACGAAGCGCAATGACCGATCCCTCGTGAAAAAAAGCAACCAACTCAGCAACCACGTCGCAGTTACAAAAACTGAAAAAATAAAAAGAGGAAAAAGACAAACCTGTTTCACTTCAATCTAGGAGCGCCGCACTCCGACGAAGTAAACAACTTCTTTTTTCTTTCGCTTCCTCTTTTTCAAAGTCTCGTTATCATAATTTTAATCAACCTTGGATGGCGTGGAAAAACGACGTCCCAGGTTGTTGGTTGGTTACGGCGAACGACATAAAGCGAAAGGATGCTGACAGTTCACCTTATGCATATGAGAATTATGCCTTAACTTCCTGATCATAACGTTCCATCCAGAACCATTCATTTGGCTATATTACGCTCAAAAAAGGGCAAGTACAGCCAGTTCACGTGCACTGGAAACCAGCCTTCGTTTCGACGTTCGAGCCACGCCGTGTTCACGTGCCGTTTGTGTGCTCGGCGTTAGTCAGGCGTCCAATAGAAAACCTCGGCACGTTTTAAAGCGAGCGTCGGGTCTGTTCACACCCCCCACATGCCTCCCCACTAGAACACGCCCATGGACAATCTACACGTACTGAAGTAAAGGAGGATGAGACCGTTACCAAAACAAGAGTAGAATTGTCTAGTTTTCTTTTCTTGTTTTGGGTTATGTGATGACCGCTCCTAATTATGGGTGGCTTGAGAGATTTTCCATGAGCTAGAACGCAACGGGAAAACTAGTGTGACTACTCAAAATAGGGCGATTCACGTTTCGAGCCTTTAAAAGCGATGCGCTCATGCCAGCCTCCTTAAAGAACGACGCAGAAGAAATGACTAGATAACATTAGGTCTATACTTTTCTAGACCCCGTCAAGTTGGGAAAGGCCTGAATGAAACCCCCCACTGACAATAAAAGTGCAATAATTGCGGATTTGGTTTGATTTTGTAACTATAGAATCTAATACCTGGCGAGAGGATGTACAGGGAAACGTAACGTGCCGACAAGTGTGGATCAATTAACCAAGGCCACTGGAAGGGACTTGCAATCCTCTAGCCTTCAAGAAATGCTTTACAAGAAATGGTTCAGCTCGCTCGCCATGACCTGCACGTCTCTCGCAGTAGGAAATGAAACGGTCGATACCGAACGGAACAGCGCAGGCTCCACCGAACATACCGAAACACATTGGCTGCGCCATGGGGCGAGATTTCTTAGTGTATTTAGTTTATTTACAGTTTTAAATAGCGGATTAGCACGCGATGCCCCAATACCCCACGAGCTTAAATGGAAGATGATCTAGACAATAAAACCGTGATCATTTTAATTGTATACCCTGTACAGCCTTCTAACGTTATGGCAGGTCATTTGGCTCATCAGACACGTTTCATGCCATAACTCAGGTAAGTATTGGGTCTAGAGATAGATAATACAAAGTCTTTCGACAGTTCGGTGACTTGACAAAGGAAAACCGGAAACCCTGGAGGCCTCGAAGGCAGGCCAAGAAGACCATTTCTTTTGGTAATCTTACTGTTAGGTCATGTTTCAACCGCAGAAACACTCACATTCTTGAATGGAAACATAGGATAAAGCTATCTTTGCTCCTCATCATGGTTTTTCTTCATCACACAAGCCACGAAAGGTTGTACATATTAATATTAACAATATTCAATAAGAATAACAATAATAATACATACTAATACAATTAATAAAGTGTTCATTATTGTTAATATTAACTGTACAATGTCCAAGCTTTTTTGCAGCGTACCTGAATAGAACCTAAATGCTTCTGAATAGGTGTGAAAACTTGGAATTCTTTTCAAAGTGCAGCTAAACCTCCAACGTATACTTGGGAGTCGATGTGCAAATCAAGCGGGCATACAGTTATAGATTCGAATACCCAAGGATACATCTTCTGTTGGCTATCCATTGACCCCTGAGGGCAACGCCAATCCGAAAAGGGGGATACAGGCTACCGGTGTAAGAAATGGCGGGCTTTCAGGGATGAATAACCGAATTAACCAACCGAAGCTTTTTCTTTCGACCACGAATAATTCATGGTAGCGTGAGAGAACTGGGAAACTTAAAAAAGAAAGCGACTGGGAAAGGTTAACTTAACCTAAAGAACTAGATTAGCAAGAATGTCTTTTACTTTTACTTACCTACAAAGAGCCGAAACGAAAGCAAAACAAACAAATAACGCGTATAACAAACGCCTCACTTGTCAACGTCACCAAGCGGCAACAAACTTTTTGGGGAGTAAAAACCTTGACGAAAACAAGAAGGGACATCACGCAAGGGTGGTTACATAACTATTTGCTAGAAATGTAAGCCGCGACATCTAGCGAAAGCTTAAAACATTCTATGTCAGGGAGAAACAATTGCCTAGATTGTCGTCTACAATCGCAGAAAATAGCATTGCAGGCAGTCGAACGGAACGGTAAATATCAGAAGAAATGTGCTACCATCCGTTTCCCTGGAAGCTGAGAATCGGCATGGGTGTTGTGGTCCGCGCGAGTTTATATGCCTTCATAATAATATCAAGTGCTAAATCGTCCGAATAGTTCCAAACTAGTTCTAAATTTCCCGCCGTTTGACATCCTCGTAGTTCGAACCCAAGGATCGCTTTCTAGCCTGCCATTCTTTCCTGCGCTTCAGCGTTCATACGATTTTGGAGCGTTCATACGATTCTGAAGGCTTGCTTCAACTTGTTTTAGCGCGTGTTTTGGTTTAGCATCCAAAAGCGAGCATTTAGTGCATAATCATGGCTGTACGTACCTATCCAATGTCTAAATGAAACACCATTTTGATAACAAGTCTATTTATTCCAGGCTGGTATGCCCATTAACCCGAAACCATTCCTCAATGCGTTAACCGGGAAAGCTATCCTGGTAAAACTCAAATGGGGCCATGAATACAAAGGTTACTTGGTTTCCGTGGATGGGTACATGAACCTTCAGGTGACTCATTTCATATGGCACAGATTCTCATTTGATGACTTTTATTTCCTTCATAGTTGGCCAACACCGAAGAGTACATTGATGGAGCGTGCACTGGCAACTTGGGAGAAGTTCTTATTAGATGTAACAACGTTCTATATATCCGAGGTGTCGAGGAGGACGACGAAGAAGGAGAAATGAAAGAGTAAAATTGTATTTCTTGTCTTAAAACTGCTCCATACATGCCACCAAACAAACAAGAAAACCGTATGGGTAAAATGGGCTTCTTTTAACTCGCTTTAATTTAGTCCAAGCCGCCTTTACATCCAAGCTACGTTGTAGGACCCTATTTGCTCTATTCACACACGTAAGTCATGAAGTGTATTTGGCGCTTTACAAGAAAATGTCACCAAGTATGACGATGGGAAAAATGGAATGGTCAAGTCGATTGCGACCTCTCGCGAGCCACTTGCGTACAAAACTTTGTGTCATTCGATTGCCATTTGCAAAGAACCCCACCCACTTCGTTATCGGGAGAGGGGCGAAAATCAAAGTTAGCCATGGGTTCTCTACGCTTTTTACATAATTTCTGCTCGAAGAGAAACAAGAAAACAAATCAACAAGGATCTGCCACAAAAGCCCAAATCCGACGACAAACAAGAAAAGGACTAAAAACAAAAACAATTTCAAGTAAACCAGGCGATTTCTGATCTGTTGATAGCTTGTTTCGGTGTTAACAAATCAAACCAAATAAGTTACGAATGGAACCGAAAAAACCCCACTCTGCATCACGAGATGTGTTGGAAAGGAAGCTTTCAAGTAGATGGGGGGTTTTTAGCAAAAAAAAAATGACCCTCTTCGGTATTTTTTTCCTGTTCTTTTCATCACGTTCGAAAGGGAAAAACAAACATCCAATTGATAGTTCTGGCTGGAAAAAAAGCAACAATTTCAGCTTTTCAGATGTTATACAGACTTGAATAAGCGCTTCGACGGTATATAACCCAAAAAAAGGAAAAGCGAACCCCCCTGATTTAGATTTTTTGTTTTTTTTTGTTTACGAAAAATCCGGGTAGGGATTGCAGGTGAGGTCAGAAAAGGGCAATGAAAAGTTGTTGGTCACACTATCTTTGCACAATTGACAGTAATAGCCCAACTCTTCTTGGTTGCGCCGAGTGGATAAAAACCAACCAAACGGGGGAAACCATTTTTCTCTTTTTCTTAACCCAAGAAAACCAACATAACTCATATCATCCTTTTTGCCGTCTTGACAACACACGTGTTTAACAAGTTCGCAACATTCTGCCAGTCAATTTCCCCTTTCCACGGAGTTTCTTCCGTAATGTTTTGGCGCTGATTTCTTCTTTCCCAAGCCCTGCGAGGGGAGTAGAAGAGGGGGATGGGGAGGCCTAGAGAGTGACTCAAAGCACTTCACGCTTGTTCAAGTGAATGTTTTGCTCCGCACAAAAGTCCTGCATGAGTGGGATGCAGTTGAAATACGAGAGCACACTGAGCACATTCGGATCCTGCAACGGTTTGACATAGAGCAAGATGACGAGTCCCACGAACATGACCACAAAGCCGAGGAGGCATACGCCTATGAGGATGAGTTTCCGTCTGCGGTCGTACGCTCCGAAGCTGACGAAGGGCAAAAGGGCGTACGACAATAAACCGCCCGATAAAAAGCCAAATAAATGAGCGAAATTGTCCACCCACGGCAATAGTCCCAGGAGAAAGAGTAGGCCGAGAGTGACGAGAAGTTTTCCCAAGGCCCACCAAGGCTGCTTCAACATTGGCCACGAATGAAGCACTTCCACACAGAGACAGGCAAACAAACCGAACTGCGCTCCAGCCGGACCCACCTACATGAACCAACCAAAACAATAGGTTTAGTAGTTGATAACAATACGAGTTTTCACCTCGGCTCGGTATGGCACGAAAATGGCCGACGCCAAGTTGCCAGTCACCCCGGCAAAAATGTAAATTGCTCCTAAGCGAAGAGGGCCCAGTAATCGCTCCAAATCCCGCATAAGAAACATCTGCACCAGCACGGTCACAGTCAGATGCACGAGCCTTTTTGAAAAAGGGGAAATAGATCATTAGAATGAGCCCAAACTAATCGTTCTCGTTTTCTTTCTTTCAAAACAGGACCTAACTCTTCAAACGTTCATTTATAATGCTAGAAAGCGGGTTTTAATGAGCAGCGTGTCATTCAGAAGTACCCATAGTTAACTTTCTTTGAATATTTCGACAAGCATACATCCGAAGGTAGAAATCTTACAAGGAAGACATGCCCATTCTTGAAAGGGCCGCAAAGATGAACTTCCAGTTTCAGAACCCGGGGTGAAAATGACACCGGATCTGTCATAGTGTTGCAAAACGTTCTCCCGACAAGAAGAATGACAAACAGGTGTCAATCGAGTTGAAAACTGAAAATTTGGTAGCTGGATTGGAAATGAATTAGCTTAGGTTAGTTTAGCCTACATTATGTTAACGGTTCCCATCAACTTGCGTTGATACGAATCGTTAAAACGTGCACTGTTTTTCACTCTCCTAGCTGAAAAAAGAAAAATACATCGTCACAGGCAAGAAGGTAACGCCATAACAGGACCAGGCGCTTTATCACACATTTTCAGCCAAGACACATGGCTTATATCATCGCAAGTTAATTACTTAAGATGTGCCTACAAATGGAGTAAACGATTTTAAACCATTAGCTAAAGTAATCAGAAGATGAAACAGTATGCCTAATTGGAACTGAATAGTGATAGCCATGCGTCTAACCTTGTCGTCACTCGCATAACGCTAAAACTAATTCGCGTAGCTAAAGGCTGATATTTCAAAATTTGCTTACGAACCAGGCAGTGCACAGAAAGCTTCAGCGTAACTGCACCAATTGGACTATCTTTTTATTTTAATAGGTTAATATTATTATTTGATATACACTGCTTGGTGCCTAATCAGGACCTACTTTAATAATCTACTAGCACATACTGTTAAATCTTAGTCTTCCTTTCAACTGTCGGATCTTAAAAGGCTTTCTTATTATTATTGTTATTTTTTCAGTTTTTTTTACCCAGCATGGAGAAACAGGGAGGTCCATAACCTGTAGAACTGGTCGGGCACTTCAGGGTTATAGAACGGGATCATTCCGCAGACGCTGTTCATACACGACACCTACAAACGTGGAAAAAACAAGAGACTTGTAAAAAGTACTCGCCTGCGTACAGTTTCTAAAGAACAAGCTACGCAATGTAATGGGGTTATTTTTTGGGGAGGAGGGGCGTGTTATCAATACGTATTAGTCTATGCGAAAGTGTGTAACCTGTGAGCACAAGGATGCCTCTTCATGGAAATGGCCCCGGACAAAGCTGCAATACTCTTGGGTGGCAATTCGACATTCTCCATGGATGCCTAGGCAACAAGGGTGACCAATGACTTCGCACACCATGTGCTCTGCTGCTTGCCCTACTCCTGCTGCCACACGTTTGCGACATTTGGGCCACTTGGTGATATCATCCGGCCATTCATAAGGCGCAATGGAAGCCGGTTCTTTGCAAAAGCTAACAAATCCAATCAATATGGTTTTCAGAACATTTCCAGATGAGTTAAAGATCAAAAGAAGTTGGAATTCGAGATCTGTTTTACTTGGGGTCTTGGCCACACACGGAGCCTGATATGCGTCCCCCCGGACCTGCTTGAACGGGTGTCCATTTCTTCCAGGTCGAGGTTAGATCCTGTCAAAATACGTCAAAAAAGAACAACAATGTACACCGAAATGTTCGCATGGCTAGGCCGAAACCTGCCCATAACTGCAACCCAAAACTAAAATGGGAAAACAACGACGACCATATACCACCGAAACGGAAAGAAGTGAAGTAGCTTAAGAAAAAACAGAAATCATTTTAACGTACGACATTCCTCGGCGAACCCGAAGAAAAAGTACAAAGCTTTCAGCCAAGACACAAGCATTAGAACACTCCAAGCGATCAGCTGACCACCAAGCAAGAAAAGTAACAAAAACTTGCGATTTATATATATGGGAAATTGACCAGGAGATTACCCCCCCTCCTCCTTTACTCCCAGACTAGACGCAAAAAATGACTTTTTTTCAAAGGATCAAGCACACAAACGAGCACAAAACTAAGCCCAAACTCCAAGAAAAGAAAAAAAAGCCAAGCAGCACCACAGTGCTTGAATCCTACTAACCGCCCACAATAGTCATAAAAGAAAACACTCATTGCAGTTGGATTGTGGTTGTGCCAATGAAAGTGACCCTTACCGACTCAGCCCGTCCCCGCAGCGCGTGAGGCGACAAAGGAATCACAGACTATGCATTAATATAGACAATTCGAGAGGCTCGTTCGCACAATGAAACAATTGAACGTCTCTCATCAAGAATTTCAACTAACCCTTCCTTTTTTTAACTCCTATTTGATACTATTTGCTTTTTGACAAACAGATAACCTCAGCAAAATGTATCAAATCTATATCCATAAAATCACTACATCTTGAAAGGTAAATTACCCCAAAGACTCTAGACACCAAACAAAAAAGACTCCAACTCACCGAGCACTGTTGGCGGGACGCTTGCACACAGCCCGAATTGTCGTTTCGTATGCAGCAGGCCGTATTTCTTTCTTTGGCTCGCACCGTTTCAATTTCCGCATGAATCCGGTCATCCCTTCGCATACACGGTGCGTATTTGGCTCCCAAATGGATCAAATCCGCCTACAAAACCACTCAGATTACATCACTTACCAACCAAAAGTCTTGCAGCCGGCAATTCAAACTGAATCTGGAATATTTACCGGTCTCGGACCCAGCCAGAAGTTGGAAGGCTCATAGTAGTCGACTTGCTGAAGCGACAAACTCGTAACCAAGACCTAATCGGGACAAAAAAGTCAAACAATTTAACCCTCAGCCCAAGTTTAAGCCAGGGAATATTCCGCAGGCCGATGTGGGTAGTTTTAGTCTTCTTACCAATCCTGATCTCCGTGACAACCCAATCCCCACGGACCCGAACCCGTAACAGGCCAACGCGAAAATCATGATCAGGACTTGCACGGTGGTGGCCCAGTACGTAAAATACGGTCGATGGTCTTCGAATAGGTTCGGCTGATCTCTTTTCATATCCTTATGATCCCCAAACGACCGTCGGAAAGACGCTCTGGGAAAAAAGAAAACACCCTGTTCTTCGTTCCACGCAATGTACCCGAAACAACTTACTGGACAAATCTTCTCACTAAACCCATGCCGTATTCCCGCCGATGAATAGCCTCAGCTGCCCGACCTGAATCCAAGGCATTGGAAAACACCCCCGATCCTCTTGTTTCCAGAAACTGTACATGGCTAGTGGCTCTTCTTGTCCTACCAGGCCTAAAACGAACCAAAAGCCACACCATTAGAAAACCAAAGCTAGCAAATGAATAAATTTTGGCCTGTTCTTCCTGAGCAAAACGTACTTGCTTTGATAGGGAGGAACTCTTGGTGATCGAACGTCCTGGGGTCGAACATCTGTTTGATCCTCGCCCCCCGCCTCGTCAAAGAAACGCTACATAAGAAAGAAAGTTAATAAAATCAACTAAAAAAATCGATCCAACTCCTAGACAGCCTGTGTGTCCTAGGAACCGTCTTGTAAGCGAAACTTTGCGTAGTTTAACTTGTTCCCAACTTACTTCTTCTTCCAGAGGCTTGGTCAAAAGTGAGCCTTCTGTATTTAGCACCGGACCACTGGGCTCTTCGTGGAACACAGAATCCGAGGGTAACGTTAAAGTGTTTCTAGACAAGGGAATGCTCGACTCCGCCGCATGAGTGCCTAGGCCGCTTTTCTTCCACCGTGACAACACCTTGGATAGTTTGGATTAAAGACATGAAAATCAAAATCAAAAATATACGATTTTGTGGATTCATTTAGTTATTTGAATTTTATCGTGTGTATTAGTTCTTGTTTATTTTTTTTATTCAAATTTAAAAAGAAAGAAAAAAGATGGGGTTACCGAAGCCACGTAAGATAAACCATCCCATGTCAATTTGGCGACCGATTCGCGCTCAAAAGGCTCAGAAGGCGTGGCAGGTAATTTGCTAGGTAAGTCCAGGCCCCCATCCAAGGCATCACCCCAATTGTGAGCGATTGGCGCCGTCGTTGTGGGCTCGTCCTCTTCATCTTTGAGCTGTCCATAACGTCTTAAGGCCATTCTTTTGCGTCTGTCGAACCAACGGTCTTGCAAATCTCGTTCAGACTCCTCGTCGACTCCGAAAAAAATGGCCGTCCTCTTCTTCCAGTACCTAGGATTGAGATACCGAGTTAGCATGGGTCATATCTACATGAATTTTATCTTAAAGCAACAAGACTGATTTTTCTTGTTTTCCCGATCTGCTTCGGCCGTTTACTTCGCAGAGAACGAAGGGTAACCAAGAAGGAAAAACGTCGTCCAAAACAAAACATTCGCGAGTGACGGCGAAAGTTCAAGCCGGACTTGCTGCTCCGATCCCGGTTTACGTCCGTCAACCGTTGTGCATTTCATTATTGCGTCCTTTCGCTCGTGGCCCAGAGAGGCACAAGTAGCGGCCAGTAGACCCCGCCTCTCCTCTTGGTTACTCTTCCGTTAGCCTTGTTCTTGTTTGACGGGACCGTACAATAAGCCACTCTAATATAAGCAAAAGTAAAGGCTCTTTACTCTTTGACAGCTTCCGTTCTGGAAAGAGATGGACCAGCAGCGGCTCTTCCTTCCGGTTGCGAGGCAGACATTCTGACGGGTCGCGACGACAATGAAGCATTCCCCCGAAGCACGGGTCCAGTGACAGACCGTTGCAAGTCTTGCGCACGTCGGGGAGATCCTCCTCCAGCTGTCAACGTCCCACTACCCACAGCAGGTCTGGAAGATGAGGCGTTCGTGCTGGCGGACATGGTCGATCCGGACGCCCCAGAATCCAGCAATTTGAATCTGAAATGGCACACACAGAGTTGCAATCATAGCAAAGCAACAAAAGAAAATCTTCTTAGGGCCGACTCTATCGCTTTTTACGGTTAACTTCCAAATCTGTTGGCCCGGAACAACGGCAATACAAACAACGGGCCTTTTTAACCTGTTGCCTATTTTTCCAAAAACTAAACAAAAATAAAACCATAGCTACAGTTATAGACTCGCTTACCACCTAGCGACGTCATATATTAGGAAATTCCGGCACAAGTGGAAACTAGATAACAGGCAAACCTAGACTTTCTGATTTGTTACTATTTTGCTATTCTTCTTGAGGTCTTCTACACCCAAGTTCTTGTTCCAATCCAATCCTAATTGTGAATTAATCTATAAAATAAATACTAGAAAGACTATAGGAATACCAAGCAGAATGTGATCTGATACCTCGGAAGTGGGAGTCTGCTGTACAATTTTTCAGGACATAATAAATGTACTGAATATGTCGCATGTCAATGTCAAACCAATAACGCCATGTCAATACAAACAAGTTTATGCAGCGCTGCCAATTATTTTATGATTTATCAATTTCTCATCTTGCGTGTCTCGCATATAATAAAAAAAATCATTAACGATAATACAACATGAATGCCTTGTTAGAAATTCTTCAAACTCTATTTACGCAAGCTGAGCTAATGGTTGTCTGTATACAGCGGTTCCTGGAGATGTCAAGAAATAATGAGTAATACATTAGCAATAGGCAAATGAAGTTTGCAACTATGAGAAATATATTACCTAAAAATATGTCTTCTGGTTGTGCACTAGTAACTAAAATACTAGCCCACTAGTTCCCGCGTTTTGGAAAGGCTAACAAACAAACCCGCTTTCTGATTGGACGGGTATCTTTTACGGGTTCCTTTTTGTCCTAGCATTATCTATCAGTTAATTTATCGTTATCTTGATCGTTATTATACTCCTGATTCTGATTTTACCTTTGGGCTTTACTCGATCCAACGTCACTACCATTGTACTTTATTCCGTAATCCTAGCAAAACGAATGAAATTTCCTGTCAATTTTGTATAATAGATTGCAAATGTCAATTTGCCTCCTTTTTATCATTCCTTTGGCAGCCTACCTTTCTATCCCATTTTCTTTTTTTAATTTAAATTTAAGAAGGGAACTTCCCAAAGGTTTTTAAGACGCAATAAAACGTTCCAAGGAAAACACTTGGCTAAGGAAAGGCAAAAACTGTCAAAACAATTCGGCCACCACGTTTCCTACCTGCTAGCTGTGCGTGGGCTGGACTCTAGGGGAGTTACACGCGTGGGCATACGATAGCCGTTATCATCGCTCGGATGGGCCCCGCCTCCCACTGTTGCTGGTGCGGATCTGCTGTTGTTTTTGGCACCGCCGCCGAGACTCAACCCAGCCATATTAGCCGGTCCATTCATGGCCCCCAGAAGATTAGAGCCCACCTGCTGCTGTCCATGATGCGACGACAAAGTCGGGTTATAGAAATGCACATCCGTTCGGTGATGAGGTCCCCCGCCGCAGACGCCACACATTAATCCCTGGTTGGAGGCGCACGTCGGCGATCCGCACAACTGACAAGGCGTTAAGGTTGAGGCACCGGTCGCTGACGACGTAGCCCCCAAGTAACACAAGTTCAAAGCTCCTGAACTAGGGTGGTACGCCGTGTTGTTGCCCCCCATTGACGCTGCATTGAAGGGCTGGGCTGCTGACTGCTGCTGGGCCGCCGAGGTGGTGTTATTTAGCCCGCTTTGACTGACACGGGTGTGACTGTTGTAGTTGCTCGTCAGGGGGCTGTAGTCTGTACTACTCTGGGAACTGAGGCTTTTCAAGGGTGCGTAGGTATATTCCGACGAGGAGCTACTGGAGCTGCTCAGCGCGGTCGTGGATTGTTGCTGCTGTTGTTGTTGCTGCAGCGGAGCTGTTCCGAGGTTATTAGGCACACTGGATCGCAAGTAAGGGTCCGATGATCGGGCAACATTATAGCGTCGTTCATCTGAAGCAATAAAGGGACGAAAAGGCGAAGCGCTGGTACTAGCATTCACATGGCTTCTGTTGCCGCTACTTTGGGTATGGGCCGGAGCAGGTTGGGGGGGCAAAGAGCGCGCTTCACGTTCACGTTCATGATCACGTTCGCGATCGCGGTCCCGGAGTGGGATTGAATCGGGTCGCAATCGATTGTCCAGGCCTGCAGCAGGATTGGGATTGGAATTGAGCGGTCGCTTGCTGGCTACAGCCATCTCCATCCGCACTAGCACGGCATAATCCTCCGGTCGAAGTGCTCCTGCACGCAACAGTCGGTCCAACACGGATAATGAATCCAGTCGTTGTCGTCGATGGATGGGCCGGAGTGTCGCTACTCCCGATTGCCTGTTTTAAAAAGCCAACAAAGTACACAATTAGTTTCTGTTTTTCCTTCTTCTTTTCCCTCTTATTGCCTACTCTTCCTCTTTCGGATCCATGGTTGTGGGGGGTCCAAATTTATTAGGTTTCAACAAAAAACGTCCACCAGACTTCGGGATAAACGAGAAAATCTATGCGCTAGAAAGGAAATTAACGCTCTGTGTAAGACACGAGCCAGGACGTATAACAACAATGAAATGCAGTGGATCAGGAACTGTCTGCCGTGCGTCTTTGTACTTAACTTCCTGCCTAATCCGAGACCTGCCTGGTGAAGACTTGTCACCAGGCTTGTAGGTCAACAGAAACCTGGTTAACTTATGCGTTCACCCCTCTTTGATTTCTACCACCACGGAACAATACCAAGGAACTAAACCATACACTACACTTTTTCCCCTATCCACTACTATTTACCACTGATGTAAAGTAAAACACACTGAACTTGAGCGTGGACCATCACGCGACAACAATGACTAACGCAGCCAAGGGAACGAGCTTTTCGAACGACAGACGCTTATTGGCGATGCCACGCCAAGCCACCAACAATGAAATTCTCTCGGTTTCAGCACGAAACAACGCGAGCTAAAAAGCAAACTGTAAGCCTTTTACCATTGGCGTTGAGAAAAAGAAAAAAAAACATGGCGAAATGAAGAGGAGGGAAGAATGAAAAGTTTTCCTCAACGGTTCTAGGACCGAGTGTTGCACGGCACCAATTTTTTTTCTATACAATGTATCCCTCACCGCGAAGAAATGCTAAGGTAATTGCGTACAGAAACTAGTTCTTTAATGTGGCTTGCTTCGCCGCTTAATAGAATTAACCACCAAAAGCTGATAAAGTTACTACCTTATGAGTTCGTTGTTTTGTTTACAGCTTGCCAAGGTACTACACGTACATGTACCTTTTTACACATGAGCAGTAACCCCAAACACATAGACGCAATTTCCGGTATGGTTCTAATTTAATTGCGCAACATCTTGGCTTGGCCTTTGTTAAAGAAGCCTTATGTCGATGAACATTATCCACTCGTTGCTGACATCGAATAACTGTTGAGCCTCCACCTTTTCGTTTCTACGAGACATCTCATCTTCTCCGAATTCTCAGAAAACATCTCATAAAAACGGCCATTAAGGCAATTCCAATCCCAATTAGTTTGTCATTAGCTTCAGCTATGGTTATTCCAAAACATATCAAGCATGCTATGGTCTGCTAATGTATGTATGTATGCTAATAATATAATAGTATTAAAATAATAATAATAGTAAAAATAATACGAAGAATTAAGAAATAATTATAAAAATAATAATAGTATGTCTGCTAATAGTTTGCTAATAATATGTATACGTGTATGCTAGTAGCATTTGAATACACTCAATATGTAAACAATAAATTTGACCAGTGTTTGAAAACTTTTCTTAAAAGTCCTTTTTTGTACATTTTCAAGTAAATTTTGACTGACACTTGACATTGTGCTTGCTGATAGCCCTAGATGACACCGATACCGATGCGAACTATCAACGAAACCCTCAGCTTTAACTTTCCAGTACAGTAGTGGACATGGAGAAGGGATGTGTTTAATTAGAGAGCGATTAAACTAGTTGGCCATTTCCAAACGCGTGCGCTAAGGGTTACCTTTAGCCGTTTATCAAGTTGACAACACGCTGTGTTGGGATCTTCACGAACCGCCAAACGGTAACCGTCAGCTCAAGCGTCGGGAAAAAGGCTAACCAGGGTGTATTCGCTCTCTGATTTTCCATGTACATGTGTACATTTTCCATGTTCAAGTGTTTTCGTCCATGTGCATGTGTACTTGGACGAAAACACTTGAACCTAGCCGCAGTGTATCAAAACAGCATTTTTTTTAAGTATACAACTAAAATTAGTATACTTTTGGTCAATTGTGTACAAGTAATACAATTAGATATATCCGTTGCATATCCGCCTTTACCACAGCTAAAGATAAACTTGAGTCACTTTGAGAAAAGTAGTAAGCCCCATAATTGATTGACGATAAGGGTCAACTATAAGTATGCGGCTTGGGTACCCTATAGAGAGGAAGTCCTAGGAAAATCGTCCCCCATTTGTCATTTCTGGAACGGTGATAATTCACAATACCATTATACCTGGTCATGTCGTGGCTGTTGACGCCCCCACTAGCTAACCGCATTCTCTGGCCACAAGTACATCGGCGATCCATATCTTGCTGTTGCTGGGTCTGACTTCTCCGCTCGCCCATGCTTGTATCCATTCCCTGATGATGAGCTCGCCGATCATTTCTGGCCGGCCGCATGGTGGCGTAGTCGGTCCGGTAGTAGGAAGAGGATCGGTCCAGGTGGTCGTTGTAGCTGCTCAACAATCGGTCTTCGTGCACATGTCGTCCAGGTGAGAAGAGCCAAGGCTGATGTTGATGCGATGATGCGACGTTGTGAGGGTTGCCATGATGATGATGGTGGTGGCTGTGATGACCATGATGAAGAGGCGGCATGTGTTGTTGATGATGCTGTTGTTGTTGTTGGTTTTGCTGTGGCAGCGGAGGCGTCAGGTGTCCCAGGACGGGCGGGAGTGAATGACGAGTCTCAGCAGCATTCCCTCGGTCGCGATCCCAGTGACTCAGCGACGAAGAAGACGCACTCGGCGGGGGTGGAGACGTCGTCGAGCAAGTCAGGGAGGAGCAGGAGGGGGGCACTTCGGTGGGCGAAGTCACGTCGAGTCCGAGAGGCGGCGTGAGCAGCAATGACGAGTCGAAGTCGAGCAACGGAGGCGGAGGCACGAACGGCAAGGCATCCGTGTCCCTTAGACTCATCTCCGAGGTTGGCGAAGGTAGGCGTGGCCATGACGGACGCACTAAGGGATGCTGCTGTTGCCCCACGTGCGGAACCTCGTCTTCGGCAGGCATCATCGACGGCCACGCCTCAACCCTGGGAGCCACCTGTCAAAATGCAAGGGAATTTAAGTTTTCGTACTCCTTTATTTTTTAGTTTCTTTCAGGAAAATAGCCTATAAAGCTGCAGCATGTCCTCTAAAACTTGATAATTCTAGATTACGAGAAAGAAAAGAGTTGGGTTATGTGTTAGTCTGGGAGAACTAAATTTTCGGAGACATCAGGAAATAAAGTAAAAAAAAGAGGGTCGGGAAAAAGGGCAGGAAGGGGCTTCCATGTGCAAAGAGGCACGTGGCGAAGGTGGTTAAAGTAAGAGGCAAACGCGAAGGGGCTCTTCCATGTAAAACGGTTGCGCCAGACTATTGATTCACAGTTATAAGAAGCAACTCCGGAGTGCAGAGAAGCGAAGGGGCAAGCAAAATGGAATGAAAATTACACGGCCAAGATCAATGAAGGAGAAACCCCTTTTCTGTTTGTTGCTCTCTTGCTAGCTCTTGCTCTGTGCTTCACTTCCATGCTGTCTCACCTAGGCTCGCAGCTTCTTCACATGCTTTCCATCCAAAGCAAAAATAAAAAATCCAAGTTTGGCTCCAGTTCCTTTAACGTTAATCAAAAGAAAAGGAGCGGAATACAGCTCCAAGTTTGGATCGGAAACTGATGCTGCCATCTCTGAAGCTTGTCCATCAATTACACAACAATGAAAAGGATATAGCGTCTAGCAGCGAAGTCTGTCAAAAGAATCTCCAAAAAGACAAAGAAAAGTATAAGAGCATCGATCTTTGAGGTCCTTCGTCTCTGATCCGCTCAGGAAATTATTTGCCGTGCACAAGTTTCATACGAACCCGACGACTTTCCATATAAAAAAATACAACTCCACACTACAAATATGCGTTTCAATTTTACAGCGGATCTTTGTGCTTTCTTTCATTTTCGTCAAGTTCCTCAAGCCAAACTAAAACTACCGTAACCTCCATTTCCTCAAGCCACGCATCATTTGAAACACACGCAAGATCTTCTGCCAAATTTTTCAGTAAATAATTGCTTCAAAGCAATGAGTTATACGTTAAACGAGCAGTCAGTGGGTACGAAGTAAATATTGCTGCGTCTCTTGGTGGGTATCTCAAGGTTGGCAGAATTGAAACTGTAGCTCTAAGACCAACAATTAAGCCAGTGCATTTGAAATCTTCCAGCATTGTAATTCTTCTCCTAGAAAACAAAAATTCTTTCGTTTCTAATTTTGATGGTCCTATTTGGTTTCGTTTTCTGTTACCGAACTGTGTTCTCTTATATAATTCGAAGGCGTGGCGCAACTCACGAGCAAAGTTTTTTTTACCAACGCTTTTGTACAATTTCCTCTTTGCTCCATCACCCGCAGAGAGCGAATCCCCACCAGCAAAGCAAGAGGACAAAAGAAACCGAGATTGTGTACTCTTTCTTAGTTAACCTATATTGATATAATTACATTAGGTATAGGTGTTATTGTCAACCGCCAGCTTCCAAAACAAGACAAATCCTACAGATCGCGCAGCATGGTTTCTGTATTTCTACCAGACGTTTTTTTTAATATTCCCTAATCCTTATATATTCCATATTCCATAATAGTTTTTTCCATAATCCTTGTGGCACCAAAATAATACTGATTATCGTTGGACATTTGCACTAACCATCTTACTGTTAAAAGAATAATGGGAACAGAGTAAGGCTGGTTTTTCTTTTGCTGTCTGTCGACTTACTGCCAGGAAGGGATCCGACAGTAAATAAGCACGAAAGCGGGTAATATCGCGTGGGCGAATTAAGGGAGACCCAAAACATGTACACGGAAAGAACTTATACAGCAAGAGAAAGACACATTTGGCTTCGAATTAGCTGCACGACCGGGAGCTTTTCGGTCAAAGTTCAATTCTTAGAACACTTTGTGCAATAACTAGCCTGGCATCAGATAAGTATTTAAGAAAGAGAAAGGATAAGCCAAGACTTTACGAAAAGTGTCTCGAATTGAAAGTTGTCGATCATAAAGTGCTTTATTCTTATTACATAAATAATTACTATATAAATGTATTAAGAAAAACTTAAACGTTTCCCCCATATAGCTTTCTGCAAATGTACTCGTGTTCCGGTCTGACGTCAACTTGTTGGCTTTGAAAGGATTCGGAGGAGCTATACGTATCTAGTACGTATTGGTACTTGAGCCTAATATGTACTTTGCATATTCCCTTCCAAAACTGAGCAAACGCGCACTCGAACTAGAGGGCTCTTATAGAAAAAATTTAGAGCACAGGTTTAAGGCTCCCGTATACCTTGGCTTGTTGATGCGAAACAGTCACAGCTGGTGCTCATGTTTGTTATTGTTTCGCGAAAGCGGTTACGTAAGAAAGTAAAAAAGGAACGTACAGCTAATTGAACACAGCAGCACCTTCCGTGAATTCACTTGGATAAGGTCTTGTTTCGTGCATAGAACGACGAATTCTGTCATTTATCTTGAATGTATATTGAATGTATCTTAGTGAATAATGTATTGGAATCCTATGCGCTAATAGTACTGGCCTAAAATGCCGTTTTGCTTTACTGTAAAAAGTGGTGGTAGAAATACAGACATTTACAGGGAATAAGCGTTAGTCTGAATTCCAAACTGAAAGAAGTATAGAAATAGAAGTCCCTGAGCAGGATTAAATCGATTTTTTCCTAGAGTCCCGGAATGATTAAGAACGTAGCTACGTATTTTATAATAATCTATTACATCTCATTATGACATGATAATAGTAAGGAGGAGTTCAATAACAAGTAAGAAGTTCAATAATATAATGAGATCGCCTGAGAAATATGTGTCTGTTCTAATGTAGGGTGACACTATAACGCTCCAAGGCATTAATCGTCATGATGATGTTCATTTCTATGTCGTGCTAGATGAGAAGCCGTTCCTACTGCTTCATCTAGCCAGAGATAGTGCAAATGCTCGCTGTCTGATTCGCAGAAAAGATGGAGCAATATCTCTCGAGTTGCAAACTCGTCGTCTGATTCGCAGAAACTATGGAGCAATAGCTCTCGAGTTGCAAAACTGCTGGGTCTTGTCCGTCACAATGTCAAAAACTTTTCCTCTCGCACACAATTGAGATTAAGTGGCAATTAAAACTAACTTATCAACTGTTACTATTTCCTACAATTCTTTCCCATCTTCGAAGAATGGCTGCCGTGCAATGAATTTGGTTTCATAAACCAGCATTATTGTTGACTACAATGCCCGACTACCAATCCTATCGTGCATTATAATACCAAATTATTTGGAATGCTTTTCCCACAAAAGGATCCAAAGGACCAAGACAGATCGAACGGCGACAAGCGAAACTGAATAATCACGCGTCGTTCCCCAACTTTCATTGTAGCAACTTTTTCTCCCTCACTCATAAGATGTAACCGTTAGCCACTCGTCTTTTGGACTTCTACCAATCCGACACAACTGTTCTAAATTGCCAATATTCCTCCTTTTCTGTCATGCTCTTGACTTGATTGAGTGTGTGTCTACCGCAACAATAATAAGGCTGTCTTGTGTGCGCTTTGTACAGTCTTCCAACGTAATGCAGTCTTGCACAGGCTTCGTAGTGCTGGCGCATACTATAAACTCAAAAATGCAACATTAAGTAAACCAAAAGACATGCATAAATGCGCTCTAATTTCCTTATTTTTCCCACAGCATCACCCCACTTTATATTATTAACTATTAAAATCGTATTTTACATTTTAGGAGTATTATCTAAGCTTAGCTAATCACGAAGCCTCAGCAGGAGACACCGGCCTGAAAGATTGCACCGAGTAATTTCCCATAAGAAGAATGTACTTTACTCCTCTATTCCGGGAAACGTTTCAGTGATCACGTAACGTTCTTTACCAAATCGCGAACATTGCCGACGTGGGAAAAGCGTTTCTAACCGCTTTTAAGCGTTTCTAACGAATAATAACAAACATCAGTGACCTCTGCGACTGTTTCGCATCACTAAGATTCCAATATTTAGTCTACAAAATTCGCTCATAAATTCTTACATTTGGAAAAAGTAAGGAAAGCTTGAGCCAGCCGAAGCATTTTTTCGCCGTGAAACTTAAATCCATTTGAATTCATATTTTTTGTTAAATTGGAACGTGAAATTGAATGCTACGAATTTGGAACTGTCCTAAAAAACAAAATAACCGTCCGTGAATATTGTATAATATATAGTGTATAATAACAGTACCTTATAAAGGTTGGAAACTTTTTGCAAGAAACTTAAAAAAAATCAAAGTGCAAAAAGACCAATCTAGAATCTTTTCATTTTAGAGTAGATGGACTCAGCTTGAACTAATTCTATTCCAGTTCAGGCGGAATGTAATTTTCTAGATATTTTTCATTATTTTTGGTTCAAAACTTTTTTTAAGTTTGTGTAAAATAGTTGACCTTAGCGAAGTAAAGAATTCCGAGCCTACACATATCAGTTTGGGTAACAAAAATACTAAAATCTAAAAAAAAATAATTAGAAAACATGAACGGAAACTTAAAAGATGCCTAGTAAATGGAGGGGATAGGTTTACCCATTCTTGGGTTTTTCAATCATGGTATCGATTCAAGTAAAGTACCCCACTTTTCTGTAGCGGGGTATTGCGAACGTTTCTGCATCGTCGTCAAATCCCGGAGAATGGAAGACGCGTAAGGACGGTAGACATATACCCATCGCAGCAAGAATGCCGCTGAAACGAGGTGCCAGCTTTTCTCTCCTCCTCCAGCACCACTTTAGCCTTTTTTTATACGCTTTAATATGTATGCAGGTGGGGTGTAAACGAGAGAAGATGAAGTAAAGGCGGATATCGGGAACGCGCAAACATATCCAAAGTGAGTAAAAAGAGATGGATTTTCCCCTGGCAAGTGTGGCCGTGGGAGTTCTTGACGAGCCTTACAGCAAAGGGGGGACCACGTTTAGTCTAACTTTTCTACCATGGACAAAAGTCGGCTGCCATCAGCCTTCAAAATCGCGTCCTGAGATTATGATGGGTTCTTATTGTACACATTATTCTAACCACAATGAACTTCGTTTCAATTTTCTGAAGAGTCGTTCCCGAGTTATCGATTTGCGAAGTTCGGGCATTTTCCCACCAAGAAAGCCGTGACGTAGCATCGGTGATGTGAAACCCTAAGGCCTGGCTTACGGGCGCTTGAACGGCTTTCAGTACTTACTACATTTAAAAAAAAAAAACTATAGGTTCTAACAATTTAATAGCGGAAACTGCCTTGGTGATTTTCCTTGAAACGGCATAGGCCACTTGCTTCATTTCAATACAAAGCGCAGTTTCAAAAGAACTACACCTCAGGGGATTTTTTGTTAGATACTTGGAATATACAATTGCAGAGCAGAACTTTGAAATGTTTTACCAAGCTGCGTAACGTTTACAACAGGAAAACGTAATTTGTAAGGCACTTTAGTTAAGATTTATAACACTACTTAACAGAAATGCAGTGCTAGCGGCGTTACAAATACAAACAGTAAACAATGAATTGCTATCGTCATTCGCCGTTTTGAAACGCGTTTGGCGGACCCGAACCGCGAATGGAGTTTTAAAACCCCCTGCGTCCATTTATTTTCGAATTCGAACTTTTGGCAATGGAATATGGTTGTTACCTAGCGAAAAGCTACTATATGAGATTGATACTGCAAAAAATAATGACGATGAAAAAAATAAAATCTACGAAAGAGTTGAATTCGGCACTTGAATTGGTAAAATATATATCCCAATCTGAAACGGGCGTTTGACTTAGGCCGGAGAGTAACAATGTAAGAAAGGCGAGTTTATTCTCGATGACTATAAGATGAAGCTCGGATCCGGAAGAAGTATTTTACACCACAAAAGAAAAAAAAGTCCTCTAATACGTAAGCAACGCCAAGTCAACGGCCTTTCAAAATGTCAGCTACGTGCCAAAGAAGTCGTCTGCACTGGTATATACGCGCCACACTGGCTCAGACGACGACTCCACTCTCTTTTATCTAAAGATGCATGCTTATGCCGTTGTTTTCATTATTATTTCGTGTGGCTCTTCTTCTTTGAGAACTTTCTCTGGCAGTCTAGGATGCTTACAGTGCTTGAACGCTCGGCCGTACAGTACACAGAAAATAGATCGAATGTTTGTACGTCGCATGGCCAGCAGCCAGCAGTGGCGTTTTTTACTTTGACTATTGGATTTGGGAAATACAGTACAAACAAAAACCACACATTTACGGCAAGAAATTGCCATACTAAAATTACAATAATAGAAAAGCAAATTTATTAATAAAAGGCGTTACGATAAAAATGTATTAATTTTAATAATAAAATTATCATAAAAATTATGAATAAAAAAAGTGCGTTAAATTTATGAAGCGGTGTGGAATTGTTAAAACGGCAAGCACCTTTTAAAAAATCAATGAAAAGCTAGGTTGTGGTAATGTCAGGAATTCCTAACTTTCCCCATCGCCTGCCGAAAGGACGCAGCCATACAATAATGAGTTAGTGGACAAAAGAAACAATAAATAAGGTCCCGAAAGTAAAGACACGCAGCAAATCGACTGGCTCAGGCCGGACTCGAGCGTTTTATCTGGCCTGATTTTAGTCATGGCTCAACAATTAAAAATAACGTAGCCTTAGTTAAATATACAGTATTCCCTGCGAAAACTCTTAGGTGCATGTAACGGTTTTTCTGCTCTGAGGATGCACAAAGTTCTATTACGATGACTTTTATTCGCGCTTCGCTTTCATCGCCCACAAAAATTCTGGCAGTAAATAAGCGAATCATAATTACGCTACGGCCTTTTCTAGCTATGCTTTGAGCCGTTGAAACGACTATTACACATGCCGGAGCAACGCTAAGAAACCCGGGCCGGTGTATGCCAACTAACCGAACAAATGCCGGTCCTGGGTACTCTGCCACTAACGTTCGATCTGCTTTTGTTCGGGGGAAGCGATATTTACTCTATACAGTAACATGATCGAAGCTATACAAACACAGAAACTATATATACACATATGGTAACAATTCGTTGGGGTTGCCTAATGCAACACCGTTCGCCAAATTCTATAAGTCTACCAATACATATGGCAAACGGCGTTACAATTAAGACATTTGTTGATACATATACGTGCACTTCTATTTATTGTTAAAAAAAAATTCAACGAAAATTGCTTTATACGCAGTCTGGATCCTGTAAACACTGATCGAAGTTGCTCGGTGTTACAGTCTAAGAATGTGAAACCCTAGATTCAACCTTATCCAATGTCACAGACGATTCAATCTAGGCTTTAATTGCCCCGAAGCAGAACGCGGCTCTTTCCACCCAGAAAAGAAAACGAAACCCACTGGGCGATTGCATAGAATCCTATAAAGTTTCCTCAGTGGCCATTCTTGTCTAATAAGACCGGACTCGCCTGAGTTGTGTGAACCAAGAGTCTCAAGAGTAATTTGAGTGATGGGAACCATTTTACGCCCCCTTGTTCAGCACAGCGCCGCTCCTTACGAAAGGGACGGGTTTCTTGCCGAACGTTTATCGGGGGTAGAGCCGAGCTTGTTCGGGGGGCCAAGTTGTTAGGACTTTGCCATAATTGTTGTCCTTTGTTTTACTCTATAGGGTAACTTACGTAGACTTTCTCTAGCTCTTGGGCATAGACATGGCAGCAGCATTGCTGTGCTCCCGCGCTCGCACAAGTTCGGGGAAAAGTTCTCCCCCACCAAAAAAGCGCTTCGTACCCAACTCGCTGGCGTTACTAGTACACTTTCCAGTGTGGGCGGGTTGGAAAGTCAGGAAAACGAGCTCGCAGGGGCTTGGCACAGGGGCTATTGATTTTCGTGCTGCTCGGTTCCGTCCGTTGCAAACACTCTTTCTTCTCTCTCTCTATTTCTCTTTCCCTTTCCCTTCCCTGTAGCCCTTGTTCCTCTCCTTTTCGTCGCCTATTTCTACAGCAATTCCTCTTTTCTTCGCTGCAAGGGGTCCTGGTCAGAACTACGCTGGAGGGCCACGGCGAACGAATCCGAAGGCGCCTGCCCGTACCTTAGGAAGCTCCTCCTCCAGTGGTAAAGACGTCGGGACAGTTGGGGTGAAAATCCACCAAAAACATACATAATGTAGATGGAGGGAAGGGGACGGAACAAAATAGATATCTTCTTATTTCTTTCCCTTTCCTTTTTTGTTGCTGTATTCTAGCTCTCGGTATACGCTTGCGACTGTCGATCGGAAGATGAGCCACGCAAAATAATGGAGGGGTGCTCTGGCAACAAAAAGCCCAGACGGGAAAGGTTACTTCGGAAAACTAGGGCATAACGTGGAAAACCGGGGATCAGAAGGGGTTTTAACATGGGATATAGAATTATAGCTGGGATGAAGAGGAGAAGGGGAAGAAGTAGTCTCTGCTACCCCATATTACTGCGCAGACATCACCACACTTTCCTCTCTGCTCCTTTACCTGTAAGTACGAAAAGAGGTGGGATCTGCCATGGTTTCGCACGATGCCGAAACTCGCAATAATCCTTTACCTCGGGATTTCTGCAGCACTAGCCCGCGGTCGCGTGGCAGAAGAAATCGGAAATAAAATAAAGAAAAGGGGAGGGACGGTTCAACTCACACTAGAGGGCTTCCACTGGCTTGGTTTGATCTGGTTTGGCTTGGCTGTATAACTGCAGTAATAATAAGAGGAAGACGGAAGAAAGAAACCTCACTAGCATACGTAAAACCTTCTGGAATTACAATCATGTGTCCCGAAGGTCATCCCATGCTGGGACAGGCGCCTTTTCTATATTGACATGGCGTAGTAATCCAGTACTCGATGATTCGTATCCATTGAAATCCGCATGGAAGATATGAGCCAAATCTGCGCAGTTACGCCGAACACAATAATCCAAATCGATGGGCTGAGGAGGAGGGAAGCTTGTTCTTCACGGGTTAAATCAACATTCACTTTTTTTCGTAAGGGAGGGGGAGTAAGTAGACTTGCACCCAAGTATAGAAAGCTTTCACATTCCATTCGATAGAGCCATTGCTGCACGCACTGCACGCACTTTTCGACCAGCCCTGGTTAATGTTGTCGTTCCATGACAAACGTAGATTAGCACAAACACACACCTTGGGCGACGAGGAAAACCCTAACCAAGATGGCGATATCCAAGAATGGCGTAACAGAGGAGTAAAACCAGATCGAACCAAGCTTCACTTCCTAGACTGTCGTCTTGCTGCAGAAATTGCGAGTGAAGGCTAGCGTTGGGTTTGTTCTTAACATGGTTTCACTTGGAGCTGAAACGATGGGTTAAGACAATTCGAGTGGTACAAAGCCCATCACCGGGGACCAAATGAAGCCTTAAAGGGAGGCGTCTTGCGAGTTGTTTCTCGACTGGGTATCCAAAACGATGTCTACAGGAATGGATCACGGTTTTGGTCAGTGCACTCTCAATCCACCACTTGAAAAAAGCGAAAGTCTCACTAAAGATGTGTCCTGCTTGCTCGCCGAATGCCTGTGTCAGTTAAAGTTTGCATAGCAATGACGTCTTCCAGGCCAACAACATCATGCTCCTAAGACAAGACGTTCCCGGTTCCCGTATGCGTGTGGCAAATCCGCGACGACATGGCGGACACAGCAAGGAGCCGTGTTGGTGGCTCCTGCAATGCTCGGCGCAAAGGACCGTAACATTCTGTCTTGGGAGTTGGGAAGCGGAGATTTTGAATCGACTTTTTTATTTTTATTTTTTTAATAACAGACTGTCTTTCAGAACATAGTGCTATAGGTTTTAAGCAGTCCAAGGATAGCAGTAATTAGGATTTTGAGCGATTTTTTGCAAATCAAGCAAACGCCGAAATGAATGCTTTCAGTGGAAGCTATCGCCATCTGTGGTTAAAACAGGAATGTTTTCAGTAAACATTCGATTGGCGCGAATTAAATTAACATATACTGTGTTCATACTTTCAAATAAGTTAGACTTGGCTAAAGGCTTCTTGCAATAATTTTATAAATTTGGTAACGGGATAGCAAAAGATTATTGTGGTGTGTTAAAAGGCTCTGGGGACATGTCTTGAAGTTTATTCCCATAGTTACGGCCTACAACATTTACCCAGAAATTCTATAGTATGTAATAAAGTTTAAATTTAAGTAAAAAACAACAACTTGGTAATAATATACAAAACAATTTTAAAAAATCTTCGTTTATTTACGTGAACTATGAATACGTTGAATGCGAGGCAAATTAATTGCAACCAGTCGAGTTTGGGTCAATATCTGTATGTATGTTAAAAGTTGATTCTAGCAAAATGACGGCACTTTCCTACAGGAGCTATCTTACGATTAACACAAGACTCAGAATGAAACCGAGTTAACATTTTGCTTCATTCCAAATGCAATCTGTTTTTGATTGAATTTAAAAAGGAATAAGCCTTTATATTGAAGTATTGAAGATCTGTCTTCACTGCTACTCGACTTTGGGGGAAATAGCTATGTACTGATGATGCGAGTCAGCCTGCGAATTAGTGTGAAATATGATTTATCAAAGTTCTCCATAGGTCTTGAACCTTCAACTCCATTCTCTCTCTCTCTCTCTCTCTCTCTCTCTCTCTCTCTCTCTCTCTCTCTCTCTCTCTCTCTCTCTGTATATATATATATATATATATATATATATATATATATATATATATATATATATATATATATATATATATATATATATATATATATATATATATATATATATATATATATCAAAGTTCCAAAATACTACCAATAGTTCCAAAAGTTATCAAAATACTACTCTTTAATAAAAAAAAAATTGAGACCATAGAAAACCGTTGGAACGTACTATAATGCTTTGGCGTTGTATTAATGAAAAAAAGTTAAATGGGGTACTTAGAGGGCGGAATTTCTTAGTGCGAGTTGGCATACTACACAAATAATCGCAAGCCTTGATAAAAACATTTACAAAACTTACAACTTTGTTTTCGATATTGCTCGTCGAACGAAACTTGTTCTATTGTCAAGTTTGATGGTCAGGAATATTTATCAAGAGTCTGCTGCTTGCCGTGATCTTTCTTCTAAAATAAGTTCATACGGTGCAACTTAGGCTTATGAGGGCCTGCCGACTGAACCACTTCTTTCGCTAATATCGGGATCTATAGTTTGGCTAAGGTCAATAGCTTTCTAGCTCTTTAAATGGTTCCAAATCGTATTCCAAATGTTCCAAATCGTGTTCCAAATGTTCAAATGGTCCGAGGCGTATGGGGGCAAAAGAGCTACAAGCTAACTTGGACCTATGGTTAGTTAGTTTCTGCTCTGGAAAAATTGAATAAGGGCCGCAGTGGTGCCACTTGAAAGTCCATTTGGCTGTATAACAGTGGTACTTATGGGTGTTGGTATTTCTATTGACGTAATTACTATCGTAGAAGTGGGTGAAGAGCTTGCAATCGACGAAGATCGAAGTTCTTGAAATAGTTTGCAAACTTGAAGATTTATCGACTTGATATCGAAACTGATCTTCACAGAATCATCAGTTCCACTTCGTTAATACAATATCGCACATTGTAAAACGTAAACACGCGTCCTCTGTTTCCACAATCTCAAGAATCACTGTACTAAACGGTATTTCTGCTTCACTAACTCTGCTGTACTGAAATTTGTATTCTGTCATGGAACGAACCACAAGGAGAGGGAGGAAAGTTAAACCTCCCTCCAGATATGTCTAAGGTAGAGGCAAGCGGCGCTGTGGTGCCGATAGACGGGCATAAAAACAAAGAGTTGCCAAAAAACTAGTGAAAAGGAATGATTCAGATTATCCTCGTTTTATAATCTCCACTTTGTACTCAAGTGAAAATACAGTTTGATTGAACCTACACCGAATCTCAAACATATTCAGTTTCCGTACAGCGAAATAATTCTTCCAAATCTTTTCTACTAATAGAAACTCCCACCAGCAGAATCATCTGTTTTTAGCTTAACTGTTCCCCGTGAGTCCACCACCACTGTATTATCAGTACAACTCGGGTACCCAAAACTTGAGACTTCAAATTGTCATGATACATCCAGGTATTACCACAACTGTGACAGTATACCAAAACTTCTGACGGTATGCGTCAAAATCGTCGAAATAGTGCTTGTAGGCAAGATATATATCCATGCCGAAATCGACACAATACCTGCGTACAAGAAATAATAATAGATCTAGATGCATTCTGGCCTTGAAAATGCAGGATAAAAGAAAAACTCACAATATCAGGGAAAAAGCAGTCAATGATAATCCCACAATGTCATGGTGGGAACAAAAGCGGACTCAGCCATCTTGTGGAAGGATAGGAGACGATTCACTACATGTGCACTTTCATAAAACTTTGAGAATTCACCGACAATTCACTCCAACGGTATACGGAACGCCGTTCGGGACACAAGTCGTGGTAAAACTGAGAGCGGTCGAAAACCAGCTAAGATGAGACGCTGAACCTAAAACTTTGAGCATGTTGCTGCTGTTGTATTGAGAATACGACGTCATGCTTATTCTGTAACGAAAGAATTGGCTTTGACGTTTGAATACAAGACCGGTTACGCACGAGACGACTCTATTCAAGAGTGTGGGTACAAAGGTTCTGTAAACCTTTATACCCTGGTTCTTGCCTTTCGGTAAGAACTTTCGCAAAGAAGTCACCAAGTGACTTCAAATGCCCGCGAAACAATGTTCCCAAGTGGCCAAAGTTGTCGAGAAATCCCTGTTGTTGGCAGAGCTGCAACGAGGGCGCTCGAAAATTTCGCGAGCGACGAGCGAGTTCGGTCGTTTAATTTTTTGGCGAGCGCGAGCGAATAGCAGGAAGCAATCGCTATTTGTTACGCCATCTAACGGGCAAGCTTTTAGACTATGTAGGAAAGTTTAGTAAATAATTTTCGTTTAATAAATTTTCACACTCCACGTTTAAGAATTTTTTACACTCCACGATGATTTTTGTAGTTTTATTGGGCTATGTGTGGGATAGCTAACAAATAAAGAATCAAAGGTTGTAGAAAGTTCCGTTTTATTATTGAAAGTTGCAGTTCTTTCCCTAGATGGCGTTTAAAAACGAGCGTGAGTGCGCCAACAGGTTCTCCAGTTTCGGAGATAAAAATGACACTAGTGTGTATTATGGTTTGAAAACGTTCTCGGAAAACCAATGACAAACGGGTGTCACTCGAATTCAAAAATGGTAGTTGGATTGTAAATACATTAGTTTAGGTTAGGTTAGGTTAAGTTAGGATAGGTTAGGTTAGGTTAAGTTAGGATAGGTTAGGTTAGGTTAGGTTAGGTTAGGTTAGGTTTAGGTTAGTTTAGGTTTGATTAGGTTAGTTTAGGTTTGATTAGGTTAGGTTAGCTTAGGTTAGGTTATTAAGTTAGGTTAGCTTAGGTTAGGTTATTAAGTTAGGTTAGATTAGGTTAGCTTCACGATTCTCATCAATTTTCGTTGATGAGAGTCGCTAAAATTTGAATTTTCTTTCACTCCACTAGCTGAAAAAAGAAGAATTCATTGTTGGCCAATGACACACTAGTGTCATGTTTGACCCAGTGACACTTTACGTACGTATGTAACTAAATCCGGAGAACGTGTTGGAGTGCGCACAACAGGTTCTCCAGTTTCCCTCGGTGGTCATCGGTACTGGCAGCAGAACTGTACGCCATCAAGGAAGCGCTAGCAATTATCGAGAATTCGGATACAAACAAATACCTTATCCTTTCGGACTCAAGAGCTGCACTCAGTGCTATTGCTTCATATGGAAGGAGGGCCTACTTCGAAATAGTACAAGATATTCAGAATAAAATACGGTTGTTACAAACAAACAACTTTGACATAACGTTGCAATGGGTTCCTGCACATATAGGTATCGCTGGTAACGAAGCAGCAGATTCGGCGGCAAGGATTGGAAAAAACTCAAATCAGACAATTTTAAGAGAACTCACAAGACACGAAATCACAACCGTAATCAAACAGAAGATAGAACAAAAAGTACTTCAGCGATTAAAAAACAGCTCTTTACAAAATCTTGTTCAATCTGCTACAAACATCAGGCCAGCACCCTGGTTATTGCACAAAAACAGAAAAATGGCAGTAGTTCTTTTAAGACTGAGATGTGGTCACGGAAGTACAGGAGCATGGCAGCATAGGTTCAAATTAAAAAGAAATAGCGCATGTGATAGATGTGGCGAGAGAGATGATACGGTGGAACATAAGGTTATAAAATGTCTGTATAACTCAATGGAACGTGAATTCCTCAAGAATAAAATGATTAAAGAAGGAATAGAATTTAAACTCGAGAACATTCTGGGGTTTGGCAAACTTACGGAACATAAGCAATTTTTAGCACAATCATATCTGGCGGACTTCATAAGAATAACAGGACTAGTTGATCTCATCTAAGTAATCGGCTCGGTGATGGTCTAAACTCTATCACCTTTCATACCATGCACTTTCTTTGGCACGTCCATTCCAATTAAAGTATGTAAATTCGTGCGTGGACCAGAGAAGACAGAAGGAGTAGACAGCGACATCAAGTGGGAATGCTGCAGACGACGATGCGATGACGATTCGCCTGTCGTCTATAACAACACAAAGAAGAAGAAGGTTCTCCAGTTTCGGAAATCCGAGATAAAAATGACACTAGTGTGTATTATGGTTTCAAAACGTTCTCGGAAAACGAATGACAAACGGGTGTCACTCGAATTCAAAAATGGTAGTTGGATTGTAAATACATTAGTTTAGGTTAGGTTAAGTTACGATAGGTTAGGTTAGGTTAAGTTAGGATAGGTTAGGTTAGGTTAGGTTTAGGTTAGGTTAGTTTAGGTTTGATTAGGTTAGTTTAGGTTTGATTAGGTTAGGTTAGCTTAGGTTAGGTTATTAAGTTAGGTTAGCTCAGGTTAGGTTATTAAGTTAGGTTAGATTAGGTTAGGTTATTAAGTTAGGTTAGATTAGGTTAGTTTCACGATTCTCATCAATTTTCGTTGATGAGAGTCCCTAAAATTTGAATTTTCTTTCACTCCACTAGCTGAAAAAAGAAGAATTCATTGTTGACCAATGACACACTGGTGTCATGTTTGACACTTTACGTACGTATGTAACTAAATCCGGAGAACGTGTTGGAGTGCGAGCCGCTCTATATTTTTTAGAACATCGAGCGAAGGAGCGGTTCGCTCCAGATAAAATGCGACTAGCAAAAGAGTGAGCGCGTTCGAAAAAAAACGAGCGATCTGCAGCTCTGGTTGTTGGCAGCACTGGTACCAAGCTTTCGTCACGTCGGACGGGTTCCGGCCTGATGAAAGCTCGGAACCAGGTCGAAAGCCCGCAACCAAACGGTCAGCTTTCACTGTTTGCTTTGGAATTTTCATCCGTTTCAAAACTTCAAGGAACTATAATTGCAGAAAAAGCCACTGGTCTTTCACTAAATTAAAAAAAGATTGCCATTTGGAAAGAAGTAAAACGTTAATTTTTTCTCCTCCGTTTAAAAAATAAAATAAAACCGAACAACCTGACAACCCCGCAGTCCTAGACGCTTCACTTTTGCGCCGAAAGTGTTTCGTTAGGGAGATAGACACGATAGAAAACAGCCCCCAGGCGCGCATGGCATCCATAGTTCTGACGTTTCTTTCATGTCGTGTTTACCTTTTTTTTTGTGTGAAATAAACACTGAAAAATTATGCCTATATTTCGAAAAGATCCATGCGGGATCGTCTGTCTAGTCATTACATATATAGCGGTGTTTTACGCAGATTATGTCGTTGTACGATGGATCATTATTCAAACTATGCATACCAGGTGGGTTCATTTAATCATTTCTATCCCCTGCGACGTGCCACTATGTGTGTCGTCGTTATTACAACCAAATTGGTCTGCAGTCATAGTGGAAACCTGCGAGCCTAATCGCTTTTCATTTAATGTAATTTAATTTCCCATTCTATAGTTTGTGGGGTCCACTACACATGATTTTGTTCAACACCATCATCTTACTCTTAACCATGTCACATCTGCGAGCCGTTTTCTCGGACCCTGGTCTCGTATCACTGCCTCACAGTAGGTTGGACTTTTCTGATATAAATTCGGGTAACTTTCAGTTGATTTAGAATTCCCTCAAATGATCGTAATACTTCCATGTCACCATTTAAGCATTGTTTTTTCTGTCTTCCATTTGGCTAAAGGTTCGCTTAAGGATAATAATAAAGAAGACTGGACAGTTTGTGCACGGTGCGAAACCTACCGTCCTCCTCGAGCCCATCACTGTCGAATCTGCAAGCGTTGTGTACGACGAATGGATCACCACTGCCCATGGTAAAAAAAATAGCTTATTTTCTCTTGTTATATACTATACCTAACGCTTACGGATGAATGGAACGTACGGGCAGGATCAATAATTGTGTTGGGGAATGGAACCAAAAATACTTTCTCCAGTTTCTGACTTACGTGGGGATGTTGTCGGTGTACGCGATTGCCTTGGTAGTGGCGTCTTGGGTAGGCGAGTGCCATGACTGCACCAAAGACCGTCAAATAACTCAAACCAGAATGTAAAGAATTTGCCTTTTAATTGACGTTACTCTTTACGTTATTTAAAAAATTGACCTAAAAGCGTTTAAAATTGGTATTTCTAGTCTACATTCCGTCATATTGGTGGTCGAAAGCGGTCTCTTTGGCCTCTTCGTGACCGCCATCATGTGCGACCAACTCCAGGCCGTGTTCACCGATGAAACGGCCGTCGAACAAGCTAAACAGCAAGGCCCTTTCCGTCCTAGACGACCTCGGATGGCTTTGCTGGCCGAAGTGTGCGGCAGAAGTAACCCTCTTCTGTGGCTGCTTCCTTGCCAGCAAGCTCCGACCGATCTTGAACATTTCTCATACTACGATGTTTAAAGCATTTCATTAACTCAGAAGAGCCAGGGAAAACATTGGCTGCTGTCGTCAACTCTATATTACATAAGTATATTACAATCCATCTCTAGCCAACACAAAAGCTCTAAAAATAAGTTTAAAAAAAAAAGAAGAAGTTGAAGGATACTTCTAGACGAAATCTTGAGAACCACATAGAAAGTTTGTCGAAAACCACGTAGAAAGTACTTTGATTTTTTTGAATTTATCCAGATAATACTCTTTGCTGAAGTGTTCTTTGAGGAGTAACGAATTTATGAAACCAAGTAAGCAAAATTCCGTTTCCTTTTGAAAAGTACTATTGGAACTTTGGGAAAAAGGACGTATCGTGTATGTGTGACTTGCATGGGTATCTTAGAACATTTAACGTTTGAAAAAAGCCACCCAACTCCGTAATTGGAACATTCTTAAGCCTGTATTCCTTGATTTCAATGGTTGCACCCGTCAATGCTTATCGCCCGCGAGATACTGTGAATGAAGCAAAAGCCATTTGCCCTTATGGCCGCCCCCCCCCGCATACAAGTTGCGATATGTCAGTGTGCTCTTGTACATAGAAAACTGAAAGTCGTAATTGTGCGTCGCCCATGTGATAAGTGCAAAAGAAGACAAAACCAGATTTGACGACCACAACGGCGATTTTTACTTGTGGCAAATTTAATATATTATGCACTGCTAAAACAGTCGAGCTTGTGTTTTGCTAGTTTTATATTTTTCTCCTCCTTCAGAGATTCAAATATTAGCTCCTCGTTGGCTTGGGCTTCTAAGGAGTTGCGTAATGGGGTTAATGGTAGCCATACTTGGGTTTCGGCATATCCTGTCGACGTCAGGTTAGGCTATTCACTGTTGTCTTCCGGTGACTGCGTGCACACCTGTTGCATTGTGTTTCGGAAAGCCAGATTGTGTTTTATCGAGACGTCTTGGAATCTTGTGCTCTATTACTGGCTGTTACGCGAAAAGCTCGGGGGAGGACGACAAACTCTTGGGGAATGTTACGTTCTACGTGATAGAGTGCAATTGAGAGTGTTCGTCGAGCCTTGCTGCAAGCTGGTAGTGGAAGTTGGGAATTTGGGACGTCCCCAAGGAGCCGGACCGTGTACCTTTTAAAAAGGTAAGAACTAAAATTAGGGAATTATGGCGCGGGAAGAGGAGTGCTTCGAAAGCGTGCCGCTGCATATAGCGATCGTGACGTACATGAATTTCGCACTGTGGTATGTCGTGTGGGTCGTTCGCGAGTTCATTAACCAAACGTTCCTAGGCGATAAGATTGTCGTTGATAAGACGGTGAGTCAAGCCACAAATATTGTACAAGATCTTATCTAGCTTGTTTAGTTTGTGTTTTTTTTGTTGCAATTTTTAAGGGTTATGTTCCGCTGGTTTCAAGCTTTGAGAGTCTGTACCGAAGAAATGTTATGCGACAAGCAGGAGACTTGTTCGATGCACCCATTTGTAGCACACCCGGACCGACGTTTACCCTCAAGAATCGCGTTTTCAATTCCAACCGAAAGGTTCTGTAAGTTTTGTCAGACTTTTGACTGCTTTAAGTGGACCCTTAAAAAGGGTTTAGGCTCCCGTATACCTAGCTTATTGACGCGAAGCAGTCACAGATGGCGCTGGTGTTTGTTTCTTTTTTGCGAAAGTATGTTCATGAAATGGTTTTTAACGAAAAAGTTTTCGTTCAAAACCATTCGCCCGCACCGAGCTAAGAGACATGGGAGTCTTAAGGGCATTTATAAGCTAAGACTGTGTGGGTTTTATTGCTCAATTGATATATTATCTGGTATTCCAAAAAGGTGTACCGGCACTACGAGCGAATGTCTCAACATGGGGTCCTACAATTATCTGGGTTTCGCGCAATCCAGTGGCCCGTGTGCCGAAGCGGCCGAGGACGTAACGATGAAATACGGGGTGGGAGTGGGATCCACCCGAGCTGAAATTGGTAAAAGGAGAGGGGAAAAAAACGTCATTTTTGCTAAACATTCTTTTATGTGTACAGGTACCTTGGCTGTTTTGAAGGATTTAGAAGCACTCGTGGCCAGATTCCTTGGAGCTGAAGATTCGGTCGTGTTTGGTATGGGCTTCGCCACGAATTCGCTGAATTTACCGACTCTGATGGGCAAAGGCTGTCTGGTCCTCAGTGATGAATTCAATCACGCGTCTATCGTACTGGGCTTGCGCTTGTCAGGCGCCACCATACGAGTGTTCCAGCACGGAAGTACGTAATAAAACACCTATTATTTATGCTGACGAAAAGGAAAGAAGGAATTTGTAGCTCCAATTGTTACTTGTAATGTATAGACGTAGCGCATTTGGAGCAACGCCTGCGGGAAGCGGTTGTGGACGGCCAGCCACGTATCAACCGACCTTGGCGCAAGATACTAATCGTCGTCGAAGGCGTTTATTCGATGGAAGGCTCCATTGTGCGCTTGCCTGAAATCATTGCCCTCAAGAAGAAGTATAATGCCTATCTGTACCTGGATGAAGCCCATTCTGTGGGTGCAATGGGACCTCGTGGCAGAGGTGTCGTCGATTACTACGGATGCGACCCTAGCGAGGTGGATATACTCATGGGCACTTTTACCAAAAGCTTCGGTTCCGCTGGAGGATACATAGCGGGCTCCAAAGTATTTTCCGTTTTTTTCGTACATGTTTTTCAAACGTTTTTGAAATGTTTGTAGAATCTCATTAATTATATACGAACGACAAGCCATGCAGGCTGTTACGCCACGTCCATGTCTGCGCCAGTAGCCCAGCAAATTATTAGCTCAATGAAGATCATCATGGGAGAAGATGGCACGGATCAAGGTACATTCTTTTTAAGCGAAGAAAACTTCAGAATAACTAAAAGAATAACTGCTTAACTCAATACAAATAATGTATCAAATAATAACTTGTCTACTGAATAATAACTGTTTGGCTCTATTTACGATAGGTAAACAGCGCCTCCAAAGTTTGGCATGGAACAGCAAATACTTCCGCACCAAACTCCGACAAAAGGGCTTCATCGTGTATGGTCATGATGATTCTCCTGTTGTTCCTCTGTTGATGTACATGCCTGCCAAAGTCATGTCAGTCTAAAGTGTTCTACAATGGGTCTGTTCTTTGGAAATTATAATATTGGGTATTTTTCTGTCGTAGATATTTCGTACGTGAGATGAAACGGCGAGGAATCGCTACCGTGGGGGTCGGTTTCCCCGCGACCAAGCTTTGCGAGTCTCGCATCCGATTTTGCATTTCTTCAGCCCATACTCAGGAAATGCTAGACAAGGTATTGCAATATTCACACTGTGTTGGTTTATTTCAAGGATTTCCAGTTGAGCTTGAGGCGTTGTTTTTTATTTTATGTTTATTTCATAGTTCATTTTTTTGTTTTTAATTCGTACAGGTGATTGCTGCTGTGTCTGACATGGGCGATGTTCTCTGCCTTCACTACTCGCGACTGCCTCGTCCAGTCGGGGACGTTACGTACGGACCCGTGGCCAAGAAGAACGGTTACATTCACTAATTGGTTTCACGTTTTTATCCGTTCTAGAATTCTAATAAAAAAGTACGTTTGAAGTGACATTTTCCTCATAGTGCAATTCGCCAGTCAGTCTTGCAAAAAGCTCACATCCAGCGTTGTTACGGTTCCCACACCTAACCCTGACTAATATCAGCTAATATCGTTCTATGCATGGTTTCGGTGACGAAAAGATATTCTCATGGCGACTCTAAGAACCTTCCATTCGCCATGTTCCTGATGCAATTATAAATACATCTGTACATCACTGTCTCGTAATGCAATGGTATCGAATTTTGTCTTTTAGTAACATCCACCCAGCAACAATGAACATTTGTATTTCCCTACCGTTTGCTTCATCTCATTAATTAGTCTTCTTCGCGAATGCCTCGTTATGGAATAATGGATAAGCTTCCGTTCATATGCATTCCTTTCCCAGCAGTCTAATTGGGCATTTTTTGCTTTATACGCCCCCCCCCCCCCCCCCCCAACATGGGATGACGCACAAGGCAACGGCGGTTTTGCTCGCTGCAGGGCCATGGCTGCGCCGTGTTTGGGCCATGCTGCGTGGGGCCTCGTATTGGTTGACAGCTCATGCTCGACGTCAAGTCGGTCTAGCCAGGGACCACGTCGACATTGCGTTTCTTTCGGCGAAATCTGAGTTCTCGACGTCGATCCCCACAACAGTATATTCAAAATCTAGCATTCCTATTTTGTATGTGAAAGCGTGTTGATCTCGACCCAAGTGATTCATTGTTGCAAGTAAACCTTCATTATTTCCTTAACTCCTGTTCCAAAAGCCTCTCGTCTGCAGTCCTCGCTAACGTACTGAGATATTGATAAACTTTGGCCAAGGGTGTTGGCCACCTTTCCCTACGTGGTAATTCTCTTTTCTACGCCAGAGTGATTGCCGGTCACTTTCCTTGGAACAATTTTATAGCAACCTTACTTAATATTTTCTGCATTCTAATCAAACCTCAAGTAATCCAAATCAGCGATGGAGTTTCAAGAACACAAAGTTCTAGAGCAAGGCAAGCTGAACGACGGCGCGGATCCGCATCATGGCTTCAGTTTGGACCAGGACATGCAAGAACAAATCCGACAGGCTTCCCAAGATATTCGCGAAGAGGCTCTTCATCATGCTGGCTCGGAATTCGGCAGCCATGCTAAGAACCAGGAAAGCCCCAAACACGAGTCAGCTGCGGCTTTCAGTCCCAAGCATGAGGAAACTCCAGCCTTACTGACTTTCGGAGAGCCACACGATCACAATCATGGCGGCGACAAGGACAAGCCAGAAGCTGCAGAAACTAAAGAACCCAGCAAAGCCCACGAAAGTCCCAAACATACGGAGCATCAACCCATTGATCTGAAGGAAGAAAAGCCCGCTGCTAAAGATATTCGGTCCGAAGACGTGGAAAAGCAGTCCGAGGAAAGCTCGCCGGTCGCTGAGAAGCATGAAGAGCCCTCTGCTCCTCCCAAGCCCTCTCCTGAACCCAAAGCAGCAGAGAAAGCCAAAGAAGCTGAACAGAAAGAGCCTAAGCCAGAGAAAACGCCAGAGAAAGTCAAGGAAGAAGAGAAAACGACGCCGGAAAAGAAAAGCAGTCCTCAAGAAGAAAAAGGCAAGCCTTATGGTGTTCTGCGGTCTGAAGACTTGATCCAAGAAGCAGAAAAGAAAGCCGAGCATCTTTATCCTGAAATTCCTCAGGAGCAGGCGGAACAAGACAAACCCAAGACGCGTCAATCCCCCCAGCAAAAGCAACAATTGGAGCAGGCCTCGGGCTCTCTCTTCAATCCTCGTAAGTGTTTCTGAATCGAGCCAAATTGTTTTTCTTTAATAGAAAACCACCAAGACCTTCTATGAGTGCATGCATGGGTGTGGGCTTTGGTGTTTTTGACTTTCTTAACTATCGCTTCTTTTGCACATTTTTTAGGCTCCTGGCTGGACGCGACACGTCTGGATCCCAAAGGTAGTATTTGCACCTCTTCCTAAAACTCTCATTGTATTTCGAAAGTAGCGCCGACGACGGACTAGGGGCGGTCACGTGGGAGCGGGTTTATTGATCACGTGGGAGTGTTTATTGATTTTCTAGCCCGAGTTCGAGACGTCCCGCCCTGTGCCTTGTACCCGACAGACTGGGTTGGCGATTTGCCTACATGTTGCAGACGGGTTATTTTATTATTATGATGGGTTTGGAATTTACCCGTAGAGCCATAGAGGGGGTTGCATTAAGAGCTTTATAAACAAACACGTTCTCCGGATTTAGTGACAAACGGGTGGACGGTGTCCTGCTTCAAAAATGACACTAGGATGTCAGTCTTCTAACAGTGATTTTTTTCTCTGCTAATGGAGTGAAAGTTTGAACGATTCTCAACGAAAACTGGTGAGAATCGTTAACCTAAGCAAATGCATTTCCAATCCACTTTTCAACTCGAGTGACACCCGGTTGTCACTCTTTTTCCGGAGAACGTTTTGCAACAACCTGACACGCTAGTCTCATTTAATACGTCTGGGTTTTACCAGAACTGGTTAATTTATCCAAAGCAGCGTTTCTTTGCGCAAACTTTCGACGTCATACTTCTGCAGCGTAAATCGGTCTAGAATAACTCGAGCCAGATTAATGCTCCATAGCGCATTTGCTCAGTTCGAAGGTAATGAGATAGACCAATTTCAGTCAGGTATGGATGAATTCAAGTCAGTCTAGTCAGTTCGATTACTTCCGTTGCAGGCTTTTGTAAGGGAAAAAGGGGTGGAAACGTTGGCGTCAGTAGAGGATCTCGCGAGTAAGGCCCGTATTTTTGTCCAGAGCAGGGACTTGGTGCCAGCAGCTCCCAACGGTCTTATTGACGCGAGTTTTAGGTGTGCTGTACTAGCGCCCCGTCGTTGCATTATCGGACGGTGACGGCAGGAACGCCAACTAAGTAGAGCTCTCTTTCTGTGTTGCTCGGCCTCGTAGCGGGAACAAAAAGCGTGGAGCTGGTCTCCCGTGCACTCGAAATTCGACGCTTGCGAATTTGTGACTTGAAAACCTTGGATAACTGTTAGCGTGTCTCTCTTTTCCGGAACAAAGTTATGAGCCGTGTGGAAAACGTTCCTGTCATGGCTCTTTTACCACGAGATCGAAGTGAGTTTCAGTTTGCTGCTATACGTACCTTTATTTAATTTTAATGTGGAGATTTGGTATTAATCCTTCCTTTCCATTAGCAGAAATAGTAACTATCCTTCATCCATTCTGTGCTTTCCATTCATCCATTCCTGTAGTTTTTGCAGTCCGGATCATTTTTACTCACCAAGGGTTCGAACTATATGAATTTATCAAGCAAGTTATAAGGACAGCTATTTAAGGCTTTTTTTTCATTGATAACCGGAATTTAGCCTAATGGAAAGCTTTTCTTTGGTCTGGATCGATGGCAATTTTCCTCACGGCATCACCAGAATGCGCCAACTAGAATGACATTGCATTTTTGTGTCTTTTGCAGACCTCATGGGTCAGGTGCCAAGTTTATTTTCATCGCTTGGCACCATGGTCTCGACGACGAAACCCGGGCCAATTCTTTTTAAACCTTTCAGCTCCTGTACAGGGTTCACATTATCTTTAGGTGACTAATAGAATAAGGGTGGAATATCTTTTAAGGACGTTGTTTCGTCGACAATGTTGGCGCCACCATTGTTAGTTTTTATTAGAAACTCTACTGAGGGATGCTTCCCATACTTAAAAACTGTAGTATTGTAAGAAACGTTGAAAATTCTTTGAAGTTCCTAAAGGTTTGAATTAAACTAAATTGTTTAGAATTCAATTCCCATACTAAAGTAATGTTGGAACCATTGGCTCAAGCCGGTCAGCAATGAAAAATGATCGGCTGTTTAAAAAGTAGAGGTGTTTCTTATACTTGGAAACTATGGAAAAGCTGTAACTTGTTGACAATTCGTAACGCGAACGTTGTTTAGAACTGAATCATCAGAAGTAATCGATAGTGCAAAAGAGCATTGAACTATAAGAGCCGTGATAAAGGTAGTGTAGGAAACCATTGGCTCAGGCCGGGCAACAATGAAAAATATCGACCGTAGTGGCACCTGGCCTCTGGCATGCAGGAAAGTCGGTTAGAACAGTTCCAGTGTAGCTGGGAAGGGTCATGTGCTATTCTGGTGAATTTTTCTCTTGTTATAAATCGATTCAAGCAAACGGGCATCTTCTTAATGTGATTTAACAGATTCAGGGCAGAAAAAGCTTCACTTGTAAAGCTTTCGAAGGAATACCGTGTATTTAACTAATAGTTTTTTCAGCTGGGAACCTCGTGCGGCACTGAATTTGTGCCACTCTTTGCCAAAAAGTACCGCACCAGGTTCCCAGCTGAATTCGTTATAATGCTTCTGTATTTTCATTGTTGAGCAACAGCCAACCAGGCAGGATCATTTCGTAGTTGTTCTGACAAGCGTTGCTGTTTGTGTCGTAGCAGTCTTATACCGCATATAACCGCATAGGATTTACATCCTTTCGTATCGTCCTAATCCATCACTCGGGAGACCAGTCACGTGGGGACGACGTGATCGACTCTATGGTATATGTCGCATAAAGAAGCATTTAAAGACGAACCAAGCTTTTATTAGAATTTATTTTTACATGTATTAAGTACAGTGTCATGTGAGGCTTATAAGCGATGTCGTATTGGAACTAACCTACCCGTTAGGTTGTGTAGGGTAAAGTTAGTAGGTTTAAAGAGCAAAAGAAACCGGTTAATGATTCCGAGTTGATGGTTTCATAAACAAGCTGGCGCTGGGTTTACCTGTGTCTCATTGACCGCGTGGCTGTTCGTTCTCTTTTACTTCCCTTTTTATCCGACCTTCCCTTTGGAACTGTCTTTGCCACTTTCCTCATTCCCACGGATTCAAGGGTCCGTCTTCCTCTTTTGCTCTGGTGGTTCAAGCAGAATCGAACTGTTCTAAGCTGCTTCCAAGAGTTTGGCTTTTCAGGTTGTGCATTTAGTCCCAAGGACCTTAAGTATTTGAATTGTTCTATTTTTTGCGATACGCTGAATTAAAGAGCCACGCTTGCAATTTGGCAACCTCAAATTCAAGCCTTTTGAATTACTACACCTTAAAACGCTTGGCGAGGTCATGCGACCCTTGGCAGCTGCTAGTTAGTGTCGAGCATGTTGTCGCCACTCGTTTCTAGGAGTTGGTAGCTTCTTTTGTTTGAACTAGCTTTGCGAAATTGGCTTTCAGCGTTTTCTGCCAAAGTCAGCCGAGTTTGTGCTCCGTTCAACGTTGATGTATTTGTACCGATTTTTCTTCACGTATTAACTTGATTGGAATTTCCCCTGCAGGCTTGTTAGCACTCCTTTAAAAAGCAGCCAGACCTTAAACGTTTTGGTTCCTTTACCCCCAAAGTTTTGTTCAAATTTTGTGTCCGCCCTTGCTGAGGTTCATAGCAGTCTAGAAATGGGTCGCAAAAACCGCACTCAAAATGAAACTTCTGAAGTTGAGGATGTTTCACGAGGAACTGGTGAGCACACATGCAATACGCTAAATTACGATTTAAAAGCTAAAAACAAAAACAGAAAAGAATACCGCACCGCAAAGAATACCATTCCATATGTTTTTTCGAAACACTGGTTTGGGGGAAATTAGAGCTCGTAATGTTTGTCCTAATACGCTTTTTAACCCTTTTACACCATCCCGGGACCGACTTCGCCGGAAAAATAAAAAAAAAAAATCCTCAAATATGTGTGCAAATTTTCTAAAATGTTTTCCTTTCTGATTCCAGTTGCAGACCTTGTTTACTGGCGCGATGTGAAGAAGTCTGGCGTCGCATTGTTCAGCATTTTGGCTGTGCTGGTGTCCCTTTCATCCTTGTCGTTAATCTCTGTCGTTGCCTATGTCTCCTTGATTGGTCTGACCGGCACGACTTGCTTCCGAATCTACAAGAATGTATTGCAAGCCATCCACAAAACAGAAGCCGGACATCCTTTCAAGTAAAAAAAAAAATCACTAAATAGATACTATTTAAGCCTGATTTCATGTTACCGCAGGGAGTATTTGGACGTGGACTTGACCTTGTCCCAAGAAAAAGTCCAGGAAGCTTCGACTTGTTTGGCAGAGAAGCTGAACAACACGGTCAACCAATTGCGCCACGTTTTCTTGGTAGAGGATCTGTTCGATTCCCTCAAGTTTGGCGTCTTGCTCTGGGCCCTTACGTATGTAGGAGCTTGGTTCAATGGCTTGACCCTCGTTATCCTTGGTAAACTACTCCCTTTTTGATTAAGACAAGGCTTGGCAGCTAAAAGGCCTAATATATCTTAGGTGTCATTGGGCTATTCACATTGCCCAAAGTTTACGAAACGTACCAAGAACCGATCGACCAACAACTTGACATGGTCAAGGGCCATTTGGGGAATATCACGGCCAAGTAATACTGAAACCAAGCGTCCGTTTAAGTCGACTTTTATCAATCATGTTTCTTTTCTTTCATGTCACTAGGATTCAGGCTGTGTTACCCATTGGGGGCAAGAAGGAAAAAGCTCAGTAACGCGTTTTTTGAGGTTTTTACCTAGGAGAGGTAATGGAAAGTTTCTGCGGAAGCGTAACGGTGTTGGGAATTACTCTGAGAAGAAATCTGTGAAATCTTTGTTGAATCTGGAAATGAATTACCTTTATTTACCCCATCGTGATTTAATTTCGTTTATTTTTTACTAGTTATGTAGCTTTTTCCAAAAAGTGTTGTTTTCTCGATGGGTCCTTGAATCGTAGGTTGGATATTTTATCCCGTTCCCCACCCCCTTAAAAAAGTGAAAAAGAAAAAAAAGCTGCTCCCTTGGTATCTCCTTCCTTTACTAGAACACGCGATTTTTGCATGTGGTACTCTCGCATCTTGAGGCAAGTGGTCAGTTTTGACTAGCCAAGTGTATTTTTGCGCGACGAGGAAGAAACCGAAAATCAATCTGGAATTTCTTTTGCTTCCTCAAAAGTTGGCCTTTCTTTGTTGCATTATGTTTGCTCAGCACTGTAGTGCGCATGCCAGCAATGCAAAATTCGTAACAGCATCTAAGCCTGACATTTTCTCGCAAGCGAAAGCTCCTTACGCGTTCAAACAGGGCGTGTAAGGTTCTCTTCGGAAGCGTTCTGGTCCGCTTTTTGTCTTGCTACAACAAAAGTATTAACTGTTTACACAACCAGGTAAATGCTAGAGATTTAATTGGTTGAAAACTGTTTGACCATGGATATTTTTGTTCATGTGAGCAAAAGAAGATTGATGTCAAAGACGTTTAGCGGTTATAACGCCTTAGGTTTGGTTTGGTTTCAATTCGACCGCCCAGCTAAACAAAATACAACCTTTTTCATTCCTAAACATGGACGGGGATTATTCGTACCATTCCCATGCGATACTCGGCAGAAGTGCAAGGCTAACTTCTGCGCCAAAGGGGCTAGAGGCGTGACATGTGGAACAGCAAAGCCAGCCTTGGGAGGGCCTTCCCAAGGAGCTCCGCTTCACTCGTATGTTCCTAGCGGTCGCCACACGGGGTTATCACTCCTTCTCTAGCCTTCAGGAGAGTAGGAAGTAAACAAGGATTTTTCATTCTTGCCAAACCACAGAACTTTTGTTACGAGAAATGTCCGTGTTGAGTGACGTCGACAAGCGCAAGCAAATCTCCGTGCGCGGAATTGCCCAAGTAGAAAACGTTTCCAACGTCAAGAAGAGTTTCAATCGCCATCTGCATTACACGCTAGTCAAAGATCGTAACGTAGCGACTGTCCGGGATTATTTCTTTGCCCTTGCTCACACCGTTAAAGATCATCTCGTTTCGCGATGGATTCGCACTCAACAACATTATTACGAGAAAGATCCCAAGGTAAGTTCTTGTTAACGTTTGTTGTCATGTTTTGCTTGGTAAGGGCAATCAGCTGATGAGGTTTTTAGATTAGTGGCGTTTTAAATCCGCGGTCTTTAAAAATCTCTCCATAATGAAGCCTTCTATTTGCACTCGTGATTGCGAATCCTCGAAAGCCACGGTCCTTAAAAGCCTCCCAATAATGAAAACGTATTTGCTCCTCCCGTTCTCCATTTGACCTCCTTATTCTTAACGTATGGGAAACGTTCGCTCCTATGGACTCGTTTTTGGGTTGGCGTTTTGTTGATATTCGAAATGAGAGCGTGGCTCTTGCAGACCAAAGTCCTAGGTTACTTGCCTTTACCCATATTATTGCAAGTAGCCGGTTAGATTCAGCTCGGAGCGTAAATAAAACACTACAGTAGAGACTTGTTTTTGCCCAGAAGCGAGTTACGCGAGGAAACCTTTCACGTTTTGTTCGAATCGATACCAGAGCGCAGACTCTTTCGAACGTTTACGGGGATGACACAATCATGTTAACCCTTTAAAAAGACAATGCACCTTAATTTGCCTTTGCCTTTGACGGAATGCATTGAGCGGGGTAGCAAATGTAGATTCGACGTTCACGTGATGTCCTGAAGGTCACCTCAACCTATAGGGAACCGTCAAATCTGAACACATGCAACGACTCTTATATGAGTTGATAACTAGTAAACACATCTATATTTAAGGAGAAAGCCTAGTAGGTTTAAGGGCTTGCAGCGGCGAAACCGAATTGCGACCTCGTCGTCCTTTCCTAACCTTCAACAAAGGTCAAAAGCTCAACTTGGATCTTCCCGAGTTGATGCCGAGTCTCTTCCCCTCTAGCCTTTAGAGATATTTTGCCTTTTTAGTAAGACCCGAGTACAGTATACGCGCTGGAGAGGCATTGTTGTCTTGGCCCGTCGCTGATTGGCCGAGACGGTGGCTCGCGGAAACGGTTGAGGCAATCGGCAGAAAATACAGGGAAAGCGAGAAAAAGCCGGGCGAGCGCGAATCCCCGATCTGGCTCCACGCACGTGCAGCCTGCCCATGGCAAGGCACAACACACACGTAGTCAGCCCAGCTCGATATAGTGCAGGGCTTTGCCAACACGCCAAAGATTCTCTCGGTCACCTTCTTGTTCGATTTCTGCGCCCCAAGGAGATGTTTCTATCTATAGCCCACAATTCCCCGAGTAGAAACAAAATCAGTATAGAGCATTTTAGGGTTTTCAACTGGAAGACGGAATGCACTACATGGATTCGTGACTCGAAATATTGAGAGTTATTTCTGATTCTATTATTTTTAGTATTATTTCACATTTCCTCTCCATTTAAACCAAGAGGATTAATCTAATTTTTCATTGTTTTATTAAATTTTCCAAAAATTTCGTGCGATTTTTATTTTTTAATTCCATTTTAGGGAACATCTTTTCTTTGTTGATTTACACCGGCGTAGACCTAAGCTCAGGGAACATGCTGTCTTTCTGAAAAATTGAAGTTCTTTTTTTTTTTCTAATAGAATTTATTTATTTATTTTTCAGCGCGTTTACTACTTGTCGTTGGAGTTCTACATTGGCCGTACGTTGACGAATACTATGGTGAATTTGGGCATCCAAAGCGCCTGCGATGAGGCTATGTACCAGGTACATACCAAGCAATAGTCTCTAATTCTGAAAAAACGTTCTAAAAATAATTGTAATACTAATTTTTGCGTTTATTTTTTGTAGTTGGGTCTGGACATTGAAGAATTGGAAGAAATGGAAGAAGACGCCGGTCTGGGTAACGGTGGTCTGGGTCGCTTAGCAGCGTGTTTCTTGGATTCCATGGCTACTTTGGGCTTGGCTGCGTACGGTTATGGTATTCGCTACGAGTACGGCATTTTCGCCCAACGTATCCGTAACGGAGAACAGGTAACCGAATGCACACATACACGCGTGCCAAAAAAGTCGTGGGATTTAGGGTATTAAAAAAAATAATGGATAGATACTTGAGTACTTGGAAACTATGATTGTTTTAAAGAAAAAGTTTAAAAGTGAAGTCATTAGAACGAAGAGCCTGACGATTGGCTGCGTTTCGGTAATCCATGGGAAAGACCTCGTCCCGAGTACTCGATTCCAGTGAACTTTTGCGGCGAAGTGGTCGAAACTGATGATGGGTTTAAAAAGTGGATTAATACGAAGGTAGTATCTCGAATCTACAAATCTACACTGCGGGTCTAGAAAGCACACTTTCCGGGAACCGACCATTCCAATTTTGGGGAATTACGGGAGCATCGCACCATGGGTTCAATTTGGAAAAGTAGTAGGTCAACGTAGGGTTGCAAGGGGTGAATTGGGGAGGCGTTCTCGCCGTCTCACTTGTCTTTTCCCTTTGTATTACTCGTTATTTCTAGACTGAAGAGCCAGACGATTGGTTGCGATTCGGCAACCCTTGGGAAAAAGCCCGTCCGGAGTTTACTCTCCCTGTCAATTTCTACGGCCGAGTCCAAGAAACGGCTGAGGGCAAAAAATGGGTTGACACCCAGGTCTGAATAAAGTTTTTTTTTTAGGTTTCGTCAGTTTGACTCGCTTTTGCAAAATTTTAGACGTGGCCGTACAGTACCTGCTGCTTTTAACCTGCGTCTTCATTGCAAGTGTGCGGAATCGCAACGCTCCAACGTTTGGCTTATTTGTTTGTTTTTTTTTTTGCTGTGCATGAAAGAACTCTTATGCCAACTTTTCGCACTTGCTTTTGCAGCTTTTCTGTGCATGTTTGGTTATGGACTGGGTTGGTATGGGCTTTGCTTCCTTTCCTCGTTGATCAATCCAATTTGGACCTTGTTTTAAAATATCGATGTCTGGAATAGGTGGTTTTCGCCTTGCCGTACGACTCTCCAGTCCCCGGCTACAAGAACAACATTGTCAACACCATGCGTTTGTGGTCCGCTAAATCGCCCCAAGAATTCAACCTCCGTTTCTGTAATTCGTCTTTCTTTGTTCTTTTTTTCGGTATCCTTACAAGGGATTTGGAGGGGTGTTCTTAATGGCAAAAAATGGTTCTTAAACGTAATAGTAGTTTCTATCCATGGTATCTGCTACATGCCTTCACACCTTCTTAAGAAATCTTGCTTTAATTATGATCTGAGGATTCTATCTTATTATTATTTTTATTATTATTTTATTATCTTATTCTTATTATGATCAGTCAATCTTATTATTAGACTTTTTCGTATTTTTTCTTTGGTCTACCAACGTAGGCTTTAGCCTTTTGCGGGATCGGATTTCTTTTTCTTTCTGTTTCACGTATAACCTGCGTTATTAATTCGTAATTTGGTGTTTCACGTGTATAGTTAATGTGATTTTTTTCTTCAAGCCGACGCCCGATATTTGGGAAAAAATTTTAATGTATTTATTTTATTTCCGGTTTCTAGTTAACGATGGTGACTACATCCAGGCCGTATTGGATCGTAATACTGCGGAGAACATTACGCGTGTGTTGTATCCCAACGATAACTTCTTTGAAGGCAAAGAGTTGCGTTTGAAACAGGAATACTTTATGGTTGCCGCCACTTTGCAAGTAATTCCTTTTTGAAATAAGTTATCGTACAATTTTGACCGATTTTTGTTTTCGTTGTGTTAAGGATATTATCCGCCGTTTCAAGTCGTCCAAGTTCGGGTCGCGCGAAGCTATTCGTACCAGTTTCGATTCCTTGCCCGAGAAAGTAGCCATTCAGCTTAACGACACCCACCCTTCGTTGGCAATTCCGGAACTGATGCGAGTTTTGATCGACATTGAAGGGCTCACCTGGGAGAAGGTAAAAGTCGAGGACTTTCCATATGACGCGCTTGCAATTCAAATGAACTTAGTGGGCAGCCCAATTCGGGGCTGGCTTGGGGAAAACGGTAGATAACGAAATGGAAAAGCGAGGGGTTAAAGACGAATCTACAGCAAAGGAATCACAGACGAATAAAGACTATATTTCGTTGTGCGCTTGTATAGTACAAAAAATGAAATTTTGTGAGCTTAGGAACGGACCGACTAGCGGTTAGCGAGGACGGGGAACGAATATTTGGATCTGCAGGCTAGCTTACACGATGGGAACATTCATTATTGGCAACAGTGAAATTTTCCATTGCGGGCTAGGTTGCATTTTGTTTCATTCTGGTTAACCATGAAATCCTGAGAATTTGACGAATATTTCAATTAATCTATTCATTTGAATTATTCTTCACCAAAAGGTGTCCTTTCCGTATCTAGTACGGAACACTTTGTAGGCAATTAACCGTTAAGCGTAGTTGGCTATTTTAGTTTTTATGTACTCTAAATTTTTTGAAAATATTTTTTCAGGCTTGGGAGATTACGGTGCGTACGTGTGCGTATACCAATCACACCGTGCTGCCCGAAGCTTTGGAACGCTGGCCGTGTAGCATGTTGGAAGTTATTCTGCCCCGACACATGCAGATCATCTATGAGATCAATTACAGGCACTTGCAGGTATAAAAGCTAAGAATAGCGTTTTTTTAGCTTTATTTTTCTACACGTTCTCTGGAAATGACACTAGTGTGTCGGTTTCGAACAGTGGATTTTTCTTCTTCAGCTAATGGGAGTGAAAGCAAGTGCAAGTTTGAAAGATTCTTACCAACGACAGTTGACGAGAATCGTTGACCGAACCTAATGCATTTCCAATCCAACTACCAATTTTTAACACGAGTGACACCCGTTTGTCACTCTTTTTCCGGAGAACGTTTTGCAACCATATGTGACACATAGGGTGTCATTATCTCCGGGTTTCGAAACTGGAGAACCTGTTGTATTTTTTCTCACATTTACTAAAGTCATCTATTGTCGTTTTAGAACGTAGGAAAGCACTTCCCGGGCGACATGGACCGCATTCGTCGTATGTCTTTGATCGAGGAAGATAGCGACAAGCGCGTTAACATGGCTTACTTGGCCATGGTTGGCTCGCATGCGGTGAATGGTGTAGCGGCTTTGCATTCTCAAATTCTCAAGAGCGACCTGTAAGGCTTTGCCAAACTTGACAGATTCATGGGTTTAAGGTTTCACTGGTAACATTTTCATTTTCTTTTCCTCAGCTTCCGTGACTTTTATGAAATGGATCCCAGCAAGTTCTTGAACAAGACGAACGGTATCACTCCCCGTCGTTGGCTTTTGCTCTGCAATTCGGCTCTGGCCGACGTCATTGCCGAGGTATACCTTAAACCTACAGTTTTTTTTTTTAAATGAGTTCAACAAACCTAATTCGGTAAACTTTCACCCCGTAGCGCATTGGCGAAGACTGGACCACCCATTTGGAGCAACTGGAGCAGTTGAAGCCGTTTGCGGACGATCCTAATCTGCAACGCGCTGTGCAAACCGTTAAACAAGAGAATAAGATGAAGTTGGCTTCGCTCATCCAGAAGGAATTTGGCGTGGTGATCAACCCCGCTTCGTTGTATGATATGCAAGTACGTTCCTAACTGAAGGGCATTGTTTGTCAACTTTTACTATTCATTTCCTAATTTTGAGTACGCTTCATTCAATTCCTTTCTGTTTTGTTTTTTCGCATAGGTGAAGCGTATTCACGAGTACAAACGTCAGTTGTTGAATTGCCTTCACATCATCTTGCTGTACAATCGCATCAAGGCCAACCCTCGCGCTGATATTGTCCCGAGGACTGTTATGATCGGAGGGAAGGTACATAATTTACCAGAATTTCCTGAATATATTTTTTATTTTCTTAGTTATTATTTATTTCAATTTCCAGAATGTATTTATGAAAATCCGATCTTTGTTTAGGCTGCTCCTGGTTACCATATGGCCAAGAAGATCATCAAGCTCATTTGTTCCGTGGGCCAAGTGGTGAACAATGATCCCGTTGTAGGTGACAAGCTGAAGGTGGTTTACTTGGAAAACTACCGTGTAACTTTGGCGGAGAAAATCATTCCTGCGGCCGATTTGAGCGAGCAGATTTCTACGGCAGGAACTGAAGCTTCAGGCACTGGCAACATGAAGTTTATGGTAAGAATGGGTCTTTTCCCCGTATGTAACTTCTTTTGACTAGTTTGTGTTACAATTTTGCGCAGTTGAACGGCGCGCTGACCATTGGTACTCTGGATGGAGCGAATGTTGAAATGGCGGAAGAAATGGGAGCGGAGAACATCTTTATTTTCGGTATGACTGTGGAAGAAGTCGAGGATCTGAAACGACGTGGCTACAATGCGTTCGACTACTACAACAAAAACGCCGAATTGAAACAAGTTATCGATCAAATTGCGTCCGGCTTTTTCAGGTAGATTTTCTTCTTCACCTTCTTTTTTTTCACTTTATAGGATTATTTACTAATTATGTACTCCGTCTTTAGCCCTAACAATCCTGATGAATTCCGTGACATTTACAACAACCTGATGTACCATGACCGTTTCTTCTCCTTGGCTGACTTTGACGCGTACATTGAAGCACAAGAGCGAGTATCTGATGCCTACAAAGTAAGGCGTTTCCCTCCCGTGATATAGAAACAAAGCTCGCTAATTGCTGTTTTTTCAACAGAATGCCGATGTCTGGAACAAAATGGCTATTTACAATATTGCATCTTCCGGCAAATTCTCGAGTGACCGAACAATTGCCGAGTACGCTCGCGAAATCTGGGGCGTGGAACCTTCCTGGGAAAAACTGCCTGCTCCTCATGAGCCCAGGGATTAAGCTTCGAAACGGTTTGTTTGTACTGAAAGAAACCAGACTAGGAATTGGGAACGTTGCGACGTAAACTAGATTATTCGCGCTTAGATGCTGTTTCGTTTATGTTAAAAGATTAAACAAAGTTTATTTCTCATTGTCTCTTAAAAAGAAAGTCCTTTTTTTTGGCAACATTGCACTGGCCATTGAGCCACATCCCTGTTGTATTGTGTCGAATATGTCTGGCTTTCGTGACGGGTCAAAGAATCAAACAAGTCAGTGGAGGTTGGAAACATGAACTTGGAAGGGGCGAGATCGTTTTCTTACATTGTGTCTTTCTGGTCTGGATGCGAAACTTTACTTCGCATGCGTTTAAACTGAAGCAAGTTGAAAGTCTTTCCTCCGATTCAAACATTTAATACATCGTTGTTGCAGGGGGTCGACTGAATTTTATGTCTCACGAAAATCATATCAACACGTTCTCCGGATTTAGTGACAAACAGGTCTAATGTATCCCGCTGCATAACATTTTAGATGTTTTGCGTTTCGACATGGTCAAAGGTTCTGGTAGAAGCGGTTTCCCACCAGCTTGCTGGTTGCTTGTGGTACGAATACCGGGGAAGGAAGGCGCATTGTTCAAAAAGCGCGCGCTCGTTGGCCCCGCCTTTGAGGAAAGATGCCCGCTTCCAGGTCTGCTTGTTCGTAAACAATTGAAGCGTTTTTCATTATCTGAAGTTATCTATGTCATCCTGGGTTGTGTGACCTCAATAATGAGTGACAAAGAAAGAACCCTTTATTGTGGCAACGTCCACCCCAAAGTGACAGAGGATTTGTTGTGGGAGTTGTTTTTACAAGTAAGAAAACCTTGTTGGGGTATTAGCTCGCCTTCGAAAACGCCTATTTGGATGATGTTGACTTCTTTGGGCTGTAATATAGAACTTGGGTCATGTTAGTAAGGTAATGTACAACATTCTGTTTAATTTTTTTCCCTCTCTTTCCCGTGTTTATAGGCTGGCCCACTTGAACAAGCAAAGATAGTTACTGACCGCGAAGGCAACCGCAAATCCTTTGCCTTTATTGTTTACAAGCATGACTTCAGCGTTCCCTATGCTATCAAAGTCTTGGAAGGTTCGGAGCTGTACGGGCGAATGCTTGAAATTAGGTTTCGCCACGAAGACGCGCGAATTCAGAGTGGTGATCTCAACAACAGTAACAATCCCCAAACCACCTTTGTTCCACGTGGGGTGTCGGTCATAGGAGACGCGTCAGGTGCTTTTCAATCATTTACAGACAATAACCGTCCGAACGTGCCTTTTTATTTGCCCCTGCCTATGCATCATATCCCCCCGCCCGGCAGCGGACTCTACCCCTGTTTCGCTGGGGTGCCCCTTCCACCACAGATGGCGCGGCCATCGTTTCTGGGCGCGGGTCCCGTCCCGTTACCGATCGCTTTTCAGGGGAACCCTGATCAGCAGTCCTTCGACTTGTTTTACACTGACCGACCTGGGAGTAGAAAAAACTGTGACGTGGACTACCGCTTTCCTATCCGTTCGACGTACCGAGCGCGGAGCAGGTCCCGCTCACCCCCGACACGTTCACGAAACGGCTCGTCGGACGCGTTTCGCGAGCACGTGCGAAACCACAATCCTGACCACATATTGCGTAACGATCGTGGCCCCTCCCGTGACCGCCACAACCGTTCCCCTCCTGATCGCCGTAATTATTATGATCATGATGACCGGCACCGAGATGCAAACCCCCGCGAACGACAGCAGAGAAGTTACCGACGATAGCTCTAACTGTCGGTCCTCATGTACAGACAGGTGTCGAAGCGAATGACTTCCAACCTTGACGCTCTTTTTCACTAAAGTTATTTCTGAAGGAAGTGACGTAGGTTCTTCCGTTGTGGAAGGTTTGATCAGTAAAAAGCCGCCACCGTAAAATTTTAGTACAAAAATAACGAACGTGATACTCCCAAACACAAATACTTGAGTCAATATTCTCCTCATATTTGAGTGTTCCATTTTTTTCTTTCTGAAGCAATATTTCTAACTAGGTAGTATTACTGTACTGCTGTCAACATTGTTGTTGAGAGGGTAAAAACATGTCAGAACAAGTGGAGCTAGGAAGCACGAAGAAAAGGAAAGAAGAACTATAATATGTATGTGTTGTAGTACAAAACTTGCATTCTAGAGGGTATGTAAAAAAGAAATGAAAAGAAATGGCTGAGAACTACTTGTAAGCCATTGCCATGTCTTTACAAACCCCAGAAAGTTTAGAGTAGAAATTTGGGTTCAATAAAAGAAATCGTTGGCATGTACAAACTTTGTGCAAGAAAAGGCCATATTCTTTTATTTTCTTATTTTTTATCTTTTTTTAAACGAAGAGTCTTAAGATTTATTTTTAAGAAATGATGGTGTTGATCTTGGAAGTGTTCAAGTATCAGTGATTTGCAGTAAGAGATCACTAAGAGGTGAACACTGAGGCAGAAACAGGAGACTGACTTAACATTCTTAATGGTTGTTTAACATTGTTGACTTAACATAATTGACCTCATTTTTCTTAATTTTTGTAATTTTGCGGTTATTTTTTAATTGAATGCTCAATGTTGTAAATCGCATTTGCAGAAACTTTTTTGAAGTGTTAAGACCTTCAACTGACAGGTGCGAATGGTGACTTTCGAGTTTGCATTTGTTGGTTTTAATGGGTGTTTGGCAAGAGCCGCCTTCTTTGTTAATGAACGGACGGGTTATCTCTGTTCGCTATCTGTCTATCTGATTCCAGTGTTATTGCTGCCCAAACCCTAGGGCGCGCAGTTAGCTCACTCTTTATAGCAGTACACGGCGAAATCGATGGTCGTATTGAAGACCTGCAGGGTGGGGGGTGGCAGTAAAACATGAAACACCACTTAAGAAAGGTTACGTGGTCAAGTGCAGTCCTCTGCCGTTCTGTTCTAATTCTGGCTTCTGTGTTTGTTGCTGTAGTTTCGGACAGTACCCACGAATCTCTCTTACTTCACTCTTTTCTTTGAGACTTTTTTGTTATATGTGTATAGTTCGGGCCTTTCAAACCACCGTTGAAATTTCCACTGGCTCGGATTTAAAATTTAATTACTTGGAAACGTCCCTTGTTTGGAAACAGCGCTGCTCAGTTGTTTCGGACAGTGCCCACGAGTCTCTCTTACTTCACTCTTTTCTTTGAGACTTTCTTGTTATATCTATAGTTGGGGCTTTTCAAACCACTGTTGAAATTTCCACTCTCTCGTATTTAAAGTTTAATTATTGGGAACTTTCCTGAGAGAAACAGCGCTGCTCAGTTGTTTATACATAGATAATGCAATCAATACGAAGATTTAACCATGCTGTTCCAAATTTACCCCAAACTTCGAGCTTCCACTCAATCTAGTATAAGGTTGGAACGGTATACATGTGCGACATTAGCCATGCCTGTGCTTCCAAGGCGTTGCTAATGTCGTACATGAAAACGCAACTCGTCGGGTGTAAAGTTACATGCACCCAGCATGTAAAATGGGGCAGGGAGGGTGAGAGAATACGAGAGAAAGCAGAGTTCGTGAATCTCGCGAGAACATGGAAGCGTAGATCGGAAGTTGTACCGGACTTGAGGTGCATTACCAACTTTGCACTTGTATTGGCAGTAGACGGAGGATTAGGGCACTGTTGGATATGTAGTTGGAAATTTCTAGTGAGTTGGAAGATCATACCACGCTCAGGATTCCGTCTTTGTTGTAACTATTGATGTTAGACGGCTACCTGTTTAAAATGGATGGTGCACTGAAAATTTAAAATGGATTGCGCACTTCCTGCCTTGGGGGTCGTAGATTTTGGATTATGTAGTGGTCAATAACCCATGTTACCGAGCACGTGATCTTATCCTGCCTTTTAAAAAGAAAAGGATGTTTTCTTTTTTAAAAACCCAGATATCCTTTTAAAAACGGATATCTGAGAGATCAAGATCGTTTAGAGATCGATGAGGTGATGTGATGTCAATTTTACAAGACACAGGGAGAAGGGCACGATATTGTTCGTCTCCAGGGGAATCCTTCGGAGGAGTCTTTCTTTGCTCTGCCGAAACCAAAACAGATAAAACACAAAAGGAAGTGCGGTATCTTATCGAAAAGTAAAAGTTAGTGAACCCAGATGAAGACCCGGAGACTTACTTGCTGTGTGTACCAAAAAGCCTATGGTCAGCGTTTTCATTCTAGGCCACGTTGGGATCTCTGATTTCCCTCGACATTGAACCGCCCGGCTCGCTTCTAAACACCGGCGAGAACACTGGCACCTCGTGGAAAACGTGTATGGAATTTTCTTCGGGCTAAGAGAAAAGCTTCTGCTTGATGATTCTTTAACCTTCTTGTGTAGTACTCTGTCAATCCTTATTTTGCTTTCTAGACTTATTGTTTTAAAACTTTCGAGTTAGCAAAAAATAAGTTTCGTGTACTGTTAGGACTCTTCAGTCGTACACTGTCTACGAAAAGGCTAGGGAAAGGGGCCCCTTTAGAACGAAGATGAAGGATGTCTTTTCGTGATCAAGTTCACACCTAATCTCTTTTTTATGGAGACTCCCTTTTCATTTTTGGAGGGTCTGGCGAGGAGTGTAGCAATGGCAAAAGCTCTTCGTTGGGCCGTGATCAAGAGCCGATGAACTGAACGTGATTACATTATTTATATTTTTTTTCTTTTTTAAAAGGAGAGTTGGTTTGACATTTGGCAGCAAGAGCACCTGACTACATATCACTGTCGAAATTTGTGTTTGGTAAGAAAGCCTTCCAATATTATGGCGCCATATCAGTCCTCCGGAGCTGACCTGCCCTCAGACCATAGGTTACCTTAGGTAAAGGTTAGGGTTTAGGTTAGGAAAAGGCTAGTAACCTCATGCGTCTTCCTTGTGCCGTAATTTTTAATACGGCTTAAGCCCCTTTTAAGCTCATTGACACTTAACAATGAGCGGAGACTTTATAAACTCGCAATGATATGGATCCCTTGAAAGATTATGGAACCGTAGTCCTTCTGTCGAGACGTTTTTGTGTTGCGTTGCCCAGACCAGCGGTTTACCTTAGGTAAAGGTTAGGGTTACTCCCGTGTAGCTTAGCTAACCACAAGGAATCGCGGAGCGCTTCGCACGCGGTGTATATGAGCACACATTTATTCTGCGCGTAAAATCACTAGCTTTTTCTAAAAAAAAAAAAAAAAAAAAAAAAAATGCAATAAAACGTCTACGGCAGGACAGTTTCAAATTCGCAACCTTGTTCTTCATCGCATAGGTGAATAATAAATATACCTTTTTCAATTAGAGAAGGTAATAATTGTAAAAAAGCACAACAGCCACGCTCTCCGTATTGGCATGACCTTACATTACTCTCAAGTTCTGTAACAATTTTGTGTACTTTGTACTTAAGAATGCTTCATGGTTCTATACCCTCAGCACAGAAACGCTTATGTGCTGTGGATACAGAACAATGCTTACGAACGTTTATTAATGAAGTAAAATTCTCAGCTGTACTCAGCCTTAGGTCCGATTAAGTTAAGTTTAGGTTCGAATCAAGCGTAGATCGGCCACATGCCCCGTAGATCATGCTTGGAAGGATGCTTTGGAGACGGAGGTAGGGTTTACCTTTCTATGTTGGGCCCAATATTTCCCCATAAGCTGTACATTTCTGCCAGTCGTGTAATAAGAAGGTGAAGGGTATAACTTTGTGACTCTATGGCTTTGTGCATGGCACTACAAGGGGGGGTTTGTTCTGACTGTGAAGAAGGGGGGCTGACACAACAAGGCGTGTATCTTTTGATCTTTGCGTGTCCGTGTGGAAAGGGATAACACTAACTCGAAACGCAAAGCGAAATCCTCCCCTCACCCACCATGTTTCCTCCCATGGCCCGAACACACAAGTTCGCTCTACCTTGTGCTTTTGCTACTGATTACCTTGGATTGATGACATGAGAGCTCGCTACAAGCGTGGTTGGCGTGTAATTGCCCTCGCATGCAACTCAAACTCCTTTTTGGCCCAGAGACAAGTCGGCACAAAAAACATTTTTGCCATTTCCAAGCTCCTATTGCTGCCCTATTGCTTCTCGCGTCCCTTTGTGCGGTATGTGTGTATAGCATTCACCAGTTCGCCAGGAAAACACTGCTTTCTTTTTGTTTGCAAGCCATTTCCCACGAAACGTGCAAAAAAAAACCGAAACGTTAGTAGCCAAAAGAACCAGGCATTTAGCTCCGTTGCTAGCTTTTTGTTTTGGAAGACAACCTTGCGCTCGCTTTTTGTTCTATAGATAGGTTAACTCTTGTTCAGCCAGCAGTGGGTCCTCGAGCCTCAACAAGCAGTTAGTTGTCACGAAATTATGGTTGCAAATGAGCATGCTATAAAGGGACTGTAATTGCGGATCCCGAAACCAAAGTTTAAGTGTGGGTTGCACAAATAATAGGATGACATGCACCAGCCCGAATCGGGGTTAGGTGTTTGAATCCTTTTATCATTATCATCACTTTTATGATATTATTAAATAAAAGCTGAAATGAAGGAATGCTTTTTGCGTTTCTTTTCGTCATTTTTCTCTATATTCAAATAATTCCCGAGGTTTTCGCTTAGCTTTGGGGGCTATAAATAGGCGGCCCCTTTGACTTTTTTAACAAAAAAAACTTACGATTTTTCTTCTATTTTTTTCCCAAAAATTCCACCAGGGGACCATGACAGGATTGTTTGTGGTATAAAGTCTAAAGCTGGCGGCAAATCACAACAGATTGAAACATTAAGTGGTAGTGATGGTCACTGGGAAGCTTGAAAAAGGAAGAAAGAAAGGGTTTGGCATGGGTACTACAACTTCACCAAGTCGCGGAGTAATTGAAAATTTTCTCTCCGTCCGCGGGAGCCCGAAAGAAAGCTTAAGATGCACAAGGGGGACGTTCGCGGGGAGCACATTGACTTGATTCTAATGGGAGTTTACGGAAACATTGTGGGCACATAAACTGAACGCTCGTGTCGGTTGCAGGAGGTTAGGAGAGGTCAATTGGGAAGGACTAAAGGGCGATGAGACCTGAGGTCAAGTTGACAGTCTGAACGGCGCTTTATGGCCCACTTGGGCCGGCTCCTTCTCATTCCGGGGCCCGAGCTCCTGGAACCGCGGAAAACCTACGCACATACTCTTTTATGGCAAAAACCTCTTTTCCAATAACCTCTGCTTGGAAACGCTTTTTCTGGATACTTTTTTCTTATTGTTTAAAACCCTTAAGAGAAAAAAAAAATGATTCCTGGACTCATGCGCCAGAGTCCAAGAATGAGTCCCAAACATCCATAAGGGAACTTGGAAGTAATCAAGAAAAGCTTTTATTCATAATTATTAGAGAAGAGGGGGTCCCCACCCAGAATCAATGACCAGGAAAACAACAGTTCCTACTTTTGATTCCATTTTGGGGGCGAGACAGAGAGAGAACCCCACCTTTGATTCCTTTGATTGCTAAAAGCTGCGGTAGTATAGATCCACAAGGGGAGTGAACACTTGAAAGGAAGCAAGTTGTCCATCCGTCTTGTGTCAGTGCATCGGTCATCATTTGGCAAGCTTAAGTTTTGCAAGATTCGGAAGACCTGGGTAGTAGTCCAGTCTTTCCTGTCAAGCCTTTCCCTTCTGGTATGCCTGACTCCGTTAATGACTCCAGATAAATGAAGCCTACCGAAGAGCTGCATGTGAGGCTCAAAACGATGCTAATGCCGTACATTTCTTTTTTCCCCTATAAGGATGTTTCAGGCAAGTGTAGAAACCTTGAGGGGAACTGAACTGCCGGAGTTTAGGGGGTCGATGGAATAGACTTTCTGTCTTGTTTACGGATGCCAGTGCATCGGAATGTGCTGTGGATACAGGACACTTGCGTGGAATGTAAATTCGTCATCTATTGCTAAAGCCGGAGGAGTTTGATGAGCCTACGCCCCCTTCAGTGCACCTCGATATGTTGTTTTGCCTTCCGTGGCGTATATCGATGAGGAATGATAGGTTCCGGTAAGGTTTTTAGTTCTATGGGAGGATAGGTTTATACAGCATTGATAGCCTGGCCACATGCGATTGAGGAGTGTTATTAGCATATGTATGCCCGCCGATGTTACAGCTGGATTATGATGTATCTCTCGTAACTCACACTTGCGATATCTTCAGCTTTTTGGAATTTACGTCGCAAAAGCTTTACATGGTTAACTACTGTCAGGCTGCTCAACCTGCCAGTACTCTAGTCTAGTCCCGATGTTTTTTTTTCCTATAGGACCGAAAATTTCTTTCCCGGCAAACGCAAGATAGATATATGGGGGAAAAGGAACTCCGTAGGGAACATTTAGACGCCTGGGTTTTTGTTTTCCGAAGCGCCGGGCGGGAAGATATTCATCACAGCATCCTGCTTGCGGCTGCTCCTGAGGCAATCGTATAACACTGCACAAAGTATAACGTGCGTGTTACCGAGATGTCTTGTCTTTAAGACAGTCTAGTAAGGTCTTTTTTTAAAAAGACGCTACGGATAATGAGAAGATAAGGGCCCCTCGTTCCTCATCTTTGGACCCTGGAAGTCATAAAGGCCTCGACGGAAATGAAGTCTCTTAACTAACCTGCTTCTTTCTCGACAGTAACAAAGTGAGCAGCATCTAGAAGGAGCTTTGCGGAGCAGTTAGGAGTTGCTTCAGAAAGTCGATTCGTTTGTCAACCGTATAGCCATAGCTGTTGTGTAACGAAACTTGCTTCTGAAGTACCGGGAAGGAGACAGAGAGAAGAAAAATTGCCCGAAACCCGAATTATAATTCTGTTTTGAAGTGATAAATTACCAGGAAATCCGCGAGAGGTTGGCAGGTGATGCAGACTTGAGCTCGCCAGACCGCGCCGATGCCGTGTTTTCAGAAGAACATGGTCGCTGATGCAAACAGATATGTCCATGCATCACACGCTAGGACGCCTGGCTTTTCCTTTTGTGCGGCTTACATGTGACTTTCTGCCGTACTTTTTCTACGCGCTTCGGTTTCTTTTTTATTCCATTTGTTACTGGTCACGCAGAGCCGACCAAGATAAAATAGTCTCATTTATCCCGACGCAAAGCATTTATCGAAACGAGGAACCTTATGGAACCAGCATTCTCACTCATTCAAAAATGGATATAAAAAATAACATTTCTATCGACTGTTGTGTCCTTTGCCCTGGACGTAGACACAGGGACCACGAACCCCAACCTAAGGACGTGGTGCTAGCGATTGTTGTCGCTCTTCCGTATTTTCGTCGTCAGTCGTTGGTCTTACCTGGAGAAAGTTCATCTGCAAATTTCCATCCAAACGCCCAGTCCGTAGTGCTGGACAATTGTCGTCCTTGTGAAGAAATGTTTAATACGGTTTAAACACCTTTTAATCTCGAACCAATGAGCCGAGACTTCTTAAACTCGAAACGCTATTGGTTCCTTAAAAGATTATGGAACCGTCGTCCTTTTGTCGAGTCGTCTTTGTGTCGCGTTGTCCTTTGCAGCAGGTATTTCTGTTTGGACGGGTTAGCGCAGCGAAGGTTGGTTGTGCGATCAGGTAAAACGCATACGGTATAAGTCGAACGGTTTTTCGTGCACTTTAAAAGCAGATTGGACTGTAAAGGGAGTCGTAAGTTTGGATTTGGGTTTTTGAATGGAAAAGACTATTGAAATAGCGTCTAAGAAAAGGCAAAGGGAGGGTAACAAAAGGGGTAGTGAAAGGCTATCGTGAATCTTTCTTAAATAGACTTGATAGATCGGTATCCCCGGGACTCTATAGCAATCCTTACCCAGAGAGAGGGGGAGGCTTAGTTTATGTTGGGTGGGTGGCCTTGTGATACAAAAGGAAAAATCGGTCTCATCTCCGTCGTGGACAGCAAGCGAAGTCTCCGGGGACTCTCGCTCCGGCGTGCAATGGAGGGAAAAAACCGAGCACAACCTATACAGTGCGAAACCTATATAAGAGCCTTCTACTGTTGCTTTCCTTATTCCTTCAAAGCCTCATGGCCGAAGGGGCCGAACTAACATGAAAACATATTTCATTCGAAGATAAGACTTTCTATCTATCCGTTTTTGTTCCGCACCCTTCTTTAGGTAAGCAAAACAAAAAAGAAAAATGCTGCGCCGATCAAAACCTTTGAATATTGCTTAAGGTTACGCAACATTAAGGTTAAGATCGGTAAGCCTTTGTAGGCAACCTTCTCGTGAGAGAAAAAAGTTTAAGCTGACAGGTCTTAGGATGAAGATCATAGAGGATGAAGATCCTTGGATGAAGTAAGGAGGGGACAATACGTAAGAATGGGAATAGGGGGTAATTTATTCAAAAGTTGTCTGTTTAGGACACAGCGGTGAAAGTTCCACGAGGTAGTGCATTTGAAAGTGTGATATACTTTGGATCTAGTTGTTGAGTGGTTGATGGCACGTAGCATTCTGTGGCACGGGACATTGGAGAGGCACAGAAATAACAGTTGATTGTGTGTTATTTATCTACGGTGGCAACCGCACCAAACGAAGGGAGGCCTTCCGTTGTGCGTGTCTTATGTCTGACGGCGGTCTTATTGTTTCGTGTGTAGTTGAAGCGCTTGCGCCAGTTCAGCCAGCCCACGTCCGTAGTTGGTACGGCGCTGAAATGTCTTCCGACGAAAAAGACATTTACTGTCCCAGTCGAGCACATGGTATCGTCCGAAATTGTAGGGCGGCAAGCATCTCCCCAAGTTCCCGCGGGTTTTTTGGATGATACCCGTTACCCGTCCTAGGTTTCTGGCCAGCTTTCAGTTCGCGGCATGACTATAGTACAAGTCAAATTGAACCCTTGGTCAGTGTCTGCACCGCAAGTTACTCTTCCACCGCCGCAACCTGGATCAGCCAGCAGCTCTCATCTATCTTGCCAGTAAAGGCCGGGGTACCGGTACGCGCCAGGAAGAAAAAGCGAGCGAAGAGGTGGTTCGTGCGTGACGCCGTTGTGTGCCAGTCCCTAAGGAGACTAAGATAATTCAATTCTCATATCCTGTGCTGTGCTTTTTTCTCGTCATTGAAAGACGCTTCTAAGCCCGTACTTCTTACAAATTAGAACAATTTTCAGAACGTCCTAAAACAAGTGTGATTTTAACATCACTTTTTAACACACTGCAGACAATGCCTACTTTTTCGGTCTGTAATAGCATGTGGGTCCTTCTCGGACGGAATCTCAGTGAGTTTCCGCATACATAATCAAAGGTTGATCCCGGAAAATAATTAATGGACAGCGACTAATTCACGAATTCAGGCAGTTTTTATTTGGTGAACGACATGGTTTGAAGGTGTAAAAAATCCAATAGACGAGAACGAAAAGACATTCCCAGAGTTGAGTGTTTGTTGGAGTTACCGGCAGGTACCAGCAAGTTGCAGAATGGCGCGCTTCGTATTGCTGGCTGGGGCCCTGCTTACCTGGACAGGTATAATACACCACCTTTTTCAGCCATTCAGTATAATTTCTATATATTCAGTATAATTTCTATTATTATTTTTTATTTCTTGTAATAAGAAAGAAATGAATGGTTCCTCTTTTTTTACGAAATTGTGTGGAATCTTCCATGGGTATTATTTATAATCGCAATACTTCTATTAGTATTTATCTTTTCCTAGATTTGGGGCATATAACATGTATTTATGCAGTATAAGGCTGTAAGTATTCGAATGGGACGAGATTAGGAGCAGTGACGAGCTGGCGCGGGTTGGGAGGAGTAAAATTTATTTACGACGTATGTGATCTAACGCTGTAACCGGGGCAGGCAAAGGGGAACAAAGTTGTCAGAAGCGACAGGCTTGGCAACAAAAGGCAGGACAAAGCTCTGGGATTTTGTAATTAAAGTCGCTCTTGTGGCTCCTTTGACATGGTCGAGCCGTTTGAAACAAAGGAGGATTTGCCTAGTGACGTCTCGTTAATTGCAACACGCATTCCAAATTTACAGTGTCAATCCCTTTCCCACCCCGCGCGCCAACACCTTCCTTCTCCGGAGCTTATTCGCTTTATGCGTTTTACATATTGGGCTTGCTTTGCTTTACTATCTTTGAAGGACACATTACGAGGTGCAGTCGAATCAATCCTCTTTTTTTCAGGACTACCAACTACACCCCCTTCAGGACTACCAACTAGGACTACCCCCTTCTTTCCAAGTTTAGCTTTCGACAAACACGCCGAAACCAGAACTCTTGGTAAGCAAAGAGGAATTGAAGCCAAACTTTTATCTTGCCGTGGTTTATAACATTAAAATGTTGGGCGAGAACAAGGAGGGGAAAAGGGATTTTTCTCTTTAAGCCGGGTTGCGCGAGATGGAGCCAGAGATGGAGCGGAAGAAGGAAGCAGAAGCTTCGATTCCATGCATGCGTTTTTCCGCTAATGCAAAAGAGAGAGCAAAGGTTTAATAAGATACTTATCTTGGGTGCTTTCATTTCGAATATAACCCCCGGGGTTAATAGGCGTTCTCCTTAGTTTTTGGGACGTTGACGACATTGTGCAAACGTCTTCTTCCTGCTTCCGCTGATAACGTTTTCCTTTCACACCCGTTTGCTATGCTTGGAAAATGTTGCTAACATGGAAAAAGGACATCCTAAGGAGAAGGAATAGGGGGTCATTTCTTTTAGGAGCGTGATGAAGAAGAAAGGAAAAATACAGCTTTTTTATTTAATTGAAAGCATAGAGGGCTCAGATGTGCTCATTAAGTCGACCGGTTTTGTATCATATAGGCTTTTTAAGACTGGGAAGTCCTGCAACCCTTTTTTCCTTTTTTGCGCTTCCCAGGGAGACAGCAACACTGGCACGATCTTCTGTCTTTCTTAATGGGCTATGAAAGGTAAGACATCATTTCCCTCCAGCAAGGAAGACTTTACATTCTATCGTCCCATATCCTTTTGCTTCTTCGAGGGCGAGATATTCCGAACGGAAAGGCAAAAGGTTGCAGCGTACATCAACGAAAGATGCTAATGTGCTCAGGTCTAAACTGCATATACAGGAGTCTGCAGGTTACGTGTTGTCAAGTGCTGTGTTATGCAAAGTCTTTCCGTTCCCAGTTTTACTTTTCTTTTGCTTTTTCTAAGGGGAAAAGTTTTAATGAAGGCCTTTTTAGACTTGAACATGCTAATTCACGCGATGACTCTAGTGTAGAACATGGAAGTAGCAACAAGTTCCTAACGTGTTTCCAAGATTTAACAAGGACTAAAGGCTTTTTATTTATTTTTTTCCATAGGATAATAAGTCAGTTCTCTTAAAAGCAGTACACAAACTTAAGTTTTCTGTTAGGTCTTTCATCGCATGATAGGGAAACTGTAAGTAAGTCTTAAGAAAGAAAAATCCGATACAACTAGACCACGAGGATTTATGACGTAACGAGAGTGTTATGACGAAGCGCGAGCATAGAAATTTAACAATAAATTATTATTACCTCAATCAATTAAATCAATAAAAACTGACACTAGTATGTCACTTTCGAACAATTAATTTTGTTTGTTTTTTTCAGCTAATGGAGTGAAAGAAAGTCCAAGTTTTATACTTGTAACTTTATACAATTTTTATATAACTTTGCATAAGCTTTATCCAAGTTTTATACCTGATCCAAGCTAACCTACTGCATTTCCAATTTTCAACTCGACTGGCACCCGTTTGTCATTATTTTAACGTGAATGTTTTGTGACAATGGGGCATATTTGGTGTCATTTTTATCTCGGGATTTTGAACCTGTTGGAAGTTTCTGTGCTTGTTTTGCTTCTGGGAAGTACAGTTCGTCACCACAGTTTGCTGTAAACAGCAAGATTCGAAATCAAATCTTGGAAAATTCCAGATTTAGAACGTTCCGTTGTTCCGAAATTCCCCACGCTAACCGCCTGTACCGAGCTAAGGCATACGGGCGCCTTTAGTGCAACAAAGAAATCCACGAAAGCAAGATGGCGGTAAAAAGCCCGCCAGAAAGTTAACGGCACGTCTTGTCGGACTCTCCAAAAGCGGTCAGTTGTCTGTCACATCTTCAGAAGTCTGTCCCTAACTGTAAAAGAAAAGGAAAGGAAGGAGAATGAGCTACTCTTAAGCCCCACGCTAAAGACTTGAGCAGTGGGCAATAAGAGATGTACGAAGCATGAAAAAGAGAATGCTTCTAGCCCCGCATCGTTGGTGAATAAAAGAGGGTTGGAACTACCCCTTTTCCTCTCGTTCCTATTTTCGCAAGGGTACCAGATCCAGCAAGTCGCCAAAGACGGCCAAGTCCCGCGTCCGCAGTAAAAAGAGATTCGTAACCCCGGGTAAGAGAGTAACAGGCGAAGAAGAAGACGCACGGGAGCGGAGGAGAAGATCGTTTTGGAAAGAGGGAAGCAAGAGGCCGTTAAATCGTGGTGTCAGGACGGGAGTGATAGCCCTTCCTTCTTCTTTTCGCCCTACCCCCCCCTTGTTTGGGATCCCGCCCCGCCTCCACCAATGTCAGGCTCCTTGGGTCCCCGGACGTCTTGATTCCCTACTCAGAACAGGATTAGGCCACCAAATGGGCTCAGCTCAGCCACTTGGATGCAAACACAAGAGTCACACCCAGACAAAGACGTGGACAACATGGGACCGACAGATGAGTCTAGGTTTGCGACAGAAGCACACATACTTGGGGTATAAAAATCATAATTGTTTTTGGGACTTCCTAGCGCTGATTCCTTGGGGAAGAAATGACTTCCACTGTAAGGAAAAAGCAAAGAAAATCCACGTTTCGCGATATGCCTGACATCCTTTTACTGACGCCTTCACTTGAGTCCGCTCTTCGGCGGTCCCTAGAGCCCGTCCTAGACTGCTCGGGTACAGAATAGACTTCCTGGCAGTTGCTGGAGCCACCGTGGGGGCAACCCGCTTACGGAATACTCGCGAGACTCGGCGAGCGAGATGAGGAGTGAGTGGCCCAAAAATTGATCTGTCAAACGATAGACGATATGACTGAACTGCTGCAGAATCCATACCGGACCCCAAGTAATGGTTTTAGAGCCATCCCTTTTTTTCTTTCTTTTTTTTACTTGGTGGATTTCCTTGGCGCCCTTCAAAGTTGGATCAGTATATTTCAAGTTTTCCAACTTTGGCGAATTGGCGAAGAAAAGTTGAGGTGGATTGAGTTGAGTAGTATCGATTGGAGTGAAGATCTCTTTGTAGGTGCAGAAAGTTTAAAATATGGCACCCGTATCGGCAACTATTACCCTCAAAGTTTTTGTTTTAGAAGTGAAGACGGGCAAAGTTGACGTGTTAAGGGAATTGGTATAGTGGAGTACAAAAAAGGGAAGGCTATCTGGGGGAGATTTTTTTCAACTACAAAGAGACACATTTGATTGACAATCCAGCACGCCTCTGTAATTTTATTGAGAGAAATTGCCAGCGTCTCAGTTACACCGCTCTAAAAGATAAGAATTTAAGGAAGAAAAAGTCCCCTAGCAAGTAATTCTTCTGTGAAATCATTGCCTTTCCTTTTATTCGTTTCCGTCCCCATTTTTTTTTTTTTTTTTTTTTTTACAGCCGAAGAATCTTTCGGGAAAGGGCTTTTCCTGCCTTTACCATTATGTAGCCATTTTTCGGATCAAAGGAGTAACGACTGACGAAACATATCTATATTGATTGGCTGTTAGTAGCACCATAGTTTATTCATGGGAGTGACATGAGCATGAAGAAAGATTCATCTGGAATAGAAAGCTTTCATTGCCTTTTCTCTCAAGCTTCTATATTTACCGATTAGCTTATTCCCCTTTTAGCTTTCTCTCGCGTCCCTTTACCCATGCAATGTATGTATGGCCGCGTGCATTACCACGTCTTTTTTCGAACGCTGTACCCAAGTCGTTAATTTAGTTTAGAATTAATTCATGTGTTTTCTTACAACTTCATAATTTAAGGCTTAGCTTAGCTTTCAATACCAAGACAGTAAAAGCTCTCTTGCGTAAGCAGTACGCGCGATTTTTTTTTCTCACAAAACTTCTTGACATTATGGTCTTCACTCATTTGAAAAATTGAAATGAATTTTTAACCTAAGATGAGAAAAACAAACAAAATTGTGGATTTGGACACTAAAATACTCTAGACGTAGTTTTAGGTTGTTTTTTAAGGGAAAAAATCATATAGGTTGTCCATGTGGTTATAAAGTTTGCCGTTGTTTTGCGCCGAAGCCATGCGCACTCATATACATCTATGCTAAGCACTGCGCGCCACCTTGCGGGAGCTTGGGTGTGACAAGCTAAGCTATACGGAAACCTTCATGCGTTGCACACAATATTTAATATTTTTAAACTATTTTATTTAATACTTAACAGCGCAAATTCCTAACTGCATCATTGTGCACTAACGTTTCAACTTTAAAGAGCAATAGCCACGAGTATAGCGTATTGATATTTGGATGGATTCTTATTGTACACATTATTCTAAAAACGGGAAAATTTGTTTAAAATTTTTCTGACTAGCCGTTCCTGAGTTATGGGCTTGCGAAGTTTTTTGCATTTTCCCGCCACGGGCGCGTGACGTAGATAGTGGAGGCGCGGCCCAGGAGCGCTTTGTTATTCACTGGCACTGTATAGACTTCTTCTGTGCTTCCTAAGTTTTAGTGAAAAAATGGCAAGTAAGCTGCCATCAGAGTCGATTACTAAAAGTTCTGGTAACCAGTGTGCTGCTTACGGTTGTAAAAACTATGTTACTGCTGGTGTAGGGATGTATAAATTCCCAAAAGATGCACAAAGAAGACGGCAATGGGTTTTGCAAGTACAAAGGACTAGGGCTGATTTTGTGGAAGCCCAAATGAGCAAGTGGGTGTCTCTCTGTGGTGACCATTTCACCGAAGATCAATTCGACAGTAGTGTTGATCGACAGTTAGCAATGGGACTTAGGGCAAAACGTCGTGGTAGGAGTTTGTTGCCAACCGCTATCCCTACTAAGTTTGATAGGCCGGCTATTGTGTCTGGGGTGCGAAGTCCACCCAAACCTCGGAAAACCTCAGCTATTGAGAAAAGACAACGCCATAACGTAAATATACTCCAACGTTTGAAGACCAAATAGGGAAACACTAACACTGCCACGTGGCTTTGGCATTGGCGACCTTTGAGCCCTATATGGCTCAAACTGGTAGGCCTGAGCACATTGTTGAATTACGGGCACAGGAATGACAAAAGCCTGGTCAAATTCCGTCCCTTCATCTTCTAGAAAGGGGCTTCTATCACAATAATCGGTCTCGTCAAAACCTTCTGCCATTTTACTCGTTGAATATCGCGTTGACACTTCGAAAGTACACAAAACACACGGTCAGCTGAGCGCCCAGGAAGCTTAGCCCTCCACTATCTACGTCATCAAGGCCACGTGACCGCGTTGGCCAATGGCAAAATATGTATCGTTTGAATTTTAGACTTCTTATTTTCTTTTTATCTAGGTTATGTTTTCGCGTATGATAAAAAGACCCATAAAGTTAGAACATATATTTGTTACTCCTTTTAATAAGACAAAGTTGTTTTTTGGTGGCTATTGCCCTTTAAGGTTTTTTTTTCAACTTGTAACTGGAATGGTATATACTGCAACTTATTTATTTATTTTTCGTATCGGGTGCAACAAGGACTACCCTCTACAAGTCGTGATTGATTTCGAAGGGTTCTTTATAGTGATGAAAGGGGACTATGTAATGGGAATCCATTGAAAACTATTGCCTCAGGCCTTTTTAGGGGTACACTAGAGTACAAGTGACCCCACTTCTTGGTACTTAATCTTGGAACACGTTCGGGTTCATTCAGGCGGGGTAAAGCATAACATCCTTCGTGTAATATGCCCATTTCCAGGTAAATTGTTACCAGTTTGTGAATAGTGCATACACACCGTATATTCAATAACAGCACCTCGCTTCTATGCTCGAGTCTCACCCACGCCTATTCAAGGGAAGTTCACGGTATATTCTGTATAGTCGGTTTTCCATTTTTTAACGTCGGTTACATCACGTGTATGGAGCGTCGTTATGTATTGCCTTAGAAAAGGGGAGGTATCTTTTTTACCTGTTCAAAAGTAAGCTAGACTTTTTGCGTTCAGGCTACAACGGTTACATCCAGGTTTAGGCTTCGAAATGGCAAATGGTTTATAGCAGTGAATGTATTCCTAACGGGAGCACCTAAATGTGGACCCCTTTCTCGCTAAAGGGAGGGTATAGCAATAACGTTAGGGGAAGCTCGTGGTTGTATATGCAAGTCTCGTCATCTTGATGGCTGCCAAAGCGCAGGAAAAGAAAATAAGTTTGCCGGCACTTGTAATCTGGCTTTGATGCGGCTTCGTGACTGGTACGCATTGAACCTGGGGACCATTGCCACCAGTAAACCTTTAATTGCTCTCTAGTTTTACGCCGGGCTTTTTACAGCGTTCAAATACCTTAGCTCCCGACTGGTACAACGTGCGTCACAGTCAACTTCTTTTTCCAAGTTCCAAACGTTGATGCAATTCACTTTTTTCTTTTAAATTAATTTTCAATTATTTTCTGACATTTTAATTTAATTTTATTTATCTTATATTTCTCTACACTTTAGATTGTTTCATTGGTTGTCTTCCTTTCTTTTTGTTCTTATTTGCAGTTCGCTGCCTCCGCAGAAAAAAAAAAAGAACTTTATTTGATTTGCCCCCGATAATGCGTGAC
>JAKZAN010000005.1:1337897-1554767 GCA_023053545.1 Lepidurus packardi
TATCAGCTTAACGGATGAAAGTTGCGGGTCTTTTCTTCTTCTCCAAAGGATGATGCAAAGCCAGGGCTGAGCAGGGAGGAGGGAAAGCATCGCACACCACACGACAGGCTTGTCTTGACCAATGCGCAATCTCCTTGAACAAAACAATTACATTTTAATAAAGTTTTACTGAACAAATAAAAAAAAATCCTACTGAAGCTCTTTGCAGCAAAGACGGGCTATCAAAGGAACAAGCTAAGCTTCAAAAAATCATCGCAAACGAGCGGATCAGCTCACTGTACTTCTATACGGAGCTCCATCTGAAGCCCATAACAGCCTGGGACCAAGCAAATATTAATTTAAAGAAACTAGTTCGTTCAAATTAAAATACTTTACCTCCAGTGGTGAACGCCAAGGTAGAAACTGTTGAATTCGATTGCACAAGAATCTTTGTTTTCTTCTAGTGGACGGAATTTAACGACACAAAGGCGCAGACGTCATTGAAGATAATATTTAGTAATAACGCAGGAGATCCAATTGAGAGCCTATTTAAATAAAAACATCATTAGTATACAATTTAGAAAACAAGAATTTAAGATTTACTCCGCCTCTTCAACGCCGCACACGAAATATCATCCCTTGCCTGCTGGTCCTCCACGGGCCCTACAATGCCCCGGAACCACGCCCACCAGAGAACCACTTAAGACCTAACACGCGGAAAATGAGCGGGCCTGCTCGTGGTATTTCCCAATACGAAATATTAGCACAAGGAGCTCTGTCTGAAACCTATTAGCGAATGATAAGGCAGATATTAATAAAAAAAATCTAGTTCATTCAAATCAAAAAATTACCACGCGTAATGATCAACAAAGATGAAACTGTTGAATCTGATAACTGCAACTCACAGGAATCTTTGTCTTCTTATAAAGTGGACGGAGTTTAGCGTCATAAAGGCTTCAATTGAAGATAATCTTCGGCAGTGGATCCCGCTGAAAAGCCTTTTCTTAATTAAAAAATAAAACTATTAGTATTCAATAAAAAAATAAAAATAGAATAAAAACTTACTTCACTTCTTCAATCCACACTCGAACTCACCCCGGGCCTGCCTAACTTCCATCGGGCTGCAAAATCCATCCAAACGACGCCCCCAAACCCCAGAAAGGCTCCGTTGCTACCATTTAAAGACCTAATACGCGAAGACCTAACGCATAATGGAGCAACGGAAGCTTTTCTGCCACCCAGAAGGTTGAATTGCAGCAAATCTTTAGGCGATTTACCGCAACCAAACCTCCTAGCATACCTGGTGCCCTCTGGGTTTCCTAGTTCCATCACACGAAAGGGCGAATCCAAATCAAAGGCTACGTAAAGACGATCAGTGAGATCAGCTAGCACAGCGCTCAAAGGCAAGGCAAGGGTTGAGGGAAGAGCTATAATGATGACGATGATCTTCGGTGATGCAGCTAGGGAAATCGCCATAGATGCACGGATAATCTTCTTTAGGAAGGCCTGCACTACTAAATAGCGAGGAAAGAACACTAGGGGCTCAAAAGAGGAAGCCTAGAGCAAAGAGAAATGAGAAAATCCTAGGAATAAATAAAAACTTCCACTGCAGAAAACTCCTTTTGGAGCGATATTATCAAAGGACCAACTACCCTTCAAAGAACCTTTCCAAATGATCGGACCAGCTCACAAATTTGTCGAGACGGAATATTAGCGCAAACGGAGCTCCATCTCAAGCCAACAATAGCCTATGGATCAAGGGGATGTTAATTTTCGAAAATTAGTTCATTTAGTTTAAAAATGGTTTACCTTTCGTTATAAACGCCATGGACAAAACCGGTGAATTTGACAACGGCAGCTCATAAGAATCTTCGTCTTTCTCTAAAGTAGATGATATTTTGCTTCATATTTTTAACTTCATTTTGGCTCCGAGAACTAGAAGAAAAGAGAAAACATCCAGTATTAACCATTATGAAAGACGCTACAATTTATAGTATTCGGCGTTTGTACCTTTTGTGGACACTCGGTGAATAAGACAAGAAAGAGTTAAAGTTCCAGACTATTGAGTTGTTGGCCAAGTCGACTTATTCACATATTCCTTTCGCTTCGAGACATTGTACGAGTTTCGCAGCCCCAAAAGGATTCCGTTCCACCCTCTTTCTGCGGTCTACATTCTCTACATTCCTGTTTCAACACAACTCAGTAAGGTCTTAAGCTTTAACAAGTTCCACTTGAGTCACGGAAAAAGCACGTCATCCCACCCGACTTGACAAACCGAAACCTGGCGGACCAGCCGTGTTTGCGAATGCTCTCGCGTTGAGCGGCACGGAACAAAGACAGCAAATTGTTCGCTAAGCTGGCTTCGGACGCGGTACCGGCTATAGCGGCCATTGCTGGGGAATATTTAACATTACCTTTTTCAACCAGAAAATGGGAAAAATTGGTTTCCACTGATACTGTCTTTTTTTTTAAAACATGGGATTTTCCCCCGGGAGTGTATCTTTGTTGGTAGCTATGAGACTTGATGAAAAAAGCGAAATTTGAATATGGCTAAAGTCAGATATTTTTTTTTTAAAAGTGGAGAAATAATTTTCGTCTCATTAAAGGAAACGAAAGGCAGTCTACAGGAACTTCAGACATATTGTTAAGCGAATTAATGGCATTATGTAGCCAGTGGGAGCGAACAAACTTGAAATCGTTCGAAAACCTAGTGACGCAGGAATAATTTCGAAAATATTCAGTAATGACGCTTTCAATTAACAAAATGTGCAAATATGCACGCTGCTTGCTTAGCAGTTAGCTTTGATTGCTTTCAGTTTGATCAAAGTCGGATGGAGTCGATAAATTTAAAATAAAACGGGAGCAAATTGCCTGACGTGCGGTACACTTGGCGCGGTACAATATGGCTTGGGTTCTCTAATTCCGTCGTCTACGCAAAGTGGCGTCGAGTGCCTACAGAGGTATCCACGGGCCATGGCAACATTAGCAACGAGCAACGTAGCAACGAGCAACGTAGCAACGAGCAACGAGCACAGGGTTTTCTATATATTCCGTATTCTGGCATTTTGCTTTTTAACAATACGCTTTACACGTTTGAATACAAAATTCAATGATTTTTGTAAAAGAAAAAAAATTAAAATATTGGAAAGTAATTAAACAACGAATTGTGGAGTCTACGTCTCGTAGCCACATTTGCAGATTAAACTAAAACATTTGATGCAGATTAAACATTTGCTTTAAAAGATGTCTGAATGGATTAAATATAAACGTTCGTTTACATTTATAAATACATACATTTAATAAATGTTCCTTGTCAACAAGCTTCCAAGCTTGTAGAAAACTTGCAAATTTTGTGGCCGGACAAAAGAAATACTGACAAAACTGGAAATCAGACACGTAGTTTTGACACTGGTTTTAGAAAGTTCGCGTTTCAATAAACAAAGATGTCAGTAAAGTTGAGGATTTATTTTTCGAAGACCTTTGGCATAGGTTTTACGCAAACCAGGCTTCAAACAAATCATGCATACATGAAAACATTGTATCGGTTTCTGCTCTTCGTAGTATGGTATTTGTAGGTCGACACTGGAGTAAATCCAATTAGCTTTACTATAGCTTTAAGTTCGTTTTACAATGTAGGGTAATTTTCTTTCCATGGTCCCTCTTGCAACGAGCTTCTCTATTTTGCAACTATTTTCCGAGCAGGAGCAGCAGGAGAATTTTAGGAGCGTTGTTCTTTCCAAGTGTATTATGTAGAGCCCACTTTTCTCGAAAATTGCATGACAGGACTGCTAATACACGATTTATTTTTTAAGTCTACTAAATAAGGCACAAGCATACCTGCAATATTACGCTAGGAACATCAAATCATCACACATCTCAAGAAAACTTGCGGCAACTTTGCTCGTGTTTCAGGTAGAATTGTTATGCAGGCGTTGAAATAAGTTAAGAAATTAGCCCCCGAGGAGCGCTCCGAAAATAATTTTGCCGTATGGCGTGGCCCTCTAACAGCATTTTAACAAACAGTTCTTAGCTTCATTCGGGGCGTGCCTTATCGGTTTTAACTAAGCATCGTTTACGTCCAGTGAGGTTTGCTGGCTTAACCTGTTTTTGGGGACTTTTACTTTCTTTGGTAATCTTCGATAATTGCGTCTGTTAACTTGTCAATTACATGTTACTTATTAACAATAGTGTTGCGTTAAAACATTGCGTTGAAGACCATTTTATGGAAAAACAGAGGATGTGGCGGGGAACCAACCAACTTAAATTTACAGGCCCAAATAACGTGAAAAAGACCATCCGTACATCACTCGCAATTGAAATAGGTGAAAAGTTTTAAAATTGTCGTTGGTGGACGTCGAATAGTGTTGTAACTAACTTATATTGTAACAAACATAAATAATGTTGTAACTAACACAACACAGCTTCCATACTGTAAGGAACTCGGACTGTATTGGAGTAACGTGAAAGGAAGACTGAACTAGAAAACCAAACATAGAGATTAACGTAGATATAGCTAAACAGCAAGTGCAGTATATCCAAACTTTCGTTAGAGATCGTTATACACAACAACTTGTACACAAACCTCGAAATTGAGGTTTTTCTGTCACTTGCTGTTGCTCAGATCTACGAGTCCTATTTAGACCTTTAAACGGCCAGTCGTGGCTTCAAGAATATTGCATTCGCCTGGATTGCTTTCTTGGTTCCCCATATTATTTCCTATTAAGATAAATTGTATTTATGCATCAATTCTAAGCTTTTTTTGTCTGGTAGGAGCCTAAGCTTGTCAAGAAAGACGATATTATTGAACTTCACTTTGTGAGGAAGGCGAATTTTTCAAGCGTGTGGTACGAATGGTGCATTACGCAGCCGCAGCCTTCACAGGTTCATAACTCATGACGATCTTAAACAATTGGAAGATTTCCCTTAGAAAAGAAGTCAACCAGTGACATCGTGGATAAGGTGAGAAAAATACTAGAAAAGGATGGACAACACCTCAGATAAAAAAAGCTGGAAGTAGGCAACTATACTTACAAGGTTTAAGGGGTATCAGTTATTAAATTAAATACGGATGTCTCATTTTAGCTTCCCAACACCACAAAATTAACCTCGAAGAATGCCATATTGTAAGCGTGGGTTGCAACATGGGAAGCCAGCGAAACTATGTAAAAGATGGAAACATATTTTTCCAATAACATAATTAACTTAAAATTTAGTGTCGCTTGTACGGCCCAAGGAGAAAGAAGGCGCCCAAGCTCCGAGTTCTCTTATCGGATATGCTTGTAGGTATATTCTAGAAAGTTGAATCACCCAGTCGATTGATTTTTCTTAAATTTCTATGGGAACAACACTGTTTCCTATCCAGTATTTCTTCCAGCAACACTGTATCCCAGACCGGACCAATTATTGCGACTCATTTCTTCGTCGCAATGGGATGTATTAAAAAGTAAAGGAGCAAAAGTTCTGATTCTGCTTGACCGGTACGATGAGGCCAATGCTAAGACCAAGGAAGAGGTAAGTCGGATAATGAAGAAAGAAGATACGATGGAGTGCCACATCGAGATGCGGAAATGTACCCGATGATGTCAAAGGTGACGCCTTGCTTGTAACAGTGAAAGGCTTCGGACGAAGACCGGTGGCAGTGGCAGTTGGCAAGTTCTTCATCAAGGTAAATCACGTAACCAAAGCCGATGTTATAAGTTATTTCGTCGAACCAGGACCTAGTATCGATGATTTTACAAATTTTCAAGGAAGGTAAAGACAGCTGCCTGTGGTCTGAAGCAATTCAATGAATTCATGTGGAATTCATTGTCACATGACCTACCTAATCGCGATGATTAAAAAATGTTCACGAACCGCCTGAAAAGAAACCACTCAGTCTGGAGCAATTCATTGAATGCATATGGAAGGTACGATTCGTAATTCCTTACAAGGAACTAGCTCACTGCTTTGCTTCATGATGCGTTGTTTAGTCAACGATTGCAGGAATAGTAAACTACCATCAACGTGTTTGGGTCTTTACTTTGCCATGATCAACCGGAACCTCTACCGGGCCGCCTTAAAGAAACCCAAAGCTGCCGAAAACGTCCAAAAACACTGGAACTGAGTTGTCCCCAGCAGTCGGATCCGCCAAGGTCACGAACGCTACCTCCAAGACTTCGGTAGTCTTTGCATGATCGGTCTGCAAACTCGAAGCATGAGCTTCCCCTTGTTTGAGATACGGGAAACGCTGACTCCAAAGAGAACTACCAAGTTCCTCATCGAACCACGGCAGAATTTCTAGCCGCCTACCATCTCAGTAGAGAAACGAACCAGAATCTTGTGCAACAGAACTTACTGAACTTACTTACTTGATTGGAATGTGAAAGCCGAGGTGTTCAATCAACGCTTCCCGTGCCATTAAGCTTCCTGCTGACTGTCTTAGACACTTTATGGAAAATTATTTCACCCAGCGTGGTGCCGCTGGTACCTGGTTCGTTAACGCTGCATGGCTTATCTAATTATAATACGTGAGGTGCTATGCATGTGTTCAGAGAACGAGAATACAGTCTTAGATACTGAAAAAATAATGTGTATTGAGCTTTGGTTCCCTATAGAAATTGAATGTTTTATTCTGTGGAAAGATCGGTGGCAATTTAGAAAGCCATTAATCACAAGATGTATACCGTAGTGGATGTATGCCAACTCGCAGTAAGGGAATTCCCGCCCTTTAAGTACGCCATTCCACATGTTTTTTTTTTACTTTGACTCGGCCTGAGCATTCCTCGTGGCCGCCCTTTTTTATTCAAGCTGAAGTAGTTATACAGTCATACATTCCTATGCTATTCTTTGAAAAATAAAGCGCAATCGTACGATAGTAAACGTTGCAAATTCAAGCTGAGATCGTGTCTTTTTAATAAGGTAAAAGAATGTTAACAGGAGCGTTATCATTCTAAAAGATTTAAAACATACGCATTGATTTAATATATGAAGGTAAACCCTCGAATATGTTATACAATTCAATATTAAAATTTTACGTCAAAACTCTAGTAACATCATATTGACGTAAAAATTGCATAAAAACGAAGAGGCGTTCGGGATGCATGTTTTCTGCTGATAAGCGTTTCGAGAAAGAGGAAGGGGCGGGGTTGAAATACATACCGCCTTTATTGGACAGCCTGTACATTAAGCAGGAAAACTGCAAACACAGATAAGCTCAAATCACCCAAACCGTTCACGGTCTTGGGGTAACCTAACCCTTTTTACATGACAATTATCATCATAAAACGAAGACAGCCACGTTAGTTGTTTTTAGACGGCGGCGTCAATGAATCACACAAACCATAACTCTGGACTACCCGAGTCTCCATAATAATACTACATTCTCTGAACCAGAGTACATAGGCTTACAAACCTATCTATTATGCTCCCAACTGTCAACCGTTTCAGTTTTCAGCCATTTGAAAATAATAAAAATTAGTTTTTGTCTCCCGTAACAGAACACGGGAAACAGAGAAAAGGACAAGGGATTGTGGCAAAACATAATAGCAGTAAGGTTTAGTTTGGAAAGAGAAGACATTTTAATTTTTTTTATTTGTGTTTTCATTACTTTCAAAAACGCCGATTAATTTTCTGACTACGCGAATGAAAGCAAAATTGCGATCTTAGAAGTTGTCGTCTCCTACCCAATCATTGAACATTATTCTATGAAATTTAGAAGAAAAAGTTTAAGCAAACTGAAAATGTGGTTAAAGTAATCCTGGCACGTTTCATGCGCAGAAGCAGTGCGCGTTCATATAGATCCACACGAAACACTGCGTGCCACCTGGTGATAGCGTGGGTGTGACAAGCTAAGCTAATAGCTTACATGTAATACTCGTAAGAAATAATTGGCGATGGAAAAAGTGGAAAAAGAGGATGCCAAACGCTACAAAGCCAGAATTTCCTTTGGTCTCCCACATATCCTTCCCTTCAACGGCCGCAATAACCACATTTTGTAATCTAGTTTTCCATCTAAAAATTCACTGCCCTTATTACCAACAGCCAAGAGTCAAGTCCCAACACCCAAAACGTTTTCTTCGGCAAGTCGCGTCATGAATGTGGGGGGAAAAGACTTTAGTACGACAAGTTTCTCCCTTTTTTTATCTGCAAAAGGCCCGCGTACTTTGAAAATCCCCTTTCGCCTTTCGGGGGGGAAAAGTGGTTAGTAAAAGACAAACAAACGGAAACCACAGATGCTGAGTGGGAAAACTATTTTTTCGCTCCCAATCAAACTGTAAAAAGTGCGTGGCATATAAACTTGTTGACAATGAAAACAGAGCTGACTTGACGCACGAGGCAAGAGCCAAGTGTGGGGCGGGATATTCTAGGGACGCTTTACCAAGCCCCGGCTATATGGCAATGAGGAAAGGATAGTCTTCCATCCGCCCCTTCGTTTCGAGTCCCTCACTTTGTGTATTGAGCTCCAACCCACTCCGAAAACCACAACCAAAAAGCTCCATGCCCACCCAAATGTCAGTCAAAAAATCCTCTTCTGGCTTCGACCCATCCAACTCGAGTCAAGTTGCAAGTCAGACGTCCACCTAGTCAGTCTGTCGTCGACAACTCCTCCCAGGTCCCGCAACAAGTAGTTAGTGCAACACCGTGAATGGCTCAACAGCCCCTTTGGTTTAAAGTTAACACAGTTTTCGCAACACTTTTATCAAGACAGTAACATTTCCAAAGCCATGGAGCACCAACAGAGACACACGAGTTCTGCGCCAAATTCACCCACCTGTGACCCCAACTTCCATATTGTGGCGAGGTCCAATTCGGTACCCTCTGCTGCAGTTGAATTCGCGGCGGTATCCGAGGAAGAATTGCCGTTAGTGTGCAACGGTGTATGCCAGCAGCAATCCCACGCAATTGAGAACCGTCTTCCCTTGCAAATCTTCGCTGTTGACTCTCAACAAGCCCCATCACATCACATCTACGCGTCGCAGTTAGCCAGCGTAAGTATTTAGCTAATACATCCAGATAATAAGATCCTTACGGTCATTCATGTTATTCCAATAAGTGTCCTTGTTGCGTCGTTACTCCAACCAAGTCACCTTGCTGCATGCTATTGCGGTAGGGTGCTGCATGGTATTTCAACAATGAATTCAAGGCGACTTAATTGATGATGATAGGAAACGAGAAGCTGAAAAAAAACCATTACAAACGAAATAGCCGCGATGGTAGTTGATGATCGCCAACTCGAAGCCGGAAAGCATTACCCATGAAATAACGGAAAGAAAATATGAAAATTTTTAAATATTATGTCTCGCCACATAATATTACAAGACGTCGTGTTTAGGCCAGCCAAGCAGGCAGGCATCATTTTTACATAAAGCAGGCCAGATCGGAGGCAGATCAGAGGTCAAGTTCGTCTCGAAATTCTAGAAAGCCTCCCAACCAGCCCCTCTTTTAAGAATGTGTACATGGCACGGAGCATCTTTCAAGCGAAAGCTATAAGATTTTTAAATATTTACGGTTTTGCACGCAGTTTAGGTCGTCCCATACGGCGACGGAAACTTTTTGACACCTTGTGTGACAGTCGATCTTGTTTTTGGCCCGATTTTTGCAGGACGAGCGACTCCATTCCGCCAGCACTACAGATTCGTCAACCAGTCCAAGTATCGATGCTCCGCCGGATTCCCTGGAATCCGAACTCAACCTCTTAGCTGCGACGGAACACCACCAACAGAATAACCCACATCAGCCATCAACGCTCCATGAAGAACTTCCTGGTACACTGGGAGCTTCGTCGGGGATGTACTCGTCGATATCTGCAATGTCCATCATAGACTCTTGCAATAATTTGACCTCGCATCACCCGAATCTTCACACCCAGCAAGGCTTTCATCCTGCAGGGCTCGTCAATCAGCCAGAAAACGAACATGTGTCGTCCACGGGCAGTTTCTTTCCCAATAACGCCTACTCCTAGTAAGTGTGCAAGTACTTTTTTTTCTTTATTTTTAGTCCCTTCATGTCATACAGCATAATTGTATGCTGTGTGTTTTTAAAACTAGACTTTGTGCTCGTCACCGATTTCGATCAATGTTACCAAACACAAGGCTCTGGTATCTAATCTCAAGTTGTGTGTCGTCTTTTATGGTTCTGGGAATATTAGCCCTTTGTGTCCTAGGGAGAAAGAGTCATGTAGCTGACAAAATGTTGGAGGGGGTTTGTGGGGGTGGATGAGGGGTCAACATGCACCTGATAAAGAGCTCCGAAGTTGGGTTTCTTTGGTTTTGACCAGCGAAGCATACATATATATATATATTCTTGTCATCCCTTGTTAGTAAAACCTGCCACAGCAAGTCAAATCACTGAGCGTTTCTTTTTTTTCCCCCTTTTTATTGATTAGTGCTGCCCGTTCCTCGTATTTCGCCAATGCTAACCCTGGCAACAATTCCGAATCTCAATCGTGGAATGCAGGTAATAAGACTCGATCATACATTTTCCATTCATTATTCTGATATAATCTTATTCATTCAATAACATTTTAAAACACTGTTCCGAACGTTTTTTAAGGCTATCCTATACCTTAGCTTCTTGATGCGAAACAGTCACAGATGGCACTGATGTTTGTTATTGTTTTGCGAAAGCCTTGCATAAGACTAAAAGAATGAAAGATAGTGCTAATAGACGGCTTGTTTTGCTTCTAAAAAGTAGAATTTCTCTCACCAGTTTGCTAAGTCAAGTCGGAACAAGATGTCTCGAAAACGGCTTTGCATCGCGTCAGATTTGAAAGCAATCTAAAACAAACGTTTGCTTTTCTTAGCAGCTAGTGCACAATCTAAGGACGTTCTTAGGCCACATATTTCACATGCACATTTCATTCTCATGTCACTAATTCACCATTCATTGGAAAAAAGGTGGATGGGTTGTGCACTAGCTGTTAGTGTGCTCAAGCTTACAGTCACATAATTGTTTGAACTATTTTTTTAAAACTAATTTTTCACGAAAGGAGCTGGTTTTAACGAAAAAGTTGTTCCGAAATTCCCCATAGCAAGTCAAGGTATTGGGGAAGAGTGTCTTCGAATGTGGAAAGGAAAAAGGATCTTGTGCATGAGAATAATTTACCGTTTTTTCTTTGGTTACGTTTATCACAGGCAATTCAGAGGCCAGTATGGACAAAGCGGCTAGCAACCGGTACTCGGCTTTGTTAGCGCGCAACAGCCTGACCTCGTACGACCTTGGTCCTACCCCAGCGTGGTCATCGTATGACACGAGTTCTTCAACGCATGGTCAATACGGCTACGGTCAGAATGCCAGCGCCGCCTCGGTGCCTTCTTCTTCTTTGCCCATGTCGGCTACGTCGATCCTTCAATTTAACCAACGACGACTAGGCATGGGACCATTTGTTGGTAAGTCCAGTATGGCTTTTCTTGTTTCTTTTGGCTGCTTCCTTTCTGGCGCTTTCCTTGCAACTACGCTGTGTTTAGCAAAGCAATAAGCATGCCCACGCAGGTCGGCGTTAGGGGTCAAGTATGATTAAGTTGCCCACCACGGAAAAATAATCATGCTGTCGTTGCAAGCCAACATTCTCAGTTTTAAAATTACACGCCAATTCATTTCCTGCAAAGCAATTGCACACAATTTCAATGGCTGTTTTCTTTGCAAAAAAAAAAATGAAAATCAGGGAAAATTTATTTTTTCAAAGAGGATTGAAACCTTAACTCGAATGTTGGGGTGTCGGGGGAAGATATACAACCTGTCGTTAAAAACCCCTAAATGACTCGTCCCTTTTCCACTCGTATACAATACCAGGGACGTTTTAACGACCCCGAGTGATTAAAAACTTGCCGAGAGCTTCTGAAAATATCAAAAGAAAATTAAAAAGAAGACCAAAGTTATCGATCAGTGCTATTTGGTGGTATTGCCGGATAGTCACTCCATTTTGCAACGAGTGTCCGATCTGTTTTCAGTTTTCAGTTCCAAATTGGGGAGCAAATGGGGAAAATTAGTCGTAGAAGGGTCAAGTCAGGTCGAAGATAAATCCAAACTTGAGAGCCTACACAACGTGTACCAACCAAAATGCACAAAAGGTTTCTGGAAGGAGCGCACTTGTCCAAACAATGGGAAAGACCTCGTTTTTCCGAGTATCATTCGCATATGTCGTGCTGTCCCGTCCAGAAACTTTGGGGGGGGGGGGGGGGGAACCAAAAATGACCCAAAATTCCAGAGGTTTGTCTTGTAAATAGATCCATAGCTTGTTCGCTCTACTTTCCAAACAAGTTGAAAGCTGAGCGCCCAGAAATCAACCCAGTACCCCTTTGCGTTTTGAAAGATTTCTGGAAAGTTTGCATAGAGTAAGAGATCCGAGATCAAGCATCACATCACCTCCACTTTCCTCTCAAGCAAGTAATTGCTAGAATTACATAAAGACAGCCAGCAACTCTTTTTTGTGTGTGTGTGGCTTGAACTTGGGAACATTTGAAACTGTCTCTGGTTTTACTGGCGGCGCGTGTGGGCTCGTGTCAAATGTCCACTTTTCGTTGCGGGGAGCATATAAAATATATATATATTATATTCCTGGGCATTTTGAGTTGCTCGACGAAACTCCCAAAGAGCAAATAAATAAATAATACCAAAAAACTTCCCCAAGTCAAGGGTCACTGGTCCAAGCGGGTTATCAAGGAGCTCGTAATGAGGCTGATTTATAGGTCTGCTCATTGGCATAAGCAGAAAGCGTACTCGGTAGTCCATCCGAACCGGTCCTTACAAGCCTTACAAGCCCCATAGCCAAAGCGCCGATCTTTCCCCGAGTGCAAAGGTTAATGCTGAGGAAGGACAAACTTTTTCGTTTTTGTTTCAATTTTAAAGGATTTTTTTAGCAATTCCCGTGGACTTGGAGTTGATGGAAAGCAACCTTAACTCGAATGTTTTATGTTAATTTTAAATTTTTACAAAAATGGATCACAATTGGATGACAAATGGATCACAATTTTTTTAAAAAAATTGATACCTTGGACCACACTTTTCCCTTTTAGCTTTATTACAAATAAGAATAAATTGTAAAAAGTTACTACCGTGGACTCGGATGGGTTTAGCTGAATTGGACCGAATGAAAGCTTAATTCGAATGTTTTATTTTAATTTTAAATTTAAAAAAAATTATACTGTGGACCACACTTTTCCCTTTTTTCCCCTTTTCACTTTTTCCTTTTCCCTTTTAGCTTTATTAGAAATAAGACGAAATTTAAAAAGTTACTAGCTTGGACTCGGATGGGTTTAGCTGAATTGGACCGAATGAAAAGCTTAACTCGAATGTTGGGGTGTCGGGCGGAAGACGGCCAATTTCTGAGCTTTTTTCTTGTAGAGGACAACGATTTCGCCGAGGGCAGAGAATGCGTTAATTGCGGCGCTTTGTCAACGCCGTTATGGCGGCGGGATGGTACCGGCCACTTTCTGTGCAACGCATGTGGTCTGTACCACCGCATGAATGGCATGAACCGACCGCTCGTCAAGCCAGCACGACGTTTGGTAAACAAGACATTTGACATAACAAAATTTTTCTAAAAAAAAGTTTGGGGGTAAACCGTATAATAAAAACACATGCTTGTTTCCCTTTGACGCGTTGCTATAGTCAACTTCCCGGCGAATCGGGCTCTGCTGTTCGAACTGCTCCACGGTGACGACTTCGCTGTGGCGTCGGAATTCCCAAGGTGATACCGTGTGTAATGCCTGTGGCCTCTACTTCAAGCTGCACGGGGTGAACCGTCCGTTGGCCATGAAGAAAGATAGTATCCAGACCCGTAAGCGAAAACCTAAAGCAACATCCAAACTCGAGGCCCTGTCCAATGTGGTAACCTTAGCTAGCAAAGCGTCAGCTTCGACTTCGTCGTCCTCGCATGAAGGCCTCAGTTCGGGGATTGTCATCAAAACAGAACCCAACATGAGCTCCAATCTGTCAGCGGCCAGCAATTCCAACTCGGTTTTCAACCATTCGCCCATCACCACACCCTCGCCCCATTACCGCACCGAGTTGAACAACTCACCTTTCAACTTCCGACAGCAACAGAGTCCGGATAGCAGTACGTACTACAACCGCTCACCGTTGTACGCGACACCGATGCATAATAGCTCCAATCCGTATTCCCTGTCCCCGCAACGGCCTCCCAGCGATGAAGCGTACGCGGCCTATGGCAAAGAAGAGTTTGGTCATGCGGGGTCCTATGCGTACGCCGAATCTCCGTATAGTACTGCGACGAATCACACGTACCCTTCCCGCATCGTCATGGCGACTTCGGGGATCGGCGTCGGTTTGATGGACGGTGATGCGCGCTTTAGTCTTCCCATGGCTCAAACCTAAAATAGCGGGAAATTCAATAGTAATAAATAATAAAAAAAAATCCATCAAAAGTTTCGAAAACGTAAACTTGGTTGTTTGTACTGTACACAGATTGATTCGAGTTTTCTATCTTTGTCATAAAGTGCCTTTATGTTTCTAACACATCTCAAGGGCCCCAGTAGTGTTCATTCAAGTGCCAATAAGTGTTTGTACTAAACTGTACAAATTTCAAGGAAGATTTAAGATGGTGTAGCGTTGTTACAAGAATGGGTCAAGACACATGATACATGTTTGGTCTCGGCGCGAGTGCTTCTAGTGCATGGTCATAGATACGTATAGCCAACCGAGATTGGTTCAAACTATTCCAAAAAGTTTGACGATATTATCGGTTGGGGATGTAGTAATAGGTTCGTTTCTATTCGTGTAGGGAATGAAACAAAAACATGTGTAGATTGGTGACAAATTTTCTTTTTATAAACCAGAATGGAATCTAAAGGCATGTTACAGTACAGCTTATAGATACCAAAGAACTTTCGGGGGCATTCCAAGAGACGTTACGGTACTCGATGCAATTTGCAAAAAAAAAAAATTTAAATGCGAATTGCTTGGTCAATACCTGTTCCTGTCTTGTAAAGTGTAAGTTTCGCAAGTTAACCATGTCTTCTTTTGTTTACGTGTTTTGGTGATGCATAATGCTTATAGGTTTCAAAATACAAAATTGAGTTCCATTTTTGATAGGTTTCAAAATACAAAATTGAGTTCCATTTTTGATACCATATTTTTTACAAGTTTTATTAAAAAATAACAAAAATATTAAAAAATACTTCTTACGTAAGACGTAAGATGGCGTGCCCATGGTATCGTGGCAATAGCCAGCTTATAGCTAGCCTGTGTACTTTTTACACCCAGTTTTTAATAACATTGTCTGGTATCCCCAAATTACCAGACAATCTTATTAAAAACTGGGTGCAAGGATATGGTCGTCAAGGTGTCGAGATTACTTATCAGAGAGCCGTGGCACATTACAACTTGATAAGCCAAAGCCTGAACTGCCTTTCCAACGCATTGCAGCCCAAGTCTCAAAGTTCAAACAACTAATAACGGAATGTTTGATTCTCCGAACTAACACGCGTTCTTGCTAACGGCTCCGTTAGCGAGAACTCTTTGCAAAGCACCATTTATATTTTTAAGCCCGAAAAAAGGGCAGAGGAAGTTTTAAGCGTTTCCTAACCAGACGGAAACCGTTGATCCAGTTCAAATATTTTGGCCAGCAAAATCGGCGCGCCATCCGGCCGTCAACTTTGCTTGTGCGACCCCAAAACCCAAACCACCATATGGGATTAGCAGTATTGGAAAGTGCACACACGCTCCATAAGGTGCAGGCATTGTTGTATGTATACATGTTTAAACGTTCCAAGTTTACCTGCTTGATAAGAGAACTCTGGGTCTGTCTTGACGTTTCTCCGATAAGAAAATTTGGACCACAACGAAAGTCTTTTTACCCTTGCAACCCCCCTTCTCCCAAGGTCCGCGACCTTTAACGTGAGACGTCTGCCTCCAGATTCAAAACCCAAAACTTGGAAATGCGTCGCATCCGAGTTTCCAACAGACATCCAAACTTTGAAATGTTCCCTTTTTTATGAATGTTATTTAAGGTGAGACTTAATATTACTCTATAATAGTATTAATATTATTAACAATTTTTTTTACACTATTATGAGTAATTTGTACATGATTCATAAGGGAATATTAACTTTAAAGTGAAAAGGAAATGAGCGTCATTTGCCGGAGTCGAAGAGAACACCTGACGTCAGCGTAAGAAAACCGTACCCACCTAAATAGAATGCGTCGCGGCCGGGCGTTCTAAAAAATGAGTGAAAATTCGGAAAAGGAATTTTTCACTCAAAAATGGGAACAGCTGCCGGTATTCTCTGGGTAAGATGTTTACGCGGGAAAACGTTGGCTTCAGAAAAGCACACGCAGAAAGCTGCACCAGTTGCATATGATTCATGCGATCCGGGCCCTGGTCCGTCCTACTCCATCAGCGTCGAGTCCGGCTTTTGCTCGTACATGTATGGGCGGTATGAAAAGCGCATTCAGGTGTGAGGAGCCCGTGAGCTCCGGACGCCGTGCTGAGGACGTGACAGTCTCTTTTGTGAGCTAAGGGCTATCTCGTGTGATATCGGTTGCTGCTGCTTTTTACGCTGACGCAGGTAAGCCACTTGTGTGTGTTCGTGTGTGTGATATTTCTATCTGCTCCAACGGCATATCATCTCGTCCATGGTCGAGGACTGGTAAAGATAGGACAATCTAAGCTTTTACAATCGTTTTTACCAGACGCGCAAACGGATCTTAACAATCGGGAGATACTGCTAACAATCACTAGCTTTAACTTGAAAAGGCTCAACTTTAAAAGAAACGGCCGCCATTCTTACTCAAATTCACTAGTTGGGGATGAAACAGTCAAGAGTGAACCTCAGGAAGCAAAAACAAGAATAAATAACTGACGCAACAAAAATAAATAAATAAACCCTAATTTAGAACAAAGATTACTCTGATTTGAGAACTTTGTCGCTCTAAATAACGGAACTGATATCTCGCGATACATTCTTGTGACATTCTTAAACGTTTGATGCAATGCTAAAGCTACACCAATGCTAAAGCAATTGTATCAAACAGTTCGAAAGCAGACAGCTCGAAAAGCATTCAGGTCGGTAACTTCCGGGGTCACTTTTCCGTGCCAAATACACACATCCTCTGCGCAACTCTTTTCACTTTCCTTACGGACGTCTTCCGCTTCCGATGTCCAAGAAGGTGTCTTGAGCTCGTTTCTTATGTCCTTTTCGCACCTAGGCACACCCACAAAGGTCCACACACTGAGCCACAATTCCCCCTTTCGCAATAAGAGACACAGCCGAGTCTAGGAAAACGGGATTTCCCGGGAAAATAACATTTTTTAAAAAGCGTGGACTCCCAATAAGAGCACTTTCCCGAGAGTTCCCAGTTTCGAGCGAATATTTGAAAACTCCAAAAGTTCCCGAGCCGTTAGGGCCGACAACAAAGTGTAAAGGCAAGCTGCGAGTACCTGCGATTCGCCTATATAAGTTGGAAGTTATCACGGGGTGTTATCGGCGTCTCCATATTCCTGGATAGGACTATCAAAGCTTTGCAGATTGTAGCCTAACAACTATTAAAACAAATTAACATATATCAATCCGTCCCTTCCTCGTGCGGCGCCGCTTTTCCCCGCGTGTTTTACCTAGATTTCCTGCATTCCTGGTGTACGGCAGCCGGCCGCCATTTCTTTTACTTTCATCCAACCCCCGAGCGATAATGAAGATCACACCCACTAAGGAAGTGATCCATGTGAAGCAAGAAGAAGCCCCGTCAAGTCCCAACCCGGCTAACAGTGAGCCACCCAGTCAAAGCTTTAAACATGAACGCCAGTGCCATTCTCCCACCGAAACCTCAATGGTTCCTAACGTCATCTCTAGTCAGCAAGTTAGTACCATCACTACCGCCGAGGAACAACAGCAACAACAACGCCTACAGCAGGAACAGCACCAAAGTACCGAAACCCACCATCATAACCATCAGCAAGATCAGCAGCAGCAAGAACCCATGGCTGAAGGTTACTCGTATTCCAATGCCCAATCCACCAACGAAGAGAGCTTACAGGATAACGCGAGCAACTACAGGGCCATCGACATGTCCCACACTCCCGAGTCGGTGGCGCACCAACTAGCGCTGAATAGGTACAACGAGTCAATACCCGAAGCGGACTCTCGTCACAGCTTACGAGCCTACTTTGAACAGCAAGGCAGTATCGCGGCTCAAGAAGAAGCCCTGCACCGCGAACACCATGAAGATCATCACGTGGGTAATGCTGGTTCAACCGTATCCTCCTTAGCGAACTTCCCGATTCGCCCAGCGTTACATGCCGAGGAGAACCTACGCGATGTTTTCCAATTACGTTATGTATCCGTGCCTGACGGCGAAGGCCAGCACCGTCCAGACCTCCACCACTATCCTAGCACTGAAGTACTAGAAGGACAACCTTTACATCGCAGCCAGCGTGAGGAACTGATCACTCTTCATGTTACCCGTCATCCAGAGATGGAGCTCATCAACCACGAGATGTATCCTAATACACGCTACCACAGCTACGACCCGCTCTCAACAGAAGGCACTGGTCACTCCCCGCCTTCCTACAACGAAGCGACGGGGACGGCTGAAGGGAATGAGCTTTCAGTCGTTAACTTGAAGACGATGACGGCTGCCGACTCGCAGCATCAGCACCCGAGTCCCAGGCATTACAACCCCTTGTCGACGGATCCTATGTCCGCGGCGTTGCTGAGCGGCCTCGAGTCAGCCGACGGCTCGGGCGTGCCCTTTGTCCATGGTCCGGCATCTGGCGCCGCCACGCTTACCAACTATACGTCTTACGGAACGCATCAGTCGCTAGCGGCTCATAGCGGCGGAACAGGGAACTCGCCCGACACGAGCTATTTCCAAATCAAAGAGCCTTACCTAAACTTCAATCCCAAACTGGAAGGGTCTCTTCTCAACAAAGACGCGACTTTCCACGTGACCTCCAAGTACCATAGCGGAGGTGCGCATGTCTACTCGGCCATGTCGCCGCCTGCGTACGAAGTCCAGCTGTACCCAGCGACCTCCAATTACTACAACATGACCTCACAGTCCCCTGCTGCCACCTCCCGGAATGATACTCTAAACTGGTCAGCTGCCACGGCGCCTGCGTTAGACTACGGTTCCCTCAACTACGGCAACTACAATGCACCGCATATTCTAAACCTTGAACCCAGCACGGGTACGGGCGATATCAAGCCTTTACCTTCCATGTCCAGCCACCATCCCAGCAGCTTGGGTGCCGGAAGTAGCTCGAGCGCATCCGGGTACAACAACAGTTACCAGTACTCCGCACCCAATTCGTCTTGGGGTACTGTGTACGGGGATGGTACTATCATGTACCATGGTGAAAACTTCCGCAAAGTAGAGCCAGGTAAAAAATAAATAAAAAGAGGAAAAAACAAATAAATTTTTTATGTATAATGAATGATTCTACCTTCTTTGCATGCTCAGAGGACTTGCCTTACTTGGAAGGGCGAGAATGTGTCAACTGCGGAACCATTTCCACTCCTCTTTGGCGTCGGGATGGCACGGGACACTATTTATGCAACGCTTGCGGGTTGTACAACCGAATGAATGGCATTAATCGTCCCTTACTGCGCACACAACCGCCTAAACGTCCTCCTACTGGCATGGCTGTAAGTTTGGTCTGTCGAGAGAGAACGTAGCTTCTATTAAGTTTTTTTTTTTTTTTAAAAAAGTCGAAATCTTACGTGAATTTTTAAACTCGAGTTTGAAGATTGAAATCTGCAATCTCAATTGACTCTCGTAGTATAAATACCAATCAATTTTGATAGACGGCATTCGATTTTAATCATCAGATGCGGGCTGTCACAATTTGTCTGCTTAACATACAATTTGTATAAAAATTACAGTTTTTAAACATAGAAAACCAAAAAATGAAATACAAATACTAAAAAATGATACACGAACCAACAAGAATTTAAACAAATTAATCTTATGAAATTATTAAGATGACTATTATGAAATAGTCATCTTAATCCCGTAAAGCTTAGCTTTGGACACCCAAGCTAGCACAAGATGGCGCGAGAGTGCTTTGCATGGGTGTAAGTGTCCGTGCAATGCCTCTGCGCGTGACACTGGCAAAGCAGAAGAATTTTCTAACCAAATGCATGATTTGCATGAAATTCTTCGTGAAAGTACACTAAAAATAACGTGTAAGGCATGACTATTAAAAACATCTACAACTTGATTCTTTGTGAGAAATTAAGTTGGATTTATTTCAATTTTGGGCCAACATGAAACCAGGAAAAAAATTGTCAATCCTTTCAAATGACTATTCCCTAAATTCCTGCCTTAAAGATTTCGTAAAAATCTCTTTTACTTTGTACATAAAGATTGTTAAATGCTCAAATAAATACTCAAATTTTCTTGCCCTTTTTTGGTTTAGTCTGGAAGCCGCCGAGCTGGATTGACTTGCTCCAATTGCTCCACCTCCACCACTACTTTATGGCGGCGTAATGCGCAAGGCGAACCCGTTTGCAACGCCTGCGGATTGTACTACAAACTACATGGGGTAAAAAAAAATGTCTGACCGTGCCGTCCTTGCCTAAAAAGGAACAATAAAACAAATCACTTCTTGTTTTGTGAAACTGTACGTCCCTTCCGTCTAATGCAGCTTATAAGCCTATCCATCAAAAGCTCTTGGAATGCCCCAAACCTATATCCCAAAGTGAAAAAGAACAACAGAAAGCATTTAGGAGCGACCAAAAACCTTTTCCTAACCAAGCAATATAAGAAGCCCACCTTTTATTTTAAAAAAAAAGAAAAAAAAAAGTAAGACATTGAGTCGGAAAAGAAAAAGCTTTCAAGTACTTGTTGTCCTCCGTCGTGGTTCTTGCCGTGTCCATTGGCACTGGGGTGGGCCCAGTTATACATAGAGTAGTATAATAGGGACCCTTCTAGCTGTGGCGTCGCTTCACCTCATTTGCATGTCTAAGTAGTCTTGAAAAGATTCGATGCGGCTTGCCCATATCGCCGGATGGCATCGTCTTCCGGACTGGCACCGGCTAATTACTCCATCATGAAACAATGGGCCAACAAGAAGGCAACAGTATCTATCCCCCCCAACGGTGGGCTTTTTCTTTTTTGTCTCTTTTTCTGAAGCTAGTTACGCCACAATTCTGTTTTTTCTTTCTCTCGCCATACAGCAAAGCGAGGTTTTTACACTTTAGTGAAAAAGCTCGAAAAGCGAAGGAGACTTTTTCAACAGGTTAGTATCAACGTGTGAGATGCTATAAAGGCACTATACCTGAGCGATGGGGTTGACCAAGCGGTCGACGCACACTTTTAAGAGCCCAAAGTGGGTTCCCATGTTGCCTATGCCAAGGCCATCCATAACCGGACGATGCTGAGGGAGACTCGGGAGACAGCACACACACACACATAGCCTACACACAAACATAGATACACATACTAACTCTTTTTGTCTGGGCGGGTGCGGGTGGCTTTTTTCTCTGTCTTGGGGAACATTTTCTTGCAACACTAGACACTACGCAAACCCCAACACTCTAGTCATTTTTTATTTTAGAATATTTATCATTTTTTTAGAGTTTTTGTTTACAATATTTTATTGGCACGCATGTAGCGCACCAGCTAATTCTAAGGGGAGTTCTAATATTCTTATGTTAGTCTTTAAAATTTCCGTATTAAAGTGCTTCTATAAATTATTGGTATGATTATCTTTACCCTGTACTTAGCCATTCGTTTATACGAACTAGCACTAAGCAGGAAAACTAGGTAAACCTTCAGTTTTTTAGAATAATAACCGGCGTAGCCTTTTGCCATTTGATTTTTACATAACATGACTAGGGTGGGGCTAAATTACTGGGGGGAGGAAGGGTAGAAGGTAGGGTACTAGGTAAACCTTATATTAAATGTACTATATTGTAATTATTATTTTTCGTTTCAATTGCGCACTCAATTTTTATACCCAATTCCTCATCCCAACCCTTTTACAAAGAAATAGCTTAGACCAAGAAGTCGTCTTAAAAAAAATCGATTTTCTAATTGAAAACGCCCTTTAGGTAATATCTTATTTGTAATACGACACCTTCCAAATTCCAAGTTTTGTGTGATAACATTCCTAAGTGTATCGTCATTTTACCATTTCCTTATTGACTATATAAATGGCATAACCTGCACTGAAAAAAAAAATAACTCAAAATACGGTATACGTATATTTGGGCCTTTTTATGCCCATCTAAAGTTATACACTTATCTAAGGTTACAATACAGAATTGAAGGGTATTTTCCCTTCACATTTTCCCAGTAATAATATTTACAAATTGGAACACCGAATTAAGATTCATTGTAAAAATGTATAAACACAGTGGGCGCCGCTTATTATATCATTGGTTATTAGACTCAGCCGCTGAATAGAATCAATATTGTGAATCAATTCACTTGACAAATGGATCGCCGTAAGCGGCACCTACTGCACTATTATATAAAAAGAAGATAGGTACATCGCTACAGATTGTAATTTTGAACATAAACTGAAGGGAAAAATTGTTTACTGTTTCATTGTTTATTGTTCCCTGTTTACCATCTAAATTTTTACTGAATGTCCCTCCTCATTCTAAATTACCTAAGCCAACAAGAAAAACTTTACTCAATTTGTCATTTCGCTTCAGGTAAATCGTCCACTGGCCATGAAGAAAGACGGAATTCAGACACGTAAACGCAAACCTAAAAGCTCCAGCACCAATGACAAATCAGCCAAAGGAACAGGTATTAAACCTATGCTCCCGTAACTATGCAATCTATCTCTCTATCTCTAAATCCAAGAACTTTTGACACTTGGATTCGTAAAAAGGCAGGAAAAAATTAGAAAAATTCATGAAAAATATCATAGGGGCTAAAGCGAGTGCCATGACCTATGAACTGAAAACGGAAATGGGCCACATGCACGACCTCAATGCTAGTATGCAAATGAGTGCTTCTTCTCCTGGCGCCTCGGCAGTGATTCACTACACTCCCGCTGTGACCAGTATGGAAGGCCTGAGTATGAGCCCCGGGAATGCTGGTGGTACCAAACATCATTCAGGCGTGCCCTCACCTTTGACTCTACCTTCCAGTAGCATGCTCAATCGCCACATCAGCAAGTAAAACAGCCTTAATCGAATCCAAACTTGTATCAAGTACTTATTTCCCGTTCTCATTGTTTCAGCTTGCCACCCCTTGATTCAACGTTAACCGTCACTGTCCCGCGTCCGTCACCTTTGCATGGAAAGCCCTTACTTCGGGACGACGAATGAATCAACTTAATTTGCAATCATTGTATTGCCCATTTCTTCATTAGGACATGCAATGTCTGGAAACCCATAGATTCCCCAAATCAGCACAGGGATTTTTCTACTTAACCGTGTTTGACTTCTATTTAAAAAAAAATTGCTCAGACCTAGTCTTGGTTATCTATTCCATATTCTTCGTGCCAAATACGCAGACGCAGGAGAAAAACAAAATGGGTGCTGTATCCTAAACAAGTGAAACTATTTCCAGACCGGGTCAAGTGTTCAGAATGGCAGCTGCGACAATTATGAACTAAACTTCCTATTCGGGGACTTAAAACAGCGACTTGATTTCAGTCTTTCGTACTCGAGCTATTTCTGCCACTGAAATAGAACTGTATTCTTCCGACGTAGAGCTTCAATAGTGTATGCCCTTTCGTGTTGGTTTTAGATGGTAATAATGCGACCAAAATTTGTTGACCTAGTCTTGTACTATAAAAAAGTTGAACGGTTATTATTATCATTATGGTGAAAATGTCAGGAACATACAAAGAAAAACAAAGAGCCCCAAATGACAAGTGGGAAATGGAAAATTCTGGTGAAATAAAATCCATTAAGGGAAGTTTTGGAAATGACTTTTAGGGGGGGGAAGGGACAGCAAATAATATGCTAATGGTGTGTGTTCGTTTTCTTTCCGAGTTTCCTTGGCTTTAATCGTTTTCCGAAGAGCTTGTCATGAGCTTGGCACACGCAAAGTCAACCTATTCCATCAAGAACTCGTGCCATTACAAGTTAAGTCGTCAACCCAACAAAATGGCGGACCGTTCCAGGGTCCAGGATCTGCGAAAGGTATATCCAGCATTCCTTAACGCCCAATATTGAGTTGGCGGATCCGAAAGAGTGTTCTATACCTTTGAAAGCAAAAACAAATAAAAAGTCAAGCAGAAAAAGAAACTAGCCACTTTTTTGAATGTAAAACGATCTGTAAAGTGCCAATCTAAAGAACCCATCTGACGAGAAGCCAAGCATGTTAAGGGTGCTTTCGGGGTCTTAATGACTAGCGAACCCCAAGGGTAGCATCTTCGTTACGTTTACGTGTTACGTGTGTCTACAGCTTTTTTTTCATCCAGGTTGAGCTGCATAGGACAGGAGGATTGGATGCCAAGAATGAAAATTCCCCTCCACGTCAAGCTCTCCGTGGCCAATAGCACGCGTCTGGCATGGGCTCGGGTTCCCCAATCCTCACGCAAAGAGGGACGCTTAGTGACTAGGGACTAGCTCCTCCCTTCGGCTGGTCTGCAGGAGGGAACGAAAAAGAGGGCCATGTGCGGGGGAAAAGCAGCTTTTTGAATATGGTGTCGAATCCCTGGGGAGCAGTCGTATGTGAGAATACGGGCACAGGAGAAGAGCTGTCCAGCACTTTGCATCAACACTTGTTTTTCTTCTGCCAATATAGGCCTGAGTGAGCTCAAATAATACCCAAAAAGACTAAGGGCACTGGTAAATTCCCGTACAAAGTTGCCAGGATATTGCCTAACTGGAATACAAAAAAAGTGCGTTGGGTTTCGGACCATAACCAGGTAAATATAGACGATCCCGATCCCGAAGCCGAAGACGAAGACGGGACTGGAACTACAATTGTTTACAAACCGAAGAGTAAGAATTTCAGTTTTCAAATTCACGGAGAAATCTGTTCTTTTTAAATGACTTAACTTGGCTAATTCTAGAGAGGAAAGCGAAACTTTAACGAAGAGCTTACTATTTGATTTATTACTTAGTAGCTTAATAGCTACTACGTTACTTAAATAGCTTAAGATTGGCGCTAATATGACCTGAGTCAAATCCGAGTAAATTATTTTAATAGTTCATATATGGCCATCATTTTACAAAAACGGATACACTGAACCCAATGGTTCCATTTGTAACTAAGTTTGGCTAAAGAAAAGTCTCATGCACGTCGGATCGAGGAAAAAAAATGCTTACAAACTCAAAAAACTCCAGTGTTTGCAAATTCCAGAACATTGGTAAACTTCTAACGGAATGTACATCTAAAAAGTATAATAAATATATTTAGCTATAATGTTAGACTATTACTAATGATAAAAAAGTGCTTTGAAATTCGGTCTCTATATTCCAATATTTTATACAGTAAGTGCCGCTTATTGTAATCCCATGTGTCAAATGAATATGGCTTCTATTCAGCGACTGATTCTAACGGTGAACGACGATCATAATAAGCGGCGCCTATTGTAATTCCGACAAGTTTCGGAACAGCCTAACTGTGCAATTTCCTAACGTTGGTATAGGACCGAGGAACCGAGTTTCAAACCCACTTGTAAAACACAACTACGGAACAGGTATCGAATTGATATGCCTTGGACAAGCATGAGTGACGATCGATGGTCCATTTCAGATACAAACGTCAAGTCCTAAGCTTACACACCGAGTACACGGACTATGCAAAATGGAGCAGTTAAAAAACGGAACTTATTCCCGTAATTTCAGTTTCCAACCAATAAGAGATTATTTGGGACAAAAAGGCTACAGATTTGTAACGAACCTATTTCATTTTCTGAAGTTTCAAGTTTCCTAATGTAACTTGTTTTCATGTTTTACCAGCTCTAAAACTCAAGTGCTTGCAAGTTTCGCAAGGCAGGACTGGCGAACATCAGGACAGGACAACTTGTAACGTGACGTACACATAGTTTAATTATAATGTTAGCCTACTACTAATGATAAAGTAAGTGCTTTCAAAATCGGTCTCTATAGGGCAATACCACAGTTTATAGGTTTCACAGTACACAGGTTAACATTGGAAAATACCCTTGTTATACTGCGAAATTATCTACTGTGCCAATAGTTTCACTCTATTAAAACGTCTATATTACAGAATAGAGAATTTCACGGTAATCTTACAGCGTAGAGTTCGAGAACCATCGATCGTAACCATTGATTTGCGTTAGCAAGATACCTACATCACCTAATCGGTTTCAAAGTAACCAGGAACTTTTAACGAAAGACGTTTTCCCCAATGTGGGATGAACACTTAAGCTAGTTCCGGTATCAATTAAGAAGTGGGTGAGAACCTTTCCCCCGTTTGAAAACCGGCGGATCTGCAAAGTCCCCAGTGAAAGAGTCTCCTGGTTTGCCAGCCAACGGAAAATAAGTGTCGCTCCACAGTTGAAAACAATCCATCATTAACTGTCGTCTCATTTCTCGCATGGTCTACCAGTTAATTTCAGTTCAGGAGGTAAAATAAGAGCTTTTCCCACTGGCCTACCAGTTAGTGGACTGGAAAAGGCACACGAAGGGAACGCTCAAGATGTCCTTAAAGCTGTTGAGATGGTCTGTCGCGAGTCAAGAAGCTGCTGGCAATGTTAAAAGTTCGCACAGTTAAAAGCCACAGCAGCGTCCGCCAAGTCTGCTGACAAATGATCCATGCCATTAAGCAAGGAATGCACTCCAAATAATGCAAATGACCCCACAAGCATTCACACAAAATTTGCTCATTATTCGCCTTACAACTATACAGAAAACCTTCTATACTCTATAGTCTAACCTCTCTATACTCGAAACACAGGGAGCCAACTGCGCGAGGCTACTCGAAACGCGAGAAACGGAGATTGATGTTAACTTTAAAAAAGTAAAAATTGAGGAAAAGCGATAAACTCACAAAGAAACACAAAATGGCAAAATTATTTCTCCTCGGCATTACTTTATCGAATCTTTTAAGAAGAATTTTTAGGCTTGTTTTCCATGCTTAGGCATAGGAATATCGCCATTACTCCATTTCATTGTTACTAAGGTGTGGTTTCCGTACTAAAACATAGGAAAACCGCCCTTATTTCGGTTTATTGTTCCTAATGTCCTATTTTTAATGCTTAAACATTGGAATATCGCCCTTATGGCCAGTACATTGTTACTAAGGACTTCTTTTCAATGCTTAAGCAATATCGCCCTTGCTAACATCCATCTCTGGATGTTACTAAGGTCTATTTTCTAAAGTTCTACTAGTCGAAAAAATGCTTCAAACACAGTACATTATTCTTAAGTTAATGTAGAAAAATGAAGTACTCGTATTAATCTCAACCTGTGTAGCTAAAAGTAAGAATGTGTTGGTAAAATTGAAGAGTTATCCTGCTTGCCTTTATTACGCGCAGAAGGCATGCGCGCTCATACATACTAACCCCACGCCAAGCACTGCGCGCCGCCTCTCGGTGGCTGGATGTAACAATCTAAGCTAATACGGGAGCGTCTAAAAATTACCTAATTTAGCCATTGGCAAAGGCGAAAAATAAAGACAAGAATGCTGAAGCTTCACAGGTGGAGACGCCTTGGCCTCTTCCACTAACATTTCTATTTCTGCCCCCGTCAGCGAAATGCGAAAGAGGCGTGCCTTGGTGACACGCGTATCTGACACCCCGCCAGAGCTCGTCTCTCGTCAACCTGAACCTCAAGTTATCAAGCCAAATTGTTAAGGTGCACGACAACTTCATTAAAACTTCACTGCGCGTCCTGACCAATTTTTCCTCTTTTTTCTATTATTTTTTTCACTCTTTTTTTTTTCTCAAAGAAACAGTAATATATGTCTATATTAAAAACGTATGGAAATAAGACATGCCTTCCCCCCCTTTTTTGCATCTCAAATTACTCTGTTGGGGCTCGGGTGACTGTTAAGGCAAGTTAACTCGGAAGTAAAAGCCACAGGATCCCACTGTATTACTGACAAGATGAGGCGGCGAATCTGACACCCTTTACTAATTAGGGAGCTGTGGACATGAAGATATAAAACCCCGTGGCTTCCTTCCCCCCAGCGGTTTTCCGAAAAAAGGTTTTGGAGCTTCAAAAAGCATGTGTGGAAAAAGACCGCAAGTTTAACCCTTAACCCAAATTTGAGTCCCTTGCAAAGGGTTCTAGTTTTCATGATCATTGCTGCCAAAAAAATGCCTTGATAATTTTAAAAATTCAATTATTGTGGTACCTTTATGCCAGTAAAATACTGCAAACAACCATTGCAGAATTTTTTTTTTTTTGCTTTTACAGATAGATCAGTAATTGTCAATTCTATGTTGCTCTATTTACTGGATTCTCTATTATTATTATTATTATTATTATTATTATTATTATTATTACTATAATGTTTATTATATTACTATTATCTGTATTATATTATTATGAAAGTTATTTATCATTACTAAAGTTCTAAATTGCCATCAATGGTCGGAAGCACATGTTTGCACACTGAAAAAAATCTCTATTTTTTTTCGGTGTCCGTTTTCTTTAAGAAGTCGAGAGTTAGTGTGTGAGACATCACAGTTTAGAGATTGAGAAATTAAATTGGGTTTAATTTCATCTGAAAAGAGAGTTAACGGTGGGGGCAGACGGTGACGGCGCGTCAGGATAGGGACGATATAGTGAAAGTTCGTGAGTGCCTAAATGGATCGCTTTGCTAGTTAACCTTTTGACAGGAAATCGTTATAATTATCTCTTGCTTCTGACTTGCATCGATATATACGGAAGCGGGGTCTCCCCCCTTTTTGGGTGGATGGACCTGACACGAAAATGTGAGGTCCGGCCCTTTTTGAAACATGTGTATAGGAAAATGCCAAGAAAGGCCCAACCAAAGCAGAGAGAATTTGTCGGCACGCGACCGATAACAACCGGATAACCCGCGATAGATACAGCCATTAGCTTATAGATTAGCCTCGTAGAGAAGTGCAAGGGATTTATCCAAACTTTCTCTAGTTTCAATAAGAAAAACTTAAGGAAAGCCCTTCCCGCACCATCTCTCATTATCCTCATATCCAACATCCTAAAACTCCTATGTGTTTCCTTTCTTAGTTTTACTTGGTTCATTTTTTTCTCTATTTACTCCAAAGTCAATGAAAAAGAAAGAAATTTAAATTGACACAATTCAATAGTGAGTAAACTCGCATTGCCTGTACTCCTATACAGAATGTGTACTGCAACACTAAAAGTAAAACATATTGGGTAACATTAAAAATTGGGTCATTTCTAAAAATTGCAAAACATTTGTCAATCACTAACTTGTAAAAACATTCAAGAAAAATTCAAGAAATTGTAAAACATTCAAGAAAAATGCAAGTAATTTTAAAATAAATATATCTAATATCCTGTGATACTTTAATAACTGTAACGCCAAATTCTTAATGGTTACAATATTTTACTGGTCATTTTAGCCTGAAAATTCCGCATTTTTAAATGGTAATTTTACCACAGAGTTTCCATTCTACAATGCTTTATCGACATTCTTAACCATACGAATAAATACATTACAATAAGTAACATTAGATGTATATGTATGCATATATTAAGGATTTTTTTTAAAAATTTTAAAGATTATTCTATACATTTATGCATAAATTAAGGATTTTTTTTTAGTCGTGTACAGTGTAATGCAGGGAAGAACGACACGGGAAAGGATTTCCAGGAAGCGTGGTGTCTTCATCACGTCTTCCTTTCACTATATGCGACTTTGGGGATTTTTATTTTCAAAAAAGAAAAAAATAATATATACCTTTGCGTCTTGAGTTACAGCCTAGGAAAACAGGAAAAGATAAGAAAAAGACATCAGCATCCCGAATCCTTTAAGAGTCAACTACTATATTCCTGAGCTCGGCGTTGTTCACACTCGTCCGGGGATCCCTTGCGGAAAGAACTTTTAAGAGATTTAATGGGAGAATTCTTTGGGAACCATGTCGTGTGCTCGTTACAGCGTCGGCATCTCTATTCCATGGGCCATGGGAGTACCCTCCCTCTCTGTTGAAATATTTAGAAGGGTTGCTTGTTAAAAAGCAGATGAGCTCATGTGTGTACAGCACAATTCCTTGAAATCCAACCCTTAAAGACATTCATAAAGCCTTAAGTTGCGGGGGAATATCCATAGTGCCATATTAGATGAGATTTCCATATGCGGAAAGAAAGGCGCCAGCAAGAGCTTTCGAATGCCTGGCCTTAATTGACAAGTGAGACGTATTCGCTGGAGGTGTAAAGGTCAGGCACACAAGTCACATGCTCAGACGCCGTTAGAACAGAGACGCTGTATATGCTTTGGACAACGGGCCGCTTTACTTCCAAGCCCCGCGGTTAGAGAGCGTCGCGTCTACGAGCAGAACGAACTTGTTCTATGGGAGGTAGGGCGACGGCTCTGACCTTCGCCCAGCGAAACCTTATATACACATACATGAACCATCATCTGTGTATTGGCATGGAATAATACGCATACCTAACTGTTCCTTCTAACGAGGCTCGCTTTGCGTGTCATACGGCAGCCTAAACATAAACTGCCTACCCTGAAAAAGAAATCTTGGAAATTTTACAAGTAAAATTAGTGTGTGCCTTATATTCAGACGCATACCTAGTACATTTGATATTTTATTTTTTATATTTTGTTTGGTACTTTATTGATGTTATATGGCAATCACCAGTATATCAATAAAAAACAATTTTTTTTTAGTTTTTAAAAGAAATTTCAAGCTTGTATAAGTATTGTGGTACTAGGTACCTTACATAGCTTTACATAGGTATGGCCTTGCAATTAAATAGTGTGAAGAATTGCAAAAACTGCGAAAGGGACGCAAAATGAGAAATAATGGCAAAACTCAAATTTTTAATGATGTATATAAGTGTACAAGTATATAAGGAGTACGTTTTGAGAGCCAATTCTCTCTGTGATTGCATAGCACATTCGATTTTAAGGATTTGTTTACTTTCTTCTATAGGTTCCCCGCGCTACCAACATGTTTCAGAACATGGGCAACAATATGAACGGAGGGGCAGAGTACCCTCAGATGGCTCATTCGTTGTACATGGGAGCGTGTAGCTTACCAACGCGACCTTTGGTGCCTCAAAGTGGTGGTGGTGGTGCCGTTCAAGTTCAGATGCCCGGCCCCATGTCGATGAACAGTCAGCACCATCCCCATCCTAGTCATCCCTGGATGGCCAAAGCAGGCGTCAGTGCGTCGGACATGGCTATGCAGCACCACAGTGTTCAATCGGCTCAATATCACTCCCCAAGTGCGTACGGTCACCATGCTCACACTGCCTTACGATACCCGTTTGCTAACGCGGCGGCGGCCACCGGTGCTCGCGACGGTAGCAATTCCGCCTCGGCAGCCGCCGCCGCCGCTGCTGCAGCCTCCTTCGGGTTGCAAAGTGCGGGACTAGGATACTCGACGTACCATCACGGAAACACGCAAAATGTCACGAATCACTGGACCAGCGTCGGTCTGCAAGGATTCCAACACCATACCCCGTCGTACGGTAAATTACAATCCCAGCGACCTTTCATTGACCTCGTATAGTTCCATGTCATTGTAAATGTTGAAATTTAAGGTACAGTGGTGCTTCACATAACGAACGAAATCCGATCCCGGACGGCGTTCGCTATGTGGGACGCCCCTTCTCATATGTTACTATGGTCATGATTTTGATCCGTTCCCGAGGCCGATCCAAAATTTCGTTAATTCAAACAAACAAGAATCGCTCCGTTTCGATTTTCTAATCGATTTCGATCCGTAATCGATTGGCTGTGGACCTGTGAGCAAACTCTTGAGAGCAAACCCTTAGCCACCTTAGCCTTCATGATTGATTCTCTATGGGCTAAAATTGTTTGACTTGATCACTCCATATTCAGCTACAAGATCCATAACTCTAGCTCCTGAGTCTTTTTGGTCTATGAGTTCTTGCCTCATTTCAATAGTAAGTGCTTCCTACTCTTCCCACTCACGGTCTTCTCAGGTGCCATTTGAACAACTCTAAAAAACGACTTTTGAAATTTGAAATTTCAAAAGTAAATGATAACAAAGCGCGCGTACGGTTCGTTATGCGAGGCACCGCTGTACCTATTATTCAAACGAATTCAGCGTACACACTTTGAAGTACAACATTAAAAACCGTAAGACTCGTATACTTTCCGTCCGTTCTGGGACTCGAGCATAAGTCTCTTAGGTTCACCATCAGCCAAGTTTGAGACGGTGAACCTAAGAAAACTTACGCTCGAGTCAATCAAGAACAAGTTGACGCACTGTGACGGTCTCGAACTTCGCTGACCGTCTCAATGCGTCAACTTGTTCTTGATACGATAACGAAATTTTCTGAGATTTTTTCATTTTTTAGATTCATTGTCTCAACTTCGTTTGAGCATCACACTACGCCAACTTGCTGACGACGATGAATCTGAAGAGTTGAACTTTTTTTCTATTTTTTCAATTCATCATCTCAACTTCGTTGGACCATCACAATGCGTCAAGTAGTTGAGGCGATTAATCAAAAGCGTCGATAGTTTTGTTAGTAAACCGCAGTACTAATAATGCCGATATAAAATCGTGTTGACCAACTTTAAGATAAATCAAAAGCACACTGGCTAAGCTCCCAATTTTAAGATTTGAGGATCGTTCCGCAAGCATCCAAAACCCAGGCCGTTGCTGTCTTGGAAGGACAGAAGTAGGCAGTAATGTGTTGTGTGTTGTATGTAACACGCTGCAAGTTTTTCGGCTTCTTCCATGTAAAAAAAGAAAAAAAGAGAGAATGCCGGGAGTCGCGGGTTTTAAGTGGTTCTGGCGTCACGGAGACGCAGGTCGTTCGTCATCCACTAAAATCCAGCCTCTTCGAGCCCGTCATCTCAAGACAGACGCCATGCATGAGCAAAAAGTCTTTTGCATCGGCATTCAAAGCCATTTTGGCTTTTTTTTGTCTTTACCCACGACATATACTGTAACCAGACTCGGCCTTTTATTCTTTACCCATTATAGCAAGACGGTGAACAGGAGCACCTGCGTCTGCCTTGTCTCAGTTTTCCGAGTCAGACCATCAGCCCCTTGTAAACGCTGTACACTCCTTGTCTACCTTTCCATTTCTGCCGAATCTCCTCTACTAAGTACCCACCCCCTAAGAAAAAAAATACGCAAAAAGGCAGTGGGGCATAAGAGGTAAATTGATCAAAATCAGCACAGTTCTAGACCGACTACTTTAAACTAGACAGCAATTTTCGCTCTGTAGTCAGTAAAGTGTCCTGAATAGCTATTCGGAGATCGCTAGTCACGAAGCTTCAACTCTAAAACAAAGCCACCGCCAGGTATTGACGATTTCATTTATGCCTCGCTTGTCGGTTGGGCGTTCAATGGTTCTCAGCGCTCGGGAGCCCTTTGGGACACGGGGAAAAAGTCCCTATGGCTTGGGCTTTTCGGGTTAGCCAGAGTCTAAATTGCCTGACGTGACGTCAACTAAAAGGGCCATAACCAGAGTACGCGATGCGGCACAGGCATTGACCACCACAATGCCTCAACAATACAATCAAGATAGGGTTGCAACTTGGCGACTATTTCAAAAAAATCCCTACCATCTCTTATATATGGCCACTAAAAGGCCCGACTTGGTCCGGTTTTCCTGCTGGAGCCGTTTGGAAAAAGCGAAAAATCCAACATGTTGTTTTTAAGCCCATAATTTTTACTCGTTGGCCCCCTATGCCATCGTCTGAGTGCTGTCGTGATTTATGACAGATGCTTATCCTGATTTCGACACCGACTTCCTTTTAACCTGCGAGGTACGCGCTTAACAAGTTGCGGCCCTCACTGTATTCCGATGCATTTTGTATTTAGTCCGATACAAAATGGACGAAAGACTACATATTTTTTAAATGTCCATGCAGCTATAGATGCTATTCAATTTCGGGTTCATAAGGAACAAGATGACATACAAACAAACTAGAAAACGTTTAGTCCTTTGTAAAAAAAATAAATAAATAATAAAAATGAATAAATCTATTGATTTAAAGGAGGCGGCAATCTTGCGTAATTGGGTCCCTTCGTCAAACTCGAAACTGCCTCGAGACAAAGGCCCAGAAAGGCAAAGACATTGATTCCTACTTATCATTGCCCTATCGAGTGCGTATCGAAATAATCATAAATGGATCAGTTAAAAGCTCCGTCAAAACCGGTCCGTTGCTGGCACGGTTCCCAGAAAAAGACTTGCGACAACCCTTTCACGTTTCGACGTTTCCATTAACCATTTTACCAAAGCAGATCCCCAATAGGACACTTTATTTGGCAACAAGCTCACAACTTCCATCCTGGGTTCCTTTTTCTTTTCTGGCTTCCCCACTCACAATTGATTTCTCTTGTTCGAATTTTTTTCTTAGGCGTCTCTCGTCAATAAAACATTTCTTAATTCAATGCTTTTTTAATAAAGAAATACCAAAAAAAGATAATGGATACGTAGGGATGGGTCCGGCATCGAAGACCAATCCGACACTCTGATATATTCAAACAAACCAAAGATTAATTAGCTAAATACCGTACCACTTTAGTTACAAACGATAACCTTGGGTCTTAAAAATTCGAAAAAAAAAAAAAAAATAAACCCAAGAAGGAAGCCAACATGGTTTGCGTAGCCAAGGTGCCGCCTAAAACGCAACGGGCAAACAGACAATAATAGCCTCCGGACTGTAAGGATCGATTTCCTTTCAATGGAAGGGGAACATCAGCTCCGACTGCGTGTATTGGCGAATTTGGCCAAAGAACTATGGGCAACGAACGTGACAATGACTTGGTCGGAATGGTTGGACTTTTGAGACTCTTTCCATTGCCCAACAGTTCAGTACAAGCGCAGTATACAATAGGGCTTGATGGTTCGATAAGGGGGGGACCTTTATCTTCCCATCGCTGTCGTACGAACCCATTTTCCTCCTACAACCCGATTTGGTTAAGTTGTGTACTTTGGTACTTACAGCTTTGTCTAGTGATAAAAGTTCCTTAAAATTGGCCAATATTTGTAATTGCAGACGACAGCGTGTACCTGGAAGGACGAGAATGTGTCAACTGCGGTGCCCTATCGACGCCTCTTTGGCGACGGGATGGCACTGGACATTTCCTATGCAACGCATGCGGCCTGTACCATCGAATGAATGGCATGAATCGACCTCTTATCAAACCTCCACGCCGACTCGTAAGTTCTTCAAATTCCGCTTCAAAGAGGATTGTCTGTGAATGGATTCCTCTCTAAATCCAACCCACAGACGGATTGGGATTGCAGTCCAGGTTTTCCAATTTGGACTGCCTATGTAGTATATATATCCTTGCCAATTCAGAAGTGTGCAATGGCAAACCTATTTAGTCACCCAATAACGGCAACACTATAACTACTATAATATCTTATATCTATTATGTAGAAAAGTAACTTAAGTCAGCTTTGATAAAGTATGTCTTAGTCATTTTCTCTACTTCTTCAGCCGTTGGAAGTTATCGATGCCAAAAACATTTTAGGGCATTTTTTAGAGCGAACAATAATCCAATTTTTAGTCCAAGAAGTTTAGCAGGACATTCAGTTAGTAAAGTACTATTTTACTACTGTAACGAACTGCGTATCATCATTTGTATCATCCTAGATAGTATCGCGAAAAACAACTAGAAACAAGCGCGATATTCTGTCGCTTCCGTCGATAACTAAGCCAAAATTACTGCACATTTAAGGCTCCCGTACATGGTTATCTCGGTCAGGCGGTTAGCATGGGGAATTTCGGAACAACTTTCTGAGAAAACCAGTACTTTATATTCCATGAAAAAACTTCTTGACAGCTTGAGCATACAAACAGCTAGTGCAAAACCAATCCACCTTTTTTTGCAATGTATAATACGCTGGTAACCAGCAAATCAAGATAGCAACTAGGTGAAAAACTTTTGATTGCGGTACAGCTGATACGCTTGCTGCAAAAAAAAAAAAGAAAATTTTGTTTTTAGATGGCTTTCTGGCGCGACAAGCCATTTTCGAAGAATCTTGTTCCGAATGTTCAGCGACATGATTTGGGATATTGTGCTGCTACCGGAAACTGTGGTGACAAGTTGTACTTTTCAGGAACGAAACAATCATAGAACTTTTTACCACCGATTAGCTATATATTTTTTTTTACTTTCTTACGCAAAACACTACAAGCATCAGTGCCATCTGTGAATGCTTCGCATGCATAAGTTAAGGTATCTGGGAACGTGAATATTTAGAAAAGTAACTTAACCCAACTCTGAAAAAGTATACCTTAGTAATTTTTGCTATTTCTGCAGCTATACTTGTAAAAGTAACTGTTAAGAGCGAAAAAATTCGGTTTTTAGAGCGAGAAAAATTAAAGTAAAATATTACTTTCCTAATGAAACTAACTGCGTACTTGTCAGCTTCGATAGTATAGTGAAAAAGAATGATAAATTTTTCACTCTGGATATAAAGCTTTATTTTTCGTAAAGTAATGTGTCTAATGTACTAAGAACTGACAGTCCCCTCTAGAATAACTACAGTAACTACCCAAATAAGCATAACTACACATACGCCATAGGAACTTAAACCCCAAAATGCCTGTTTAAAGAGCCATCCATCAAGTGTTGCTCGAAAAGTTTCAAGTGTTTCAACGAAGCTTTTGTGTCCCTTTTTCTTTTTTAGAGTGCGTCTCGGCGTCTGGGTTTGTGTTGCACCAATTGTGGTACGACGACGACCACGTTATGGCGCCGCAATAATGACGGGGAGCCTGTGTGCAATGCCTGTGGTTTGTACCATAAGCTCCATGGTGTGAACCGGCCTCTTGCTATGCGTAAAGACGGAATCCAAACTCGAAAGCGAAAGCCGAAAGGACCCCTTCCGGGCCCTGGATTAGCCCTCTCCGTTTCCAGCACAGCAGCAGCTTCCACTTCTGTTGCCAGCAGCTTAACCGCCAAAGATACCCTCGATGCCAAAGATCACGCCATGTCAGACAATAGTACGCTTATCCATAAACACAATGCGCATTACAACCGGAGCAAAGACGCGGTTTCTGCCGCCAAATGCGTTAACTTGAATTCCGTTAAACAAGAAAACAAGGTGACGAACGCTACGGCCATGACGGGCGCATCAGAACGCAGTTACAACTACCCTAATCATCAGTTCAATTACAGTGCTCATACGGCTTTGAATCACCCCTTGTACGAAGGATTAGTTAACCCTGGTTTAGGCATGAAATTGTTGACATGAGTTGTCCTAATGCGTAAAAATGGATCGAAATGATCAAAAGAGCTTGCAAAATAGATCAAAATGATCAAAAATAATCAAAATAGATCCAAATCGCCAAGTTTGTCAGCAAAAATTTGAACCAAAAAAAAAAGTTTGCGTGGATAGAGTAATTCTAAATAGTCTTTCATGGTGAAGGTCGATTTCTAGTGACAAAAAACACGTACGTAGCAATCTATTTCAAGTATTTGGCTTTAAAAAAACCCTGCGAGTGTTTGTCATAATTAAGGATAAAATATAAACTAATTAGAAATAACGTTCTTCATGCGATCCATCCGATTTTCAACCTTTTCAATGTTTTCGCTTTATTTGATTGCATATTCGATTGCTTTATATGATTCGCTTTATTTGTGTCCCATTGCAGCTTCGTCAATCCCAGAGAGAAAAAAATGAACAAAAACTACGAAATACGTTAACTAAAGCTAGACCGAAGCTACTCCAGATCGATTTTTAGGGGAAAACAATAACACTGATTTCAGGAATGCAAAGTTTCCCTCCATACGCTCAACTTATGATTCCGGTTATTCGAAGCAGGACTTGAGCGTTTTATTTTAAATCCTCGGGCTTTGGCTGCGGAGTGGTACGGATATACTCTTTCCCAGAAGGCACAGAATGAACTTGCATTAGCGGGAATTTGCGCTCAGCTTCTTCTTTGGGAATACTAGGCACGACCATGCAAGCGTCTCCTTGCTAAGATTTTACGCAACGCCACAGAATATATGTTTATATAAAACAAAATAAAAAAGTTTGAGATATACTTGAATTTGGTAAAACCCAAACGAAAACGATTTACCTTCCAATTTACAGGGGTAGCCAAGTCAGAACGAGACGTTAACTGCAGAGAATCTATCACGCGCAAGATTTCACTACACAGTGAGAATTGAATGAAAAAAGAAGAGAAAATCAAAATCCAGGAAATCGTAAACCGAAACTAAACAGGCTGGTAAGCAGTGAGTACTAGTAAGTAGTAGGATTACTGACGAAAAGTTATGAAAATTGGTTAAAAAAGTTGGCATATCTTTGTTTCAATACCTAGTGTTACGGTTAATATTTCTTTATGTTTTCAATAACCAGTGGAAGAGTTAATCGTTCAGTTAAACATGCCTTCGCGTACAGCTTTCACAGGCAGATTTCAACCAGTCATCCGCTTGGGGAAATCAAACATTTCCTCCTACGTCACTTTTCACAGTTGGCAAATTCGCAGACATGGCCTCCCAACTTTTTCCCGATATTTCTACAACCAAGGCAGGAAAAGGAAACTAAACTTACTCCAAACTCCTTCCCGTGGTAGCAGGGTACAAGATTGAGAGCTTCAGCTTTTTATCAGGTGATATAACGAAAACAGCTCGAGCTGTCAAGGGCAGTCCGTCTTTTCCCTTCTCTTCCGGATCCACCATGCCCAACTGTACAGCCAGATCCCGATTCACGTCTGCAATGATTGGATATGGAAACGGTTCATGGCCCAAGTTTCCATAAGCTGAGATATCCTAAGATAGTACAACAGTGTTGTTCATGAATTCACAAAGTCAGAACGTCTTGTACTTTAATCCATCCTATATGTGATTCCACGCTGTCGCAGGACAATGCAATGAGCTTCACGTTGCGTTTCTTAAATTCGTGGGAAAGCAAAGCAAAGCCGGCCAGTTCAGTAGTGCAAACTGGGGTATAATCAGCAGGATGGGAAAAGAGAAGGCCCCACCTAAATCGTAAAACCAATTAATACATTTTTTAAATTTATTTTCATGGTTTAAGATTACTTACGAGTCTCCCAGCCATTCATGGAGTTGTATGGGACCTTCGCTAGTTACCGCTTTAAAATTGGGGAATACATCACCTAGGTTTACCATGGTTTATAAGAACTTGAGCACCACAGGAATACAGTCCTTTTAATGGTAAGATTAAGTCACTGCCACCGTCCTTTATAAGCACCAAGAATCGTGATGTCAACGCCAACAAAATGCTTCTAGAAGCGCGGAAAACCACAACAAACCCACGCTACCGAATTCAGGGAATATAAATCCACGTGCACCGCTTTATACAAAAGAGATACAAATCGACGGTAGCGTCGCCAAGCGTTGAGAGCTAGAGCCACCCATTAAAACCACATAAATTACAGTAGATGCCGCTCATTGTGATCACGTTTACCGAAAATCGGAAATATGCAACGGTTAATCTTGAAACGGAACTGGCTGGTTTAAACCAAAGAAACAAAGCATCGTCTATTCTTGGACACTTTTCCACACGTTTCCTTTTTCCAGATCCACTACATCCGCTACTGTTAATTTCGTAATAATTTTACTCCCATGCTGGGTTACATCTAACAAAGCAATCTTCTTGAAAAGAACTTCGGCTAGCAGAAGAACTTACGCCTCAGTAAGTTATACGAGCTTACGTTTTTCCCTTTCTGTTTCAAGCCAACTAAATATAAATTGTCCGACACGCTAGCAGGACTGCCAGCCTTGCCTGTAGATGTCGACCGACAGAAGCCGTTAGTTGCGACACGTCTGAATTAGACTCGCTAAAACTTTTTTTTTTTTTTATGTACAATGTATTGGCTGGGGCTTTAAAGAAGAGACCGCCCAACCCGTAAAGCACATTATTTCTCAACTCATCCAAAATTTCCAAAAAACAAAAAAAAGGTCGGGCAATTTACCTCCCCCCCCCCCCCCCCCCCCCCCCCAGGGAAAACGACCCAAATTTTGTCGTCCTGATATGAAATTGAGGACTTGCAAAAATACCAGGTCGTTTTCAAGCTTATATCAAGTGCAATTAATTTCTGTTGGGATTTGAAAGTCTTTCCACAATCGTACAGAAACAAATTGAAGAGTTCTCTATTATTTCGTACAAACTTGCGTGTTGAGCTTCAAAATTAGTGTGTGTAGCTCGTTAGTGTTGCAATTTTCATTCTTCATCCGAAACCCTCAAGTCCCAACGCGGAGGGAATTATGGTGTCATAGAATAGAGCAACGTGAAAGCCAAGACGAAGATTTCCTTTGTGGTTCGTTGGATTTGAGTTGGTGACCGCCTTTGGGAGGATGACTGGCATCCTATAGGGAAAAATTGAAAAAATAATTATTTAGATATTGAAACCAAATTCAAACTCGATTCATTCAAATTCAAAGTCCGCGCACAAACCATGCAAAAGAAAACGAGTACGGTTTCTAATAATGACGCGAATTTTGTAAAGACATTTTGCAAAGTTAAATTCATTTCGATCAAAAGATGCAGATTTTGTTTCCCATTGGAAATATGCAACGAAACATTTTTTTACCTTCTGCTTATCCCATACGGTACGCAGGAAAGGAAGAACCAAAACAATATATAAAATAGTCTTTGAGAGTATAGTAAAGAAACGAGCGTTTGTAGAAAGAAAGAGATGGAAAAAATGAAGGAAAAAAACGTAAAATTACCAGTTTCTTTTCCGTCTTGGCCTTAATATCTTTGGCGAGAGTGAAGAAAGCGTCTTCCACGTTAATTGAGGCTTTTGCACTGGTTTCCATGAATTTGATACCATATTCAATCGCTAATTGCTCTCCTCGTTCTCTGGAAACTTGCCGCCGATCATTCATATCACATTTGTTGCCTAGGATCATTTTTTCCACGTCTGCTGAAGCATGCTCTTCGATGTTTCGTATCCAATTCTTGATGTTGTCAAAGCTTTTTTCGTTGGTAATATCGTACACCAGCATAATTCCCATGGCTCCTCTGTAATAGGCAGTCGTTATGGTTCTGAAACGCTCTTGTCCAGCTGTGTCCCTAGAGAAACAAGGTATTAGAAGGCACTTACTATTAAAAAGATTTGCAATAATACAGACTAAAAAAAAAGGCGAAAAAAGTTGGCCATATGAAAGGTTTAGCTTACCAAATTTGGAGCTTAATCTTCTTCCCGTCCAGTTCAATGGTACGTATTTTGAAATCAATACCTAATAAAGCCAATAATATAAAAACGTTCAAATTGCCTTCCATGAGTCATGGGATAAACTTAATGAAAGGATTACACTAAGAGATACGCATAAAGCAAACAAAACATTTACCAATTGTGGAGATGAAAGTGGAGTTGAATGCATCTTCTGAGAACCGAAAAAGAACACACGTTTTGCCAACGCCCGAATCTCCGATTAGTAAAAGTTTGAACAAATAATCGTAACTTTTAGCCATTCTTGCGGTCGTTAATTTTTTGGTTTGGTTTGGAGGAAAGCAAAACTCACAAGCAACCACAAAAAACACCAGCGGCCCAAACGAGAACAAACCCAAAACGCTCAGCTTACGCCATCTAGTTTTGGCTGTACACAACTTTACTCATTTTGTATGAATTGTTGGGGAAAATCGTCTTATCTCCTTTTCTTAGCCGAATTTTCTGGAGGAAAGTTTGCATTAACATTGTAAAGGAACTTCCGGAAAAGGTTTTCGTGTAACTTGTAGCTTTCTTCCACCCAAGCTATCGCGACGAGCCGTGCATTTGCTTTGCATGGGTATATGGATGCATTAGTTAAACATAATGGGTTTATGAATGTGCAATTTTACTTTTTTCGCGTAGGTGAAAAATTGACTAGCCTTTTTCAGGAAACCTTTCTTAGAGAGAGTGGAAAAAACGTAACAAAAACAGTCTTGTCCATACTACTATAACTGTCACGAAGTTTTGTACAATGTCTCGTTTACTGTTTACGTTCCTATTGTAGCGAACGTAGTCTCGCCAACTTTGTTTTAAACCCCGCGGGCTTTTCTATTTTTTGCTTTATGCGTTTTTTTGGTGTATCGCCAATGCTACCGTAACGTGGAAAGCTGAAAAACTGAAAGACGAGTAGATGAGTTTTTTAAAAATACACATTTAATAAAACAATACCGACACTGTCGTACATGGATAGAAAACGTTTGGTTGATTAAATCTAAATGTACTTAAAACACTTTTGTTTGTCATGCGGAATCCGAGTCTTGAAAAGAACGGAATCCACACGATACTGAGTGTGCAAAAGGGGCATGTAACCATACACCTAATAAATATAACCCAAAATGAAAATTGGACACGATTCTAAGGAAATCTAGTGCAAGTATACCTTAGCGAAAAAGTTGATGCATTTGTGGCGCTCCTGGAAATGTGTATCATCTTCCGAAAGAGAAACTGGACAACCTGGACACCGGAAAGTCCATCTTGATGTGACCTAAAACCACACAATCGTTTCAGGTCTGTTTAATGAATTTACATTTTCACTATTTTTTACTTTCACAGGAGGAAGTCTAGTGACATGAGACACGAGGAAATTCATGGCAATATCTTCGCAGTTCATGAATTCGTCCACTTTATCCCGTATGGCCTGTGGCATAACATGTGTGTACATATAAGCGTAGTATTTATGGAAAAAAGCCGCTCCGGTTAACACCATAGAAAGCTCGCAGGAATAGTTGGAATTGTACAGCCAGGCTCGGTTTTCCAGGTCCCAGGCATGGAATCTTCCAGGAAATCCCACAATTCTATCGCGATTTTCCCGCCACACCCTTTTGAAAGTAACTGCTAATTGATCGCCAATAAAAATATACCAATATAAAGTTTTACCTGAAACTGAATACGATTTCGTCGTGTTTGAGATGTGCGTCATCGTCGACAGATAAGATTGCTTCCGTCTCAATACTTTCGTAAGGCAGAAATCGGTTATTCAAGCTGTTCCTTGAAGTTCGTATCACCTGTAACAGTAAAAAAAAGTTTCACTAAGACTCGTAGGAATTAATGTCCCGGTCGCTAAGTCACACAAAGGAATAATTTAAAAAATACCTTAAAATAATGAATAAAATGAATTCAATAAATAATGCTTTATCAAAATTCTTTAATAAAAGCTTGATTACTAAGTGAATGGTGGAGTAGCACTGAAATTAGATTATTTTGCTAATGTCTAACAAGAGTACTTGCCGCCCTTTAAACGTTAAGAAAAGTTATAAATTACAATGCAAAGTTTACTTGGATCGGAACTCCGATGTCTGGCCACCTCAAGTCAGCAACCGGTGGCTTTGGCGAATTCCAAACTACCAATACTTTGTGGAGATAGGGGAGACCTTGCAACCTCGTTAATGACTGCAGTAGCACAGCTTCGCGTTCATAAGTCAGTACGATAATCGTAAACTGTTCGCGAGGAAGATTACCTCCCAGAGCCGTGCTAAATTCCTTGCCTGATCCCCCAACCCCGCCATTAATTGGCCGAAACCCATACTGCGAACCTAAAATGATAATTAAGTCTGATAAAAACTTCTAAACGCAATAAACATACATAAATAAATGTAACAAAAATAAAAATACATAATTAAGTGAATGTACCAAGGAATTTGGCTTCCGATGGTGGAACAGTATCCCACGGCGTAGATGGATAGAGAAGATGCGGTGTGCCATATTGATTCCATAACGCATGTCCCTGTAACCAAACATAGGACAAATTCCGCGTAAACGAAGGAGACGGAAATGGAGGCTCAATTGGGCCTAAACTTTCTTCGTTTTCCGGATCGGGTGTCAGGATCTCCGTTTTCAGAGGCTAAAATAACAAAATAAATACCGGTAATGAAAAGTAAATTAGAGTAAAATAAAGTAAAGAGTAAAATAAAGAGTATTAGAGTAACATAAAGTAAAGTAGAATTTCGAAGTGAATTCAGAAGGAATTTCGAAATCTATTTGGAAGTACTTGGAAATCGATTTATACGAAATTAGGCTTAGATTTAGGCGACATTAGGCTTTGAAATCGACTTAGGAGGAATTTCGAATCGATACAGAAGAAACCTGGAATCGATTTAGAAGGAATTTACCAGTCAAATTAAACGATCTAAAAGTCAATTATACAGGAATTTAAGTCTCAAAAAAACCTAGATAAATGCCTCGTAAATAAAAAAATTACCATAAACGTAGCATTGAAAACAGATGGAGCTGCTTCTTCTGAGACTGGTAAGGGCGGAATGCCAAGTCGTTGTCTGTATATGGAAATGGTTGCATCCAGTATGGCTTGGGCCGATCCCATATACTTTTCCCAGATAAATCGCCCCTGAAGACGCAGGGCTAAGATGTCCCGGTCCGGAATGGAGCGTAACATATAGTGCAGCTCAGGTAGGCGGGGCCGAGGCAACATGACGACGGCCTTTCCCCAGTCCAGCACATCCGCGAAGGGTAAGGAGCTGTACGGGCCAACTAGGACAGGCACGGCGCCGTTCACGATGGCTTCAAAGAGTCTCGTTTGCAACACAGAGGTGGTCTGAAAACCGGGATTTGGCGGGGCGAGGATTAGCGCAAACGTAGACTGCCTCAATAATTTTACGCGGGACAGCGGGGTGCCACAAAGGGCATATTCTGAGGCCGAAGACTCACCACAGGCGAAATCAAAATGAAATTCATCGGTACTGGACGTGGCAAGGTTGAGTAGAATGTTCTGCAAGTTGAGTTCCTCCTGATTTATTTCGTTGGCTGGAAACGCGTTATAATTGCCCAGAAAGGTCAGGAAGTAGGGGCGAAAGGCTGGAGTGACCGAAACCAAGTTTTGCCACGTATCGCCACCAGGTGGCCCTAGGAGCGGCGGAATAATCAAATCGAAATTTGGACGATAGGTCGAGTCGGCACTGAAGTTTGTAGAGGCCACGAATGCTCTAAAGCGAATTTGGTGAATGCCTAACGGGGCTAATAGAAGGTGGTTTCGTCCATCGCCTCGCCAATAACGAAGCTGACTAAGATCTTTGGTAGTCGTTTCGGGTCCAACGATGACCAGGTACAAGCAGGCAATATCGGGATTGAGAGTAACGTGCGGATTGTAGCCTGTCGCTTGGACCACTGCGTTCATGACAGGCTCGCTGATGCCTCGGGCTAAGGAATAGTTGGAAGGGTAAACGAAGACGGGGAATCCCGAGCTAAGCGAGCAGCGCGAGTAGTCGAAACAGTAAGGCAATGTACAACAGTTCGACAAAGCAGGAGGAGGCAACAACTGAGCGTCCAAAGAGGGTAAAATTCTTCGAGGAGGAGCTAAAGCTGGGTTCCTATTCTGGATAATCTCTTGCTGAGCCAGTTTGGCCTAGAAAAAGAAGGATTTAAAAAAAAAAATAAAGCTATGTATCATGCTGTTAAGGGCGTTTTACTTGTTCCAAGGAAAGGTTTGCTTTCTCGAGGTCAGATTCTTTCTTAATGTAAAGCGACTTTAATTCTTCCAACCTCTGATTTTGGGCCGAAATGTCGTTTTGAAGCTTTTGGCGCTTGTATTCTAGTTCGCGCAATTCGTTATTTACCGAGGCTAACGCGAAAAGTGAAGGAAAAGAATAGCATGAGAAAATTCCAAATGTATATGCAGTGGGTACCCTTGATGCGTAACAACTCTTCGATTCTCATTTTAAGATCAGCAGCTTTGAGATACGTTACGTCATCCAGAGCTTCCAGTTTGGATCGACTGTGGTAAGCATCATCCATGGCACTGTCGTTGACCTAAGGAAAGACACGGTATTGATTAACTCATTGAGTTAAACGGTAGCTAAGCCAGGATTTTCACATACTTTACTAATGTAGTAATGTGTGAGAACAGGCAATAAGACTAGAAGAAGTATGACCAATATAATAAGCCTATGTAGTTTGATATTGCAGCTATTTCTGCAAAACTGCTTCCAACTGCCTTCCATGGTCAAAGTGGGGCGACCGATTTTGGCTGTTCTGTGAGACTTGGCAGTCTCGAAATCACTCATCTAACGAATGAGCAATGATATAATTGAGAAAATAACTGAAATTCATGTGAATTAGAAATTCTTACCATTTTACTACTGAATTAGGTAGCCGTATTAAAGGTAACCATTGTTTTCCATGGCTGTAACCGTTAAATAGTTCGAAGAGAAATACCACATGTCCCAACACAGTATTTGTTTGGCATATTTGTACACAAGTGCAGAAAATGGATACCGACAATATTAGGCCTTGAGACCACAAGATGGCGAATATGAATAGGAGTGTGTCTCCCAACCAACAGGTTCTCCAGTTTCGGAAATCCGAGATAAAATTGACACTAGTGTGTATTATCGTTGCAAAACGTTCTCCGGAAAAAGAATGACAAATTGGTGTAACTCGAGTTAAAAATTGTTGTTGGATTGGAAATGAATTAGTTTAGGTTAGGTTAGGATAGGATAGGTTAGGATAGGTTAGGTTAGGTTAGCTTAGGTTAGAGGTTAGGTTATAGGTTTGCTTAGGTTAGGTTAACGATTCTCATCAACGAAAGTTGATGAGAAACGTTAAAACTTGCACTTTCACTCCACCAGCTAAAAAAAAGAAAAATTCCTTGTTAGACAGTGACACACTAGTGTACATTTTTAACTCCGGGATACATTACGTACGTTGGTAACTAAATCCGGAGAACGTGTTGGTGTCTCCCAATAGGTTCTCCGGTTTCAGAATCCGGAGATGAAAATGATGCCAAAATATCGTATATAGTACAAGGAGTACCAGAAGACTACACATTTACCAATTTTGGACCGAGTTCCTGTAGAAAATAAAGACAAAGTTATCTTGTATGCTACATACTTTTGGCAATTTTTAAATTTTTTTTGCCGCTTCGCGATTGGTCGTGTGAACGGATTATTTGTTTTTAATTTTGATTTTCATGTTTTGACTTTTTGTCTGTTTTGATTCTATTTTTACTATGGCATTCATTTTTTATTCATGTATTATTTATCATTTTTTATTCTATGCATTTATTATTTTTATTCTATATCATTTATTATTACTATGGCATTTTACTATGATACCTATGGCATTCGGTGAGCCCCAAAACTTTTGATACAGAAAAGGAAAACACACTTGACTAATCCAGCCTAAAAGACAGCCAGTAAAAATCTATCAAATGCCATCAAGTTGTATGAAAACTTCTATCAACTGCTATCAAGTTGTATCAAACTCGATCAAGTGTATCAAATTCTATTAAGTTGTATCCAAAAGTGCGCGTTAATAGAACGGCCGCAAGCGGCGCTTTGTCCAACTTGCAGCCTCCATTTGTCCATTTGTTGTCCATTTCGTGTCCACTTGTTATTTATGCAGTTATTTGTTGTTTACAGTCATTCATTGCCATTTTCCTTATTTTTTTTTTGGGGGGGGGGGGGGGGGGGGGGGGCATTATTGCTAGAACGCAGAATGCCGGAATTTTAAAAAAACAATACCTAACGCAATGCCCAATCACGTTGCTCGTTGCTAATGTTGCCATTGCCTCTGGCGAAATGGATACAACCCTCTGTAAGCACTCGCCGCCACTTTGCATAGCGGACGGAATTAATCCCGTCAGCCATTTTGTGAACAAACGCCAAGCCGACTCCACGTCAGGTAATTTGATCCCGTTTTATTCCAATTTTTCGACTCCCATCCGACTTTTATCCAACTGAAAGGCAAACAGACCTAAGTACTATGCAATCAGCTTGCATATTATCAGAGTTTGTTAATTACAAGTAACATGTTGATAATGTTCGACATTATTCCCAGGGGTAAGCGTCAGTAGATTTCAAACAATTTTTCGAACGTTTTCAAGTTTATTCGCCCCCATTGGCTACATATTGAAATTAATTCAATGAACAACCCATAGGAAGTTACCGTATTCTGCCTTCCGTTTCCTCTAGTTAGGCGCAGAATTGGTTTATCATATTTTTTCACGAAGATGTCCAAACCCCGATTTGAGCAATTTCCAGATTTCCCTTAATTCCTCAATCCTCATGACTACCAACAAAGGTAGACCCCTGGAGGATATTCCCATTTTTGGATTAAAAAAATTATCAATGCAAAGAAATTTAGCAATTTTCCGGCTAAAAAAACTAATATTAAAAATTCCCGCATGGCCGCCATTGCTGGCCCCGGCCAAAGCTCCAGCGAACGTTTTTGTCCCCTGTCGCTTAACCCGAGTGCCCGCCCTGTTCTGCCATTTTGATTTGTCTAGTCGGCTGGGATGACGTACTTTTTTCGTGACTCAAATTCAACTTGTCAAAGTGTTAAGTTGTGTTTAAAGATGAACAGTATTACTAAGAGTTGTCCCTTTTCTATTTATTAGGTGGTGACAAATTTCACAAACAGTTTACAAGTGTTACAACGTGTTAAGTGTGTGGTCCTTTCCCTCCTCCCGTTCCACTTAGCCAACTTTAACCCCCTGCCTTTTGCCATCCTTTTGGAGAAGAAAAAGAGAACCGCAACTTTTGTGTCTGGTAAACTGAGGATGCGTGGAGACAGCTATTATTTCATCTTCTGTGGGAGGTGCCAGGAGAACCAGAAGAAAAGGTATGCCAGGAGCTGAAAAGTGTTGTGGCCGGTTAGGTCTTTAGCTGCAACATTTGAACTTCCTGGGGGACAGAAAAGTCTTCGCTGTGCCATACAGTAGTTCTAAATGGCAAAAACAGCGAAAAATTTTCTGGGGTCAGGGGTCAAACGGGTGGTGGAAGCCTCGACTGAAGAACGCGAAGACGCCGCCAAGCAGGGGGAAAAAGTTTCGCCTGTGGACATTTCTGGCTGAGTAGGTTCTTTTTTTAATGAATTAAATATGGGTAATTTATAGTTACTAATCTTTTACAGGCTTTCACTCCATTTGGGTCCCTTAGCGCTCCGTCTGCGCGATTTTGCCGTGTTTTCAAGATTGTTTGCTGTTCTGGGGGCCAGATAAGAACTTTTCGGAAGAGGTAAGAGCTTATTTTTATTTTTTCCAATGTGGTTTTTTGGTTTCTTTCCCTAACCGAAGCGTTCACTTTATGTTTGAATATATTGGTACTAGGTTCTTAGAAGGTCGACTGATTTTCAAATGTTTAAATAGCCGAGTTTTATCGTTTTTATTCCTATTTTACAATTTTTATTCTTGTTCCTTTTTTTCTAGGACGTTCACGAGACCGCGAGAAAAGGGAGGGCGAAGTCTCGGAAGGTTATTGGTCGTAGGTTGTAGGTATTTGAGTTTTTTCAAAAAAGGGAAGTACATTTCGTGTATTACTCTCTGCTTTCGTCTTTGTTGGGCAATTCAAACTTTTTTTTTAAAAAAAAAAAATGGAGTTTCTTGAGTTTGTGCAGTGAAAGCTTCGTTAATGCTAGCCACGCGAAGCTTTTGGGTTTGGAAGAATGAAACAGTTCTTGGCCAGAAGTGTTTTATTTCGGTCAAACTTGCCGCATTGAGTCATTTTTGAGTTAGTTTTCATCCCAGTGAGGGTTTATTTCTTGCCCATTTCTGAGAAAGCGCCCGGAAGAGAAAGTGTCGTGTTCATTGCCATTCTATTGATGCTTTTCTCGTTTATTTTCGTTTTTCCTTCTGAGTGGACGTGAGACTCCTGGGTGGATTTAATCCTCTGAAGGTATTACATGAAATTTATGGCCTTTTTGGTGCTAATTTTCCCTAATCGGGTTTGGAAAGAGTAGCGCTTTGTGTTGGACGATGCGTAATCCCTGTGATCTGGTCCATTGGCGAACTTTTTTCAATTCCCCGGTGTTTTCAAGACGAAGTCGAGGAAACCTTTTCGTTTTCCCCAAATTGGTGTTAAATTCTCAAACTTTTATTTTGTGGAAATTTTCATTCTCATTTGAGTCTCTGTATGCATTCTTTTTAACGAGCGCTAAAAGGAAAAATGCTGAATTCATGGTTTCAATTCATGCCAACAGGAGTGCTTTTGTAAAGGTTCAGAAAGCCATTTGGGTTCTAAAAAAAGTCTAAATCCTAAAACGTCAGTTTTAGGATTTAGCCTTTGACTCGTGTGTATGAGTTCCGACTAACTCGTTTCCCCCCTTCTATGTTTGTTTTGCAGGATCTTCGCCACGTAGCCCGCCGAAAGAGGGTGGAAGGAGGAAAAAACAATTTTGTGGGTTGTGGAACTCGTCCAATGTATCGAAGCGAAAAGGAAGAGTGAATAAGTCGAGTTGGTCAACGTCGCACTCGTCTGGCACTTGAGCCCTTACTGTCAGACCTTTTCTTTTGTGGGTGTTTTTCTCATAATACTTTTGACATAATACTGATGCTTGGCTCTTTTGTTCTAGAATTCTCAGGGCGAAAATTAAGCTAAAGAGGACACATCTAGATTCTTGTGAGCTGCAGTTGTCAAATTCACCGGTTTCGTCCATGGCGTTCATAACTGAAGGTAAACCATTTTAAAATTAAATGAACTAATTTTCGAAAATTAACATCCCCTTGACCCATAGGCTATTGTAAGCTTGAGATAGAGATCTGTTGCGCTAACATTCCGTATCGAAACATTGTGTGTGAGCTGGTCCTATCATTGGGAATGTTCTTTGAAGGGTAAGTTGTTCCCTTGATAATTTCGCTCCAAAAAGAGTTTTCCGCACTGGAAATTTTTTTTTAATGTATTCATGTTTTTCTACTACCTCTTTGCTCTAGACTTCCTCTTTTGAGCCCCTAGTGCTCTTTCCTCGCGATCTAGTAGCGCAGGCATTCCTAAAGAAGATTATCCGTGCATCAATGGCGATTTATCCAGCTGCAATACCGAAGATCATCGTCATCATCAGCCACTGCTGTCTAAGGTTAGCCACCATCACAATGAAAACCTCCAACGATGTTTTCATCATGAATTGCCCGCCAAAGAAAACTTAAAAGAAAACTCAACAATACAAACTCCATGTAAGTCGGCTCTTTGCTATCCTTCACAGTACTCTTAAAAATGGCTTCCAAATCTTGTGATCCATATTCGACTTCAATCCAAATATTCGATCCAAATAGCCTTCTATTTGCTCGCCTGAAAGAAACGACTAGTAAAAACTTATAAATGTAAATTTGAAGTGTTAAACTTCTGTCGAATGCTTCTACGACAAGGATCGAGGGCCAGAACCAAGCCACTTCTTATGTCTTCGCTTTCTTCTATTGGACGGCATTTAACAACATAAAGGCACAATGTCATTGAGATGTTGTTGAGTAATAACGCAGGAGATCCAATGGATAGCCCATCTGAATAAAAACAACAACAATAGTATAGAGAATAAAAAAAAAAATAAGAAGTCAAAACTTACTTCGCCTCTTCATCACCACACCCGAACATAACGTCCCTTTCCTTCTAGTCCTTGCGAGGCTAAACTCCGTTTAGCCTTAGGCTTCACATGAAGATAATATTGGGTAGTAACGCAGGGAATCCGATTGAGAAGCCTTTTCGAATTACAAATAAAACTATGAATATTCAATAAACAAAAAATAAGAGAAAAACTTACTCCACTTCTTCAATCCACAGATGAACTCAACCCTGGCCTGCCTAACTTCCATCGCTATCCAAAATCCACCTAAGCCTGGCCCCCTAAAAAACAGAGAAGCTCCGTTGCTACCATTAAAGACCTAACGAATCATGCAGCAACGGAAACTTTTCTTCCCCCCAGAAAGTTGGATTGCACCAAATCTTTAAGCGATTTACCTCTTAGCATACCTTATGCCCTCTGGGTCTCCAGTTCGATCACAAGAAAGGGCGAATCCAAAATCCGAATCAAAGGCGACGTGAAGAAACATCAACGGGATCAGCTACGGCGGCGCTCAAAGGCAAGGCAAGGGAAGAGCTGATTGAGATTTGCTGATTGAAATTGAGAGAGCTGATTGAATGAGCTGAAGAGCTTGACATACATAACAAGTAACTGTATACAACAAATGGATAGGAACGAAAATTGTGGAAAATCCACGCCGAATTCATAAGAACGAAAGCTGCGACGTAAAGAGAACGGACCTATTTTATTCATTTTATTATTCCTGATCTATTGCATTAAAATAAACTGTTAAATACATTTAAAAATATCTTTCCTTAATCTCACACATGACTCTCCCACGTGGCATGCTATGTTTTCACTCAGCTTCATTTGAATAACAGCCGAAGAAACAAGGATGTCTCGCCTAAGAAAATCAAATTATAATTACCAACTGGAGCAGGCAAAAGGTGGAAAAGAATAACCCAGCGGCATCTTGTTTGAGCTTGTCCAGCCCCAATTTCACAATAATCATCCGTTTCAGACGTTAAAAAAGGCCTACACGCCCAAACGTTGGAATGAAACTTCGCACTGAAAACACGCACAAAATCCACAAATGAAGCTGAATGAAGGCTTATAAATGAACATGAATGTTGTTCGCAACTGCAGACAGACTAAGTTACGTAAATTCAGCTAAAAACACAACTATTCTGTATATAAAGTTATGTATAACAATAGTTTATGTCTGAAAATGTAGCTTGTTCGACTTTGCGAGCGCGACGGAGGCTGCAAGTTGGACAAAGCGCCGCTTGCGGCCGTTCCATTAACGCGCACTTTTGGATACAACTTGATAGAATTTGATACACTTGGTCGAATTTGATACAACTTGATAGCAGTTGATAGAAGTTTTCATACAATTTCGAATTTGATGGCATTTGATAGATTTTTACTGGCCGTCTTTTAGGCTATCAGTCAAGTCTGTTTTCCTTTTCTGTATCAAAAGTTTTGGGGCTTACCGAATGCCATAGGTACCTTTTCAATTCTGTGTACTATAAACGCAAGGTTTCGGTTTCGGTGAATATGTAGTCATTATCTGCACAATCGAAGATATACCCTTTTCCAACGGACACTAGTAACATGAGAACAGCGAACGCGACAAGGTAGGACTAAACTTTGAAACATGAACACGAATTGTGAACCAAAGTTTTTACTATTTCACGTTTCACAAGACGGTTTTTGCCAGGAACAAATCACTGCAGAGCCATCTACCGAGTTTAAAGATATACTGTAGCCAAATTAATTTCAAAGCAAATCTGGTCTGTAATTTTTTCAAATATTTTTGTTGTTGTTAACGTTTTAGAAGGCGTCTGGTGAATTTAGCAGTACAGTACTAGAAATGCTCTACATTGTTGGCCTAGGCTTAGGAGACGCCCAAGACATTACGGTGCGTGGCTTAGATGCCGTCAAGAAAGCAGACAAGGTTTATCTAGAAGCCTACACTTCCATACTGACCGTGGGTAAAGAAGCTCTGGTAAGGTACTTTTTGAAAGTCCAAAATGGAAAGCACGATTCTTTTAGCATGAAGTATTTTCTACAGGAGGAGTTTTACGGCAGGGAAGTCATCGTAGCCGATAGGCACACGGTCGAACAAGGTGCTGATGAGTTCATTAAGACGGCCCAAGATCATGATGTGGCCTTCTTAGTCGTCGGAGACCCTTTTGGTGCCACTACCCATACCGACTTGGTTTTAAGAGCCAAAGAAGCTGGAGTTGACTGTCAGATCATCCATAATGCCTCTATTTTGAACGCAGTTGGATGCACCGGTCTTCAGTTGTATAGTTTTGGAGAAACGGTTTCCATTCCCTTTTGGACAGACGACTGGGAACCCGATAGTTTCGTGCCTCGCATTGAAGCCAACCTTGCTAGAGGCCTCCACACGCTCTGCCTCTTAGGTCAGCTCTTTTAATTCTTAAGTAAAGGATTGGCTCGTCACTAACACTTGTCAACTTTTCCTAGATATCAAAGTAAAGGAGCAATCCTTGGAGAACATTATGCGAAACCGACCCATTTTCGAGCCGCCTCGTTTCATGACCGTCGCTCAGGGTGCTGGTCAACTCGTCAAAGCACTCGGAAATAACCAGTACGAGTTTCTTTCGACAGACACGCTTACCGTGGGCGTCGCTCGCGTTGGAAGCCCTTCTCAGCAAATGATAGCCAATAAACTCGCTAACCTTGTCGATTGCGAGTTGGGCGGTCCTTTGCATTGCATGGTGATCGTGGGCAAAACACATCCCTTAGAGACCGATTTTATGAAAACGTATGCTCCTAACCTTGACACCTTACTGGAATCATAAAATAAAGTCATAAAACCAAAAGCTTTTTAAAACGTTACTTTTTCTGGAGTAGTCGCATTGTATTGTGAGAAGGCGCTGAAGAAAGAGAAGCAACATCTGATCTTGGATGGGGGTGGGAGGGGGGGTGGGGCAAAGGCGAAACTTGCATCACATCATGGAATGCCTTTTTGGAGACCGTGTCGCATTTCCTTGTTTTATACATAACTCGCATAGTCACCCTTTTTAAATTCTTTCGCCATTTACAAAGAAATCGTGCCTAACGGGGATGCGGAATGGCTACGAAGGGTTACAAATGACGCGAAAAATCAACTAAAAAACAGGGTTGAACACTGAATTTGTGGATGAGACCGGCCCAAAGAACGAAACCCGAGATTCTCTTATCTGACTAGTGCAGTTTACCTGTCATACTTCTTAGCCACACTAAACTGTTTAAGTAAATAGAAACGGTCAGAGACAGAGCAAAAACCAACTTCAAGGATGATACCGCGATGCGAATAGTTTGCAAAATACTTGGAAACGACTGACATGTGATACGCAGGAATATCAATAGCGGAATTCTGGGACAAATGCACAAGTGCAAACGCGTCTTTCTGCCCTTTTCCCGAACGCGTGAGAAAAATCCGAAAAAGAACGGGGATTTGGGAACAAAAAACCAAATAAAGAAATGTGGGTGCGTGATGAATTTTCCCAAAAAGTGACTAGGGCAACTCAAAGAACTTGTTAAGGTGACGTGCGCCATAAGGGGATTTTGTACAGGGAGGAAAAAACACGTGAACCAACGCAAAAAAGATATTACGAAAGCTGAATTACAATCATTTTTCTTTCGCCTTTCCATCTAAACTTAATTAGAATCGCCTCCAAACCACACGACCAAGTCCAAAACCTGCACCCAAAAAAATTCCTTTTCTCGAAAGCCAACGTGGAAATTTACATCTTTTCAGCTCCAATCTCTTCCCACAATTTTTGACGATTTGGGGTTTTTTCTTCCTTTTTTTTCTTTTAGCCAAGGCAGTGAAAGGCACAGCGACGTATGGATTTTTTTTCTTTTTTACTTAAAAAAAGGGGGGCAATCTGATGGGATTGCCGAAAGGATTCATCCGACTTTCCACGTATCCAGTCATTCCTTGGCCACGATGAATCGCAGTACCAGTTAAAGATCCCACAAACGTAAAGTGATTACAGCGACACGAAAAATTCAAAGGTAACCATAGTGTTCAACTTTTTCTTTGGTGCAAAATAGCAAAACTTTTGCCAAACAGTCGTTCAATTTGTACTCCGGGATCGTCCCTTTCCGAGCTGCACTCGATATTGTTTCAAGCTTTTCGCAAAATTGCGAATCGCAGGGAAATAACGATAACGTTTAATCGTTTCGATATTCAAGTTGCTCGAGGAAATTGGGCGTCTTGAAGTACTCCGGCACCGAATCATCCAAACGTGCAATGACTTTGTAAATGGCTTTCTTCCAAGAGGGCTCCGCATCTTTGCCGGCTTGAATGGCGCGGAAAAACTCCTTCATGGTTTGCGTTACGACGTACAAAAACTGGGGAGGAGCCTATAAAAAGCGAAACAAGCTATTAGTAAACGGCCGGTAAGTATGTCTTTAACGCTGCAATCTTACCTGCACATGATTGTTCCGGTTGTAATGCAAGTTCAGCACACGGAACAATTCGGAATCGGCAGTAATGTAAATGTCATCGGGAGTCGTCAACCCTTGGCTCAATAGATGGCGCGAGTACTTCTCCATCTGGATGTAATAGAACTCCCTGTTGTCCAACGAAAAATGGTCAGGAATTAGTCAACAGAAACAAATGAAGAAGAAATCGCAATAGGTAGAAAAATAAGAAAATACTAAGGAGAATAGGTGTACCAGTAAACATGGTTTTAAGCCACAGTGTAACTCGAAATGAATTTAGATGGACTATTTTTACACCGTTTCCTAGCTCATCTTGAACCTATCTTGGTAGCAAAACCCGCAACTCTTGTGCACAAAAGAGTTAAGGGACAAAAATGGTCTACCCTGTTCCCTGGGTGGCAACAATAAAGTGAATAGCGAACACGAGATTCGGATGTTTAGTGGCGTCATTAAAGGGGAGGCTGGGTTGGGTAGTATTCATATGTGTGTGTGTGTATCTTTGCATAGGAGACACGGCATGACAGAGCTTAAGCAAGGGCCCAAGCAAAGGAATGTGGTGTGCTGTGCGCTCTCCACACAGCCTTTGCGTTTTCCTGAAAGAAACGTTTTATACGATTCCCCACCTGTGTGAGGCACCAGGTGAAGGTAGCATAAAATGTCGCGCGGGTAATTTAGCATTTTATTTTTAAAAACGCAGAGGGAGATGCTGCGACACTTGAGGGTAATTAGCAGCCAACAACGGGGGGTTCCTTCTCGCTCCGAAAGCGCATAGAAGCGTCTCGTGTCCCTTTTCTTATCTCTCCGCTACTTTTTCTTTCTTTCTTTTTCTTTTCTTTGGGGGGAACGCGCATTGGGAAGCACAAACATTTCCACGTCCACAATTTGCGTCAAGTTTATAGAACTTTCTTCTCTGATGGGGCCCCCGCATTAAAAAAAAAAAAAAAAAAAAAAAAAAAAAATTATAGAAACCATATCGTTGCTCGGTCCCAATAAAGCTTTTTCAACAAACAGTTTTTTCTGCTACAGAAATGCACAAACTTATCCAAGCACTTCTTGCACTCCATATCTTTTCTTTATTAAAAGGAGGAGAAATAAAAGTGAAATATTTGAACTTGGAATCTATAATTTCGGTCCTTAACACGCGGAAATGAAAGCTCGGTGCTCGTTACCGGTGCTTTAATGGATACCTTCTCTGAGGAAAACTTTGCTCTTTAGGATGGAACCGTAACTCTGTCGCTGAGTAGGACCTGTCGTGCGTTCGAGTTTACGAAAGACGAAATCCCGAAAGTTTGTATCTGTTTCAGAAATAATACTCAAAAAAAGTATATTCCAATAATTCTTTAACGCCCCACACAGACCGTAAAAGGGAAAACGCTCTCGCTCTCGAGTATAGAAGAACATGATGAGCTTGAAGTAGCTTTCCCGAGCTCAACTTGGACCGTCGTTAGGTAATGAGGTTGATGGGGTCAGCTAATGAGAGCGAGCTTGCTGATGAGCAAGGGGACACGACGCGGGGGAGAAAAGACCAGTACAGCTTATTCGATGCAATGTGATTCAACCTTCTTGACCCCTTTATATGTACGTAACATACGTGCATGTTCAATCTACTTATAAACGGGAAAGGACGGACGGAAGGAAGGGGGGGTCGCTGTGGGGCGAACTTGTATTCTCGCCAAGGTGTTGAATTTAAGCAGGAATGCATGGATTAACGTGCGGAGGAGTATAAAGCGTACCCTTTCTCGTTGGTACAGTCCCTTTTTAACCCCCGTATGTATGGATGTGTGTGTGTTAGATGTATGTGTGTGCACCCCCCTGGCAAGTTTGCAGGGATGCGAGTCAGGGACAAGAGAGTTGAGGGTGTCGACGCCTGACAGGACATCACTTTAACGTCTCTTAAAGTTAAAGCTTGGGGGGGGGGGTTAGTTGGTTTGCAATGACGACGAAGGGTTGGGATTGGGGATTCTCAACTTGCTATCAACCCGAAAGAGCCAAGTTAGCGTCCATTAGTGCAAAAAGGAAAATGGTTGGACGAGAGGACGACCCTGGGGACAGACATTTCTCTCCCACTGATGGTGCTTTCGGCACACACACAGCACACAGGTAGGGAACCATTATGGAACCAGCCAGCCACTTGTATCTGCAGCACACACATCTACACATATGCTGCACGACGCTTTAGGTATCAGAAAGGGGTGGGTGGTTGAAAGCCAGGAGAGGCTAAGTGGGTGGAAAAGGGGGGCCCACGTCCAAATCAGAGAGGGACTTTCGCTACAAATCCCCAACAAGTCGACCAACTCTCTCGGCTCTTTAACTGATTCAAGTTACTCCGTTTTGCAGCAAAGGCCAGGTAACATCAACCCAGTCACCGGGTACTTCATGTTTAAGCAAAGGAGCTTGTACCCGCCGTGTCTGTAGGGGCCTTTCCCCGTAATTGACGGAATGGGTGCAGCAGGATTTTCGGGCAGGGAGATTGCTTTAGCCCCCAAAGTGATAGCAAAGCAGTTAGCTCCAGTTAGAAACAAACGCTACTTAACTAAAAATCAAAGGCTAGAGAGAGAGAGAGTGTCCGGGAACGCAGCAGCGGGCGTTGCAGGGGATAAGTGGACACTTCCTTGGTCATGGAGCTTCCGAGAGGCATTAAAGATGTGCGTGGTATATCCAGATAACGTCGGGAAGGAAGTGGAGGGACTTTTTTTTCCTTTTTCGGGCCCTATCTTAAATACACCCGCATTTCGCGTCGTCTTTGGAAATTTTGCTTGCACCCGAGCCACTAAGTAGATATCTGACACGCCGAAGAGGGCGTTATTTATCAAGAAAGGATGTTGCGCACATTTACATGCCCAAACACAAATATAAAAAACAAGAAAAAAAGAGGAAAGGAAACGAATATAAGAAAATGCTTCTACCAGATTATTTTTTTTTTTAAGTCTGGGAGCGTTTTGAAAGAGTCTTCCGAGACTTACCGGAAGTTGGAGAACCATTTGACAAGCTGGGCAGTGTTGTTCTTGTTGAATTTGACATCGGGGAAGAACGTTTTGAGGACTGAAGAACTGGGGTACCGGACCCAAAAGAACATCAGTTTGGCTTTGCGTAAATGCATGGGAGTTAGCGTAGAGGCGTGCAACATGGCCAAGGCTATTTTTTTGCGAAACGAAAAGACATTCAGGATTAATAAGTTAATAGATGCGCTTTGCGATTTCTTCATAACTTAGAAAAAAAAATATATTACCGTCATAACCACAGCCGCTGTCGACAGAGCCTTCCGAACCGCGCTCGACCAGTTCATGGCGGTAGTGAAGATGCGACAAGTCCCCTCCATGGGCCGCTAACAATGCTGGATGCAACAAACTGGCCGGATGAGGCGCGGAGAGGGGCGACGAGACTTGGCGCTCTCGTTTGCTGTCACACGCAGAGGACGGGGAATGGGTGCGGTAGAAGGAGGAATATGGATTGGAAACCGCCACTGAGGTAGACAAATTCCCGGCAGAAGTAGGGGGGTAAGCGGGAGGCGGCGAAGGGGAGGGGGAAGGGGTGGGTGAGGAGCTCATGGGTGGGGTGGTGGCGTTATGTTTGCTATTGACCGCCGAGGATTGCCTTTTTACCAGACTCAGGGCTTCGCATTGTTCATTGTTGTCATCATAGGGATACGTGGGAGGACTGGGCGGGGCGGGGTGGCTGCTGTAGTGGGCGCCGGGATGGGACGTGGGTGGTGTATTCGGGCTGGCCAAGTTCGCCAAAGTAGTGATGGCCGACAAGGAGTTGAGTCCATGGTAGAAGGCCGGGTTAAGTTTCCCCGCCGAGCCCGGTTGCTGGAAGAAGGCAGCCGGCAAGTTGAGCGGCGATCGCAGGAAAGATGCCAACTGGGTGTGTGTGGGCAATGCGGGAGGCGTGGACGAAACCTGGGGTGGTTCGGTGCGCGAGCCCCGGTCCACCACGCGTCCACGGGGCGATTTGGCATCGAAAGAAGTGGCGGTGGTCGCGGTCAGCTCCTCATTTTTGGTTGGTCCCACCGTGGCCGATTCTTTGCCCGCCCGGCGTTGCGCAAAGCGGGCCAGCGTGGCATCTATGATGACGGTGAGGGAGCTGGCAATCTCCTGTTTCAAGATCTCGGCCAGGCCTTCCAGCTCATTGACAGACGTAGGCTGCATTCCCTCCCGGTCCCGCGCATCGCGCTGAAGACGAACTTCTTGCTCCAGAATGAGACGTCTGGTCGCGTCCAAGTAGACGGCCTGACTCAATTGCGAGAGATTATGACAAGACATGGGATTGGTAGTCGAGGGCAAGCGCTGATGGGCTCGTGCCGACGCCGCCGACGCAGCCATTTTTGCGTCGTCGCGAACGGCTCGGTCCCGAACAGGCACACGGGGGGTGACGGCGTTCGCCAAAGCCAGTGCCGCCTGCTCCGCGGCATACGCATGGGCGTATTTGGACTGCAAGGCTTCCATCTGATCCTGCAGTGTTTTCAGCGGGTCGACCGAGCCGGGCAGCGGAGTGTGGTTGACCCCCGCCTGCAGTGGTCGCTGGGGGTTTGAAACGTGTGGGCCGCCGCCCAGGGAGGAGGGCTCAGGCCGTTGCAAGAAATACTGGTCATCGTCGTCGGAACTGTAGCGAGCCGACTCGTGCTGTTGTGGTTGGTACAATTTACGCTTTTTGCAACCATTCACCACTAATTGCGGACTGGCTCGCACATGGCTGGCTTGCGTAGGGTTAAGGTTATGATCAGCTTTGCTCATGGCAGCAGCCGAGTTAGGGGACAACGACGAGGCAGGATTACGCTCAAACTCGATTTTGGTATTTACCTCGTCTTCCGTGCTGGAGTCTCGGCTGCGCTTGACTTGAGACAGGGCTGGAGTAGAAGTAGCTTGCGGAGAACTGGGGCTGTGTTTGCGCCCGCTAGACTTGCGAACCGTGAGCGCCAACCCGAGCAAACTGCTCGGAGCCTTGTGGCTGTGGAGGCGCCCACTGGCACCACTGTGGAGGTCGCGAATATTGTGGTGGTGGTCGTCCTCGTTGTCGTCGTCTTCGTCGTCTCGGGCAGGCGAGGAGTGGGCGGCCACGCGGCGATGCAGCATTTCACGTAAGAACCACGACGAGTCTTCCTCGTCCCCAGAATTGGGTGGACTACGGATGACCGAAGTGGCGTTCACAGCGTCCACGTTGGCCATCGACACTTTGCCCGTCACCTGAATGTCGCCCGCCGACTCGGACGAGAGCAAGTCACCCACCATTCTACTCGTCGAAGAACTCGGGGAAGGTGATGACGCCGTAGAGGCAGCACCCGGAGACGTGTATAACTGCAAGGGGTAACTCATCCCCTGGCTATTAGGATGCTCTATTAGCGCCAGCTTGGAAGAGTAGGCCACAACAAACAAAAAATCTGTTTCACTTTAGCGAACGTTTCTGGCTTTAAACTTGCCCACTCGAGTTCCTCAAAGTTCTGTTGTGTGGTTTGTCGTACAAGACAACTAAGGGTATACACTGAGAATCTTGTAAAAGCACTCTGGAGCACTGGTTTGAGTTCGAAAAAGTTTCAAAGACGAACCCAAACACGGCTCGAGCCTCGGGGAGCGCAAGGAAACCACGCTTTCTCTGGATCGCGTCTGGAGTATGACTGAAGTGTTTCGACTCAAGGCACGAGACAAGAAGGAGTAGTTGGGGCGAAGGGCGGATCCGGGGATACGAGGTGGCGGGTGGGGTGGCTCTCCAGCGTCGCCAGGTGTGTATATGCCTGGCTCTCGGGAATGTTTTGCGAGGTAAATGCTTCCAACACAGCCGTAGATGCTATACACACGCCGGAGCTCCATGTAGGTAGGCAGGACAGGACAGCGTCCTCCGATCTGGGTTTGCAAGCGCCTTGGCGCTTCCTTTTCTCCAGTCTACACTCAACGTATACATAACGTCCTCGGGCAGATACTCCCGCTCCCTTTCCTCAACGCCCCCAGACGATGTGTTAGCACCGTATCTCCCAAGTCTCGGCACTCATCCCCCCTAGTTGCAAGGGGGAGGCGAAATAACATGGCAAGCAGGAGTTATACAGCCTTAAGAGCCCCGCGGGCTAAGGCAAGGTAGGATTTCATTGGAGCTTCTCGGCGTCCGGCGTCGCGTGCTCCTCCTCCAGGCATCGGGCGTCGCTAGGAGTTAAGCCAAGTTCTGGGAGCAAAAGGTAGTTGAAGGTGGTGGGGGGAGGCAGGGAACGATAAGGGGAAAGGGAGGCAAAAAGCTGAAAGAGGCATTCTAAGCAAAAGAGGTCCAGCCAAGCCACGTTTTTCCCTAGCCCGACTTCACCAACTTCCTTCCGGACTAAACAGACCCGCACACCGGCACTCGGCACGCATGGGTTGTGAGGGTCTATTGTCTTCTATACAGGTTCCCAAAAGAAGGCAAAGGTAAACCACAGGCAACATGATATCCATAACTCCTTTTTTCGCTTTGGGTTGCGCTCATTTATTGCCTAAAAAAGTGCAGCGGATGACCCCACACACCCTCTCATAAGCGCATTAGATTATAATTTTCTATGCATTTTCTATAAAAAAAAATGCCACTAAATCTCGAAATTTGGTATTAAAATTTTTAACAATTTCTTTATGGGGAAAACGACGGCTTTTGTCATCTATTAGGATAGGTGTCTATTATATAAAAAATATAATTTCTATAAATGTATATCAATATTTTTTGTAAAAAATAATTTTGTATACATTAAATTTTATCATAATTTTGCTATAATTAGTGTCATTTTTGTACTTGTATAACATCCTTTTTCTGTACTTCTGCAATTAATATTAGTACATTTCTATTATATTAATTTTATATTATTTCTACTTTTGTTGACTTTATTTTATATTCATTTTCTCTTTTTGTTCATTTATCATAATTTTGTAAAATTACTTTTATGGAATTTTCCTGTAACTGATTTTCAGAACTTGGCTTGACTATCACAATTATTTATATAATTAATTCTCTATTAAAAAATTAACTACCGAACTTTCTTTACTTGAAAAATCATACGTTCTCTGTCTTCTATGTGGATACATGACAGCCCAAAATTCGGGGCTGGCTGGAAATCACCAATGCTTTTTAACCAAAAAAAAAAAAATTCCTTGTGCGAGTGTAGTACAACAAAGAAATTTTGCGAACTTACGGAACTCCGACTAGCGGTTATCGAGGAAGGGGGCCGAATGATCGGTTAGCGAGGTTAGCTTACCAGTCGAAACAATTTCACTGTTGCCCAATAATGAATGTTTCCGTTGCGTATGTATATATATTATATTTATGCGTATATATATAGTATATATATATTTTCGTATCTAGTACGGAACAGAGAGGATGGCTGACATTTTTGCGACTTTGAATAATTCACTTTTTGTAATAAAGCAATCCTTGTCAATCTGTGTCTGACTCGAGGGAGAGTCCAGAAACGTTTCCATGTCCAGCAGAGTAGACGTGTGGTACTTTGCAATGCAAGGGCGTGGAAGCTAGCATCTATACTATACCATATAATGCCTCGTCCAAGCAGAGAGCACGACAGGCTTGAACATATCCATCCCAAAAAAGCAACAAGTGTAAACTGATGCGAGAGGAGGAAAATAATCCAGTTTATAGCGAATAGAAAGGGGTAAAATGCCTCGCAGAAGACAAAACGCGTGATTTGAGGGGCATTAATGACTACGCCAGCGATACGCTGGTCTTCGTTTGGGAAAAAAACAAAAATGACGTCACCTATGACTTGGCTGTATCTGTTTGTTTTGTTCGTTGGAGCACACGATTCTAAACTAGATTCAGAAAAGACCTTTACAATCACTTCTAAACTATTTATTTGTACACTGCTCCTAGCAAACCTTAACCTTGTCTTCACGGTTACAACTAAGCCACGCTACGGAAATTAGAAAGAATTAAGAAAGAAAAACAAAAAATGCGTTAAAAAGAACTGCATAGAATGACAAATTGAATGCGCAGGGGGTAACCAGGAATGAATCAGCTTCCGGCGCCAGGGACGCCGCCGACGTCCAACCTACACACCCCCATCCAATGTGCTATAGTACAGAGACTGTACCATAATACTCTCGCCCCCCTTTCCTTATCAGTTGTAACCCGTCATCCCACACCTGTAACCCTTACGGTGCTCTTTTCGTAACGATTTTACGAGCAAAAATAGAACAGAAACCTTTTCGTAGACTGGGGAACGTACTATAAGGGATAATACATGGATCTCCATTTATCGCAAGGGAAACTCTTCTTCCTATTACTACGCCTTTCCCTTTCTTTTTATCCCCGTAGAATTTTTTAAAACTTGCACGTCGTGCTAGAAATTGCTACAATTGCTACAATTTCTGTCAATAGAAGTTATTCGTTAAGAATACAAGTAGATTACCTGTACACTGTACCCAAAACAGAAGGTAAACTGAAACTGAACGCAAGACAAAATTTGTCTTTCCTTAGCAGCTCAGTGTACAACCAAAGGACATTATTCGGCCCCGCATTTCAGAGAGTTGCAACTTCATTTGCAAGTTACTAATTTGTTATTCATTGGAAGAAAAAGTGGATTGGTTGGGCACTAACTATGAGTATGCTCAAGCTTTACTGTCAACGAGTTTTTCCATTAAACTTGCGGGTTTCACCGAAAAGTCGTTCCGGAATTTCCCGTGCTAACCGCCTATAAGGTATACGGGAGCTTTGCAAAGCGAGCAAAGAGATATGCTATAGGCAGGCGACGAATAGAATGGGACAATCTACGTGAATTGGTAATATTCACAGTCAAGTAAGGACGGCAAGGCGTAAAATGCAGTGTCTGGGATGCTCGCACGGCACTGCCAAGTCCCCTCCTTGCCAGAACACATGTTGTGTCATTTGCATAATATAATCTATCCGACTTCCATTCTACTCTGCCAGTTAGCCTCTCCCTTTGTTCCGCGTTTCCGAGAAAAAGCCCACTACGCACAACAGGTCCCGATAGATGCCGATGCCAAAATTTCTAAAAAAGATATCCAATATTTTAATCCGCACCATAAATGATGGCTTTTGTCCGAATGACATCTAACTCATCTAACCCTTCGGACATTTTTATATTTTTTTAATATGAGAAAAAGCGTAACTAAAACACAGTACAGAAACGGCAACGAGCTTTGCTCTCACCTTTTATTGCATTAAAAAAAAATGTTCCGACAAGTATTTGCCTTACTGGACTTGTATACGAACACTGGACGTTCGTTTTGGGATTGGATAGCGTCACGATTTCGCAGCATGTTCATAATCGACCCCCGGATACATTATGAACGTTCCGTAAGACATCGCAAGCGGGAACAAAGACGACTGTCAATCGTTAATTGGCGACTCAAAAGGCTAATACTCGCTCCGTCGCCAGGTGGTCCACGTCCTACGAGCAGAGAAGAAAAGAATGAGAGAGAGAGGGTCAAGGGTCGTGCGCGACATAATTTCAGGGCAGGTGTTTCTAGTTTCCACCTACTTTTCTCGGTCAAAGTCCATCAATTCTGCTGGCAGTAAAAGGTGTCCCTACGGCTTGCTTCAGATTTACGCGGCCAACAAGGCTAAAGTCCCCCCTCCCCTCCCCCAAATCATTTCCTCCCCCGTCGACTCGTAATCTTTGGTGCTTTTGTCTTGACATTCGAAGGAAGCATTTTCAAATAAATCACTGGGATTATGCAAAACGCTTCCTAACGACTCTACAGTAAAAGATGTCGGGATCCAAACAAACGGACTCGAATTTGAAGAAGATGGGCCAGCTGGACTCGATCCTCTTTGGGGCATCTAAAAAGCAAAAAGAACGAAAAAAAAAAAACCCAGAGATTTCTTTTTAGAAAACTTGCCTCAATGATACACTATCTTTCTTATTTATACCAAAAAAAATTGAATAAAATGAAATAATAGTATCCAGAAAACATGAACATTCAAGTGGACCTTGGCTCTTGAGTAATATATCTAATAATGTACCCATTTTTTTCTCGCTAACAGGCTCACTGATTTCTTTGGATAGGGACTAATCTGGAGGAGCAAAAAGGGGGGGATCTTATATGTTACCCATGTAGGCCACTCCAGACAATTCTAGCCATCTGCCCCAATCATTTCATATATTCATATCAAGAGATTTTCATTTTCTTATTTTTTCGTTTTCCGCAATAAAGGAACCAGAAGCAATTGAGTGCGCACGGGTGAAGTTTTTATTGATTGAAAAATTGCAAGCCAAACTGATAACAGCTGCATTCCAGCACTTGGACTGATTGGCGCCGCTTATTGTGATCACACTTGTCAAGTGAACATTGATTCTATTATTAAAAACCGAACATAAAACGACTATCAAATAATAATAAAAATGCCACGAAAAATGAATTAAAACGACTGTACTATACTGTACGTGTACGTAAAGGTACACTGATATTACTTTATTACTTAAGTTTATGCATTTATGGACTTGTGAGGAATTCTGAAAGTAAACGTAGAAAGGGGATCGAAGAAGGGATATAGAGGTGTGTTCCCTGTACCGCAGCAGGTCAAAGATTAAACTAACTCAACCAGATCCAATACCAAGACAAGGCTATCAGATATCCCGCAGACCGGAAATCTCACGCCTATCACGATAAAGATGTTGTATTCAACCCCTTCAACCCCATTTTCCCCTCCGAGATTTCCCAGGAATATGAGATTCGCCGGTGAGATTTTTTTCTTTTTCCTTGGGAAGTACGTCTCCGAATTCTTTTCAATATTATGATATTCCTCCGGAAAAGAAGACTCTTCTACATTACAGGAACTGTTTTTCTTCCAAAAGGAAATTCCCACCTACTTTTAATACATTTTTATCTTCTTCCATGTGTCGAAATGCCACCTATTGCTTGAATTAATTGACTTATTTTACTTTATTTTAGGTTGCTTCATTTATAGCCCCTTTAGAGGCTATAAGATATATTTATTTAATATATTAATAATATTAAATAAAATAACTATATATTTTATATATTTATGAAATATATATTTACTTAATGTATTAATAATATTAAATACAATAATACATATATATTTTATATATTTATGAAATATACTAGAAAATATTTCGGAAAAGTTTTTTTTTTTAATGTCTTGGTTGATTACCACACTATATAATTATACTAACTAGATGTTCAGGGGGAAGTATTATTACTATTTCTTAGTGTCTAACGTAAGCTAACATTTTTTAAGGGAAAAAAAGAGAAAAATACGAAATAAACACGAACAGATGCTAATAACAGTTTCATTTCCTATATTGATGATGGGCTCCAGCTCAGACGTGTAGGTGGCTAACGGGTAACAGGGGGATGGAGGTTGACAACATAAGTGAGGCTCGTTTGGGGGTGAAGCGGGTTGAAGCGGGCGAAGCAGGCGCAGTAGGGCTGTCTATGCTCAAGAGATAGGTGAATCAAGCATGTATTGGTCAACCCAGGCCAAGGGTCACGACGCTGGGGTCACAGGCAGGTGTCAGCAAGTTCACAGCTGGAAATAGCGGAGCATGGAGCTGAGCAGACACGCGTATTATAATAGGCAGGATATCCTGCAAGGTTCTTGATGTCTTGGAACGGTTGAATCAGGTTCCCCTATATAGAGCTTTGTCTTTATTGTCTTTATGGGCTAAATCTTGGCCACTGACCTGATGTCGCTCGTAAAATCTGCCATCCAAGTTCTTACTTGAAATCTTACAACTTTTCCTTATACAAATAACATAAAAATAACTCCCTCGCGTATACATTCGAACGCACTGATCGAATAACGGCAGCTTGAGGAACGTATTCGAGCATTTTACAAGAAAAGACAGAGAGAAGGGTCACGACCCCAGACCCACCTCGTTTAACCTAACCTTTTTCATCTCGCGTCTAGCTGCAGACAGTGGCAGCTGCTCTAGCTTCAGAATCAGCCAAGTAGAGCGTGATCATAACTAGTCTAAATCGGAGGGTAAAAGAAAACTGGAAACCTGGAAAAGGGTAACACACGAACTTGACTGCTCTTATAGCCCCTTTGTCAATCAAAACTTATTAGACCGTGCTCGTCTCTAATTATATGGGCTAGCAATTGTCATATCAGTCTGGCATTTGTGACTATCCGTTATATACCTTGTCCTACCTTCGTATTTGGGTTGATCGGCGACTTTATAATATGCAGTTGGGTGAAACAGATGTGCCCTTTTCTCAAACCGATCAACGGCATTATTCATTATTCCGACACACGTTCAACGTGGCCAGGTTAGAACAAAAACGAAACGCTCAACCAAATTCCTTTGGGAAAGAACGTCCCCAATGTGCTGACTTTTTTTCTATTTTCCTTACAAAACGGTGGACATGTCCAAAAGTCACTGTCCTTAGCTTAGTGATGCCAAACCGTCACAGATGGCGCTGACGTTTGGTATGCTTTTTTGAGAAAGCCTTCCGTAGGAAAGTAAAAAGAAAGAAACATATAGCTAATTGCCCTACGCTTCTGCTTCGGATTTCAATGTAAGGTGTACGGGAGCCTTATAGGCTAGCGGGAGGCTAAAGAACGTCAAGTTCTGCTCTGGCGCAGAAGATTAGCTAGCCTGCAATACCCCATTTCTTCTAGAGCTTGGTGGGTCCACATAGTGTCAACAATGACAAGCTACATTCCCACAAAACTTGCGAATTTTCAGAGCATTATTTACATGCTTTTGCGCCCGGTTAAGGCCTACACTAGAAAAGAAACTTTGATTCAAATAAGATTACTGAACTTCAGTAATCATGTCTTAATAACATAAGTCACCCCATAAAAAAGTCATAAGGAGATACAACACATTGAGTCAGAAGTTCTACAGAAAGGCGTTATTGACCCGAAACTCGACAATAACTATACACGTATGAAGATAAATACTGGCAACGAAAGAATTGGGGTAAAAAGAATGATTCACGTCTTTGGCCAAGTTATCCACGTGTGCCGAAGCAAATGGACCAACGCATAATTGTTTCCATCGGTCATATTATCTTCTCTCCGTTCTTACTCATCAGCCAAGTCAAGTGTGTATCATGGCAGACTTATACGCATCGCATATCACTGTCGGTTGCTCGCAGAACGCGCAAAAGGATCTAGAGAAGCGGGGGACGAGTGAGGTGGGGGGCGCACAAGCATCCGCGCGGAAGGTGAAACCGTATGGGGAGTTCAAAGGAAAACGGCACCTACGTAGACGCGGTGCTGTCGAATCCAGAAGCGCTTTGCAAGTACATATACGAGCTGTGAAACCTGTGCATACATTACCTCATTAGCGGAGACCGGCAATGAAATGCACACCTTCCCATCTATCCGTACAACGTACAAAAGATCATTATATGCTTAAATTGCGATGACATAGCACTGGAATAAAAACGTGTGGTCGACTTGGCTAAAACCGTACCAGTTCTCCGTGTACTGGGAAGGATGTCGATGCTATCTTACTTTTTTCACATATATTTTTTTTAAAACTATTTTCTGGGGCGGTTTATCTAGACCAAAATCGCGCTAGTAAATTTTCCAACGGTCTCGTTAACCAATTATCCAAATTCGGGCTCATCACGTCCAAGCAAGCCAGACACACAGATGGTATACTTAATAACTGTGTGTGTGTGGGAAAGCTTGCTGTTCTCGACTTTTCTGAATTGGCTGTAAAAATAATCAAGTCACAAACCAACCCAAAATACTCGCGTTTCAACTTGTAAACGGCCCACGTCCAAGCCAAACTCGGACTAAAGACTCTAAAATTCTCAACCTCGAACTTTTCATTTATTCCTTTCATCTACAACTAAAGAAAAATGCTGGAATTTAAGATGAGTCTAAGTATACTAAACTATTCAGAAATATTTAAAAAATAATAAGAAAAGAAACTTATTAATAAATATGTAAAAAGAACGGAACATATTTTAAAGTTGTAAAGTTTGTACAGTTTCTCAAGATCTATCCAGTTACTGGTACCGCTATTTCCTTTTAGTACGGATTTTCAATTAGTTCCTCTTTGGTTTATTTCCTAATGTAATTTGCTTTTATTTGTGTTAGTATTTTCAGTGCCGAGTCTTTATTTTCGAACGATTTGACACAGCACTTATTCCCACTCAACAATGAAAAGACAAAGGACGCCAAAGTTTCACTGTTGCTGCCTGCCATACTCTTCGGCATACCATACATAATACTCGATTCGTTCATTAGCACGCGATCGGATGTGCAAGAGCGCCGAGCAGACCGAGAAAGACGGCCTACACTCCAGCACGACCCCTCGGTCATCATCCCAGAAAGCCATGCGGAAGTAGCAGACGCGTGTCGTCCGCGTCGAGGGCATCTCTGGGGCCGGTTCTCTTTCCAAGAGTTGTGACTGTAAAACTACCTGGGAGCAGGTGACCACGAAAAGGGGAGCCAGTCCTTCTCTCCCTTGGCAAATTTTCTCTTTTTTTTTCTCCCCATCTTCATCCACGTCCACATCCTCCCCCTTGAATGCATTGTATTCTTCTACATGAACTCTCTTGTGAAGCTGCAGATGCAAGTCAGTTCTAAAGCAGCATCCCCCTCTCTCCCTTCCTAAACTGCAACTTCTCCTTGACAGACTGCTTATTCCGTTTCTATGAAGCACGCTCCCCCTCCCCAGCTCCATCCTCTCTTTCTCTGGCAGATAACCACCTTTAATGCATCTGTAGATGCTAAACGTAAGGCCAACATTACATAAGACGAGCAGCTGCAACGGTGTAAAGTAACGACGCCATGGTCAAGCCCAGCACCGTGTTACACTACAGCCACACCTCTCTCTTATTCTAACACCTCTGGCCAGCGCCAAATCTCCCCCTTCGCGCACTGAAAGCTCAATAGAAACTTGGATTAATTATCACATTGGGCACGTGGCTCTCTTGTCCCTCAAAGGAAGGGACTAATACTGTACGGCAACTTCCAAGACCTTTTCCGCGCTTGATTAAGAGACTGCAGCAATACGGTAGCAGGACGGTAGAACAGACCGACTTCAGGTGCGAAGACTAGATTTCATCTAGGCCAAGTTTTCCAAAGATTCCGAGTCGCCAAACCTTCAAGCCTTGATCTAACTGTATAGGCCTGGTGAAGATGAACTAACTGTACAGTCTACAACGTGAAGACTCGGGATTCAGGTACTGCCGCCAATACCTGTTTGTGGACGAGGGTTTACAGATGAGCCATTAAGCGCGAAGCGGAAGTCCGAAGTGTCGCTTGCCTCATCAACTTGCTATGGCGTTTTCCGCCCATTCCCCGACTTATTCCACGTGTGCATAAGGGATACAGCTGGATGTTGGAGGAGAACGGGGGTCCAGGTGGGCTGCAGTATACAGTTCTGGGGTGGAAGGTAGATAATTATTCCGCCGAGTCAGTCCAGCATCCTTGCTAGTTTCCATGCAAGATTTCCCTCTCTTCCCCTCCCTACCCCTCCTGCAATGCGTGGCCCTGTCGGTCCCACTGTACACCATGTTAGCTCGTGCCATTTTTTTCTTTTTTTTTTTTGGTGGTACAATAGCCACTAATTCCAGGCAATGGCGCTTTAGGGACACACGCCGGGATCCATTATAAAGCACTATAAAGTGTAAAACCGAAGTTCGGACTATACCAAAGAGAAAGCTACCGTACCTTGACAATTTGACAACAATTCCCTGACACCTAGATTAATCTAATCCTGGTCAGAATCCTCTCACAGAAAACAGATTTGCAGTAGATTTTCACCATGTAAGAAAGATTTGTAATTTCATTTTGGATTATTTTATTGGGATGAAAGTAACGCAATATTTGGTTTTCAGCATTCGAGAAAAATTCAGAATTTTAAGGAAAATGTACGTACTTCTATTGTAGTCTTGATTAATTTTCTATTTTAATTTTTACCTTATTTCATTAGCACAAAAAGGTTAATTTTTACATTTAATTTTCTATTTGGATTTTTACCATATTTTATTAGCATAAAAAGGTTAGTTTTTACTTTTGGCAATGTTCTGAGTTTTTCAATTATTTTATGGGCGTAAAGGTACCACCATTGAATTCAAAGAAAAATTCCAATATGTATTTTGCAATTGCTGTAGTAGAGCGTCTTCCCTTTCTGTACTTCATTTGTAATCTTCTTTTTTTTACAATATTTTACTGGCATATTTTGTTGGTTCGTTTTTACACTGAAATGTTTTGAATTTATAAATTCTTTTAGTAGCGTAAAGGTACCACTATTTACTTAAGAGAAAAATGCCCATATTTCTAATGCAATGTTTTAGGAATTTCTGTAGTAAAGTGTCTTCCCTTTCGGTCCTTGACTTGTATGTTCAATATATTATTGGCATGAAACAAGTATGTATGCCGAATTTAGGCGCAATATATGATAGTAAAATTACAGAAAATAACGGTAGATAAATAACGCAATTAACGGTAGATGTATAGTAAAGTCTCCCTACAAATGCCGATACTAGCAGTAATAGATATGGAAAATCATGCACCGGGTGAAACGAAATCGAAACCTGCTCTGAATGGAAAGGCTTATGAAACAAATGGTAGCTGACAACTGGCGGAACCTCCCAACGCCAAAACTGACAAAAGCCTGGATCTCCGATTACGGGCAATACGGGTGCCCGAAGGTATTGAAAAGATTCAACACCTTGGAGTGTATACCTCAAAAGACACCCTTGACGCGGACGGATAGCCCCAAAAGCCATCGTAGGGGGTCTGGCTGTACGGTTAACGGAAGGCTCACGTGACACACCTTGGATTTCTGGTGGCCCGAGAGCAAGTTGTTTGTGTGACCACGAAATGAACCAAGAAAATGATGGTTGTTTATGACGGAAGGCGAGGTAAAGAAGATCATGCTTATGCCTCTCTGGCAGCTGTGCTTGTCCCCTTCTTCTTAGACTAGCGTCCCCTGTTTACCTGGTGACTACCAATACCAACTACCAACCCCTTTTTCCACCCACATAACATGCAAAGAGGTTTGGTTCACCGCATTTAGGAAGGAACTAAGAACTGTAAACGCGAGAGCAGCTGGAAGCTGAGTTGGAGTGCGAAGGGAGTAAGTAGTAGACAGAGAGAGAAAAGATGGACGCTCATGGTGACAATAGTAACTTGGTAAGGCACGCCCGTGACCAGGTCAAGGTGGCTTGGCGGGGATTGGCTGTCCGGTCAGTCCGTGTAGGTGACCCAAGAGAGGGAGCGCAAACACGGACAATGGGTTGGCACAGTACGGGTTCCTTCCAGGTCAAGGGTTAAAAATCCCGTCCACTGCAGAGCAGACGGGTGACAGATGCCAAGAAAAGTAACGGAACATGCGTTTAATCGCAGCGCATACGATTCCGGGCACAGAGAAGGTAACGGAAACGTTCGAACCCCACACACCCTTGTATTAAGCGATAGTTTTAACACAAGGGTGACATTGGCCATGACCTTTTATATACACAGATACATATACATGCACATTTGGGATCGCCCAATTTCCTCCCGGTATATTCCGGTACAAGACAGTTGTGTGCTACATAGGTAGAAACCCCGTTTTGGTTAAAAAGGGACTTTATATATATACAGCTATTTTGGGGCCAGGCTTTTGTTGTGGGGAATGGTTTTATAGCTCTTCCAGCCCCCTTCGCTCCGGACTTGTTAAAGACATATGGTTCGATTGGGTCACGAAAGGAAACACTTGTAAGGAAAGCGACGTTTACCCTTTTGTCACGGAGTTCTGGCTCTGCGTAGCGTAGACACACACATACATTACAAGTATGGACCCTAAAACTACGGGTAAAACCTTTGTTCCAACAAAGTCCAAGTCTATACCTTGTTATTTGTGTGGAAGCTTTTGATGATAATTAAGTGCAAAGGCTTCATTGTTCCTTTGGAAATACCGACCTTAAGAGAACTAGTAGTCAGGACAAAAAAGACCAATGTCTGCAACACAGGAGTACACTTTCTTATGCATACCAAGTGCAGCAATGTGGATTTGGATTTGGAAGTCACAAAAAAGAAAAAAATGAACCCCGAATAAGGGTAAAAAAAAATTCGGGTTTTTTAGAACATCAGTTTGTATAGAACGCTACCGTTAAGATGTAGTGCAGGTATGGATTTGAAAGTGTGTCAAGATTGTTTCCACCTCATCAAGCGAAGTTAATTGGATTAGCAAGGGTATTTCATGGACGACGTAGGGGGGTCCTGGTCCGCTAGCAAACTGGCCCTATACGTTTGAAAATAGCTGCATACTGTTGACCGCTGAGCCTGGTGAATTATTTCATTGTTGGTGCCTACTATGTCGCTACCAATAAGTCAACCTTTCACTGTTGAGGCTATCCAGTATTTCATAGTTGAGACGATGTCTTCATTTCATTGTTGATGCCTACTATGTCGCTACCCATGAGTCAACATTTCATTGTTGAGACTATCCAGTATTTCATAGTTGAGACTGTTTCTTTATTTCAATGTTGATGTTTCGTGTTAAACAGAATAGTTGCCATAATTGCATTGTTGAGCACATACGCAGAAAAATACCAGCTCTACGTTTGGCTGTGTTAAAGTCGCATAAAGAGAGCGAAAGAAACAAAGACAATGACACTGACTACAAAGAGCTACAGAGAGAGACCGGAAGTTGCACATCGATTTCACGAAAGCTGCTCAATCAAGACCTGTGCTATTAAGCCGCTACGCTACACTTGAAACTCGGGCTATTGTAGTGGATATGCTGGATATGGACATGTTCTGGACGTCATTAGGAAGCTGACCTACATTGACCATTCCAATTCGGTTCACCCACGCCGATTTCCAATAATCCTTCACAATTTAATGCTCACCTTTCACAAGCTCGTGTTGGAAACATTCCAGGCGTTCCTTCTGCGCGCTTTACTCGCTACTTTACGTCCCATACGCTTTAGGGGCTAAGCTGCACGAGAATTCTTTCCGTTTTAGAAAATGCCTTTAGAAAAGCCCACTTGGTAAAACTCCTGTAACATACAACAAAAAATTTCCAAAAATTCCTTTTGCCCTTTAAAGAGCCTTCATTGCTCTATTTTTGTATCTATTCTCAAATGTGTGTCGTAATCCTCATAATAAAAATAAGATCCTCACGAAGCAATTTCAAAGAGAAACTTTTTATTGGTATGCGCAGCTGACATTCGTATGCCTCTAACAAAGCTACAATTACTTCAACACATGTGTCTTTATATAAATTAATAAGAACGTCTTGGTCTTGACATACGTGTGTGTATGGTGACTAAATATATACATACACCTTTAGATTACCCTTACCGTCAATTAAACAGATATCATCTCGTGATTAACATAGCTATACCAAACGCTACCCTGCATTGTTTTACGACGCCCCGCAATTAACATCCGTTTCCAAAAGACGATGAGTCGTCCAATTGACCCTCAGAACTTGGTCTGTCATGCGATCCTGCTCCTACTACCCACTAACCCCTAACCCATAAGAAACACGAACCCTTTCTCTAAGAAAGCCAAGAACCCAAAACTTTTCTTTGCAAACGTCGTCTGACATACTTTTCGCTGGCTTTTCGCATTGTCAATACAGATCCCTCTTGACATAGCTATACGAACTAACTTTCAACCCTTTCAACTCCCAAGAAAACGGGGTGAAAAGGGGTGACTCTATCGTAAAGGACGTAAACTATGTCACAATCCCTGTTTTCGTTAAGCCTGTCACTTTTTCCCATAATCGAAAACCACATACACATTGAGTAGACCATTTAACAGCTGCTTGCCTCTATGCTTGCTCTATACAGGGTTACAGTGCTGAGGGTAAGAGTTTCCTTTCAGTTTCAAACCTCTTCCAGCTCGCCTTCGGGTCGTCCTCGGGTTATTGGAAGAAAAACAGAGTTAAAAGGCATATGCTAGGTGCATGTGTGGTTGAACTGTTCATTTCGTTCGCTTCATACGTTTCACCTGGATCGGGGTGATTTGCATGGGCAACATGAGGGTGCCTTGCTATCTATCCTTTTTCGCTCTCCTCATGAAGCTTTTGGCCGTGTTGTGTCCTTACAAGTGTTATGAAACGGAGTTGTATCTATGTATGGCATTGTAAAGAAAAATGCACCTTTTGAAACCGAATTTACATCTTGAGCAAGAGTTATTGACCCCCCTCTTCTTGCCTCACACATGTCTAATTCACATACGATTCACGGCACCATAGGGGTGATTCAACTCTTCCAAGTAAGTTTAAAAGAAAATTTGTAAAAAGATTGCGCAGGTGAAAAAGATAACAAGCGACACCAGCGCCATGCCCCCATTGGCACAAGTGCATTTGCTGGAGTTTTACCCACTCGGATCGACGAACTTTCTGGGCGCGTCCTAGAATCTCCTGAAGAAAGGTGCCAACGTCTGTAGAACGGAAAGGGGAAGCTATTACATAACTTGTGAGCGAATTATCGGGACGCAATACCCAGTCTACGTATTGTACACTACAGCCACACTTGCAGACAACTGTCTCGTGCAGCAATAAAAACTTGCAAGGCATTGCTTTTGTCTCTCTTTTCTTTCCGAGTTTTACTCCTTTTCCCAACACGCTGATAATTTCCCCTCCGTAAAATTTAAACGCGCATAACCGTGACAAGAAGGCCCTTTATCTACTTAAGCAGCAGCAGAAAATTGCCCATCGATTGGGATCTCCTTATCCTATACAATCCTCCTCCTCGGGCCCCCAAAAGTAATAAAAGAAAAGAAAAAGAGAAGGCTTCAGGCTCTTCAGTAATACAGTTGCACGTAATCAAACAATTTCTATGCCATTTGCCCTCCGATTCCCGCAGTTTTTACGGATTCACCCTCGAAAACAGATTCCGGGCAGGGAATGGAAATGAAGGCCGCGAGGAGCTCGAGAAAACACGTGCCACCCTATCTATCAAAGGCCCAAGAGATATCACTGGGGACGTACAAAAAAGAAAGGGGGTTGGGGGGCACGTGCCCCTTTTTTTCGGTGCGGCATAAGAGAACGAACCCAAAGCTCTCGAGTCGGGGGGTAACTGCAATCGCCGAATAAGTTTCCCTTCAGGTCTTTCAGCGGCACACACACTCCCCCCCAAACTTGCGAGGCCCGGGACGCCGTAAGGTCACGTGACCTTTGGCGCCACTGCGTCCAGCTGCAGACCACCCTCGGTCCCTCTTTTACTTTCGGAAACCCCTGCACCCCTCACCCACCACCACCATCTAACATCCACACAACCTATAAAATGTACCTAACAAGATAATACCAGGGAGACGCCGGCGACGCGACTTTTTTCTTTTTTTATTTATTTATTATACTCCAGTCTGCCTTCCTTTCTAGGGCGTTTTATCCCTCCTCACTTGCATGAGCTCATCTTCTCTGGCATGATGTCATCAACACGACAATAAATTCCAAGTTTGAGGGTGGAGAAAAGCGACCGTATATTGCTTAAACACGTGTTTACACCCTAAAATCGCTCAAATCTTCAAGTCGCTGACTCTGGACCGTTAGGTACGACAGGTACGCGATACGTATGCATTATGTTTCTCAAAGCAGTCAAAAGTCGTTCAACAGTGCAAGACGTTTAAATATGTGGATTAAGGCTCTCACCTATAGCTGACCTTATTGATGCGAAACAGTCACAGATGGCACTGATGTTTGTTATGGTTTGTCAAAGCGTATTGTTTACTCAAGCGTACTGTGCATGATTCTCTTTAACCACGACTAAAATAATGCCGAAAGCAGGGAACAGTTCCCCAAATTGGTGCTTTAAATAGTTTTTACGTAGTTAAACATAATTAATTTACATTTTCTAAATTAGTGAAGCCAAAAAATGGAGAAAATGAAACTCTCATGTCGACCCTACCTACATTACCGTCAAGAAGCTTTGCAGAAATTGTACGCCGTTCTTAATTCAGACTGCCTTTGTCTTCCATGCTAATATGGCATAGGTTACGCTAACTTACCGTTAGCCGAAACTCTACGGGAGCCTAACGCCAGTCGTGCTAAACGCTATGCGCTCAAAACTGTTTCTTTCTCCAACAGTTTTATTAATTGCCCGAGTTTTAATGAACGAAAACTCTAAAAAAATGCAAGTCGCTCACTTTTATTTGACCGGGAAAAGAACCTTTCCACTTGGCACGTAAAGGGGGACCATTTACCCATTTACGTCTGGAAAAATAATGGGAAACAAAAGCATTTGCATTTACCCCCTACGGTCGGGAGATTTTTATGTATTTATTGTATGTGTGTGTGTATATATATGTCGGGAGGGAGGAAATGGGAAGGAAGCATGTTTCCCATTTCCATTCTCGGAAACCTGAAAGATTACACTTTCTATCTAGATGATCCGTTAAACCTGCACAGGTAAGAGGTAAGGGACCCCCCTGAGTTCGAAAAGTTTGCGTTTTTGGGGTCCCGTCCGAAAAGCCCGAAAGGAAGTTCCATCTTCTTGCGGCACATAAAGGCTTAGTTTCTTTTCCTCGGAGTTTCGGAAATCTTTCACTCTTGTCTGTCTATCTGTTGGGGGGGATGTTAAAGGTAACCTTGCGTGTAATGTCTATGTTAGACACAAGCAATTGGACTGGTCATCCTTTTCGAGCCCCCCTTTGGCAGGCTTTCTTGTTTTTTGGCTCACAAAAGTCCAAACATCAAACATCGGAAAAGGCAAGAATAGCCCGCCACGGCCTCCCACTGTTTCTTGCAAGGGTAGGCACGGTGGTCAATCCAATCTGCTCAATGCAGCCTTGGCTGTCAAGCTTTGTAAACCCGGGCCCTTGCAGTGCTTAAAAAGCGAACGAATTCTTCCCGTCTTCACCTGCCGGGGCCATATAGAACGGCGAGTGAGGAGTGGACTACAAGATAAAGGCCGGGACTGGGACATCTAACACGGTGCGTGTGTCGTCAAGTCCAGGGTGGTCACTTACTGTATTCTACTGCCAAGTGAGAAGGTACCAAGAAACAAGCTATGTTTCCTGCTCTTTGGGGCTCCCTATTATGGCACCTCTTTTACGACACTCGTCATCGGCATCAGCCTGTCGTCGTGGACGTCGTCGTCCGGACTTTTAACGCACAAGGCACGTCAAGGACCATAAAAGGTAAAGGTAACACAGTTAAGAGCTCAACTATACGCGGAGGAGACCGAACCCCACCCAAAATTTCCCCGGACGACTAATGGATCAGGTCATCCAATCTGTCATCTGAGCAACTTTACAACCCTCTTTTGGCAACAGGGATGTTTTGTTCAGGGTAACAACTCTTCTTTATCATAACTCTTTCACTTTTTTGTTATTTACATACACAGGCGAAATGCGAAACGAGAAAGGAAAAACGGTCCGTGAAACCATACACAGTTGATTGTGGTCACTGGTTCTTAGAATCAGCCACTTTATGGAATCCAGTTTTGGCCATCCAATTTTAAGAAATCAAAGAAATCAAAGAAACCAATTCCAAATGAATTTTAAAGAATAACCGATTCAAAATGAGAAAAATTCATAGCAGTTGAATCGGTTATTAGAATCCATTTCAAAAGAATCTTCGCAGTAACAGAAATCACTCAAAGAAAGTAGTGATTGCTACGTGGATTTGGAGTAGTGAACAATGAAATGTCTTTCACGTCGTTCTGACCCATCCTGTCATTGCCAGTCTACTACTAGGCTTAGGACAAAATCCCTTCTAAACTCCCCAGTCAATTAAATGAGCAGGTTATTCAATTGAATGACCAGTTCTTGTAATTGACTGGGGAAATTCGAAGGGACATCGTGTTGAGAACCCTACCTAAGCGTCATTAGAATCTTAGCTAATAGAATCAATATTCCCTTGATAAACGGGATCACAATAAGCGGCACCTACTGTCCAGTCTTTCCCGCACTAGGGCCAGTATCACAGTTAGAATGTATTTTCTCCTTTATTTTTTTTTATTTTGCTCAATATTGATGTTTTAAAGTTACAAAACTTTTAACTTTAAAGGAAAACTTTTACCTAACCAGGTGTTGTTTAGTGTCATTTTGCATAAAAAAACTCAAAAAAATGATCTAAGAAAAAAAATACAAATGCAGCTGGAAATTAGTTTTAACCATATAATTGGAAGTGGCAGATAATGTCCCAAGTCAGACGATTTACGAGCACGTGGCAGTTTTTTTTTCTCTTTTCTTTCATGGTTAACAGATCAGTAATAAAATCTGCGTTTTGCCCAGGTAGGGAGCTCATGGGCTTGTGCATTTAGGTGCACACCAGCCACAACATCTGCCGACTTATATCTCCTGCAAGTTCCAACCCACCTGGTCGCGTAAAGACTGTATAGCAAGGTCCACGCAATGACACTGCACGGCGGATATACATACAAGAGGTTAGCGCTAAGTTAGTGCTAAGTTAAATGGGCAAGAATATGCTTCTTTTCACATGAATTTTCCCCAGTTCTGGTTGCGCAATTCGACAGAAATCAGTACAGCGAAACCTGCCATCCAAAAAAAAGAAAAAGAAAAAAAAAGTTATGCAGTCAACCTGAGTTCCTTCCTTCCTCTCCTACCTTTAAAAGCCAAAGCTGCTTATACATATACATTAATGGTACTTCCGCAATGTCCTGTCCGGTTTTGTTTGGCAAAGGGCCGGAGGAAAAGGAATCTGTGTCTTTGGGGAGCGATCCTCATCCGGATCCGGATTTGACCATTTTCTCTTTAGCATGCTTGGTTACCCCCTGCGCGTATAACCTGGGTTCCTCCCTTTATTACCTTTTTGGACAACAAAAACAAGAAAACTCTGTGGGAAACAGCGGTGCTGGTGTCCCTACTGTATGGACAATTGTCTCCAAGAAGGTTTTGGTTCAAAGTTTCTCCCCAGGCGATGCCCTCATCCATACCTTAGCATCCTTTTTTGGAATCTGTCCGGAAGTGTCGCCGTTTGCCGAGTGGAAGTGAACCGAAAGATCCTTGTCCTGCCCGAGGAGTTCCTTCCGAAAGGATTTAAAGGGTTAGGAAGTGGTAATAAAGGGTAGTAGTGCAACTCCCAGCAGGGAAAATGTTCATCACCGAGGCCTTTTTTGTCTTTCATCTTTCACCGTTTAACCCACTCACTTTTACCCCCAAATAACCCCAACAAGTTGGCAAGCCACTCGAACAAATCGATATTGAAGAGTTCGTAGGGTAGGCACAGCAATTTCCAGTCACCATTTAAGGCCCTCAATCCCCTTTCCGCCCCATAAGTTCTCAAGCGTTGGGGTTATAACAACAACCTCCCTCAACGCATATCGGCGAGTCTAACTTTTCCGGGTCCTAAATCGAAAAAAAAGCAAGCTCAATGAGGCCTGAAATGATCCCTATTAGATCCTAGAACCTTACATCCTACAACAACGAATGGCTCCTGTTCCGTACTAGATATACTTTTTGCGAATAAGTTCAAGTCCTACATGCCCTGCAAAGGGAACATTCATTATTGAGCAACAGTGAAATGTTTCCGACTGGTAAGCTAACCTCGCTAATCGATGATTCGGTAACCGATAACCGCTAGTCAGTGTTCGATAAGTTCGTAAGATTTCTTTGTTGTACTACAGTCGCACAACGAAAAAAATAGTTTATTTTTTTCTATTAAATAGCATGAGTGATTTCCTGGGCTGTCCAGTTCGCGTATACCTTAGCGTATTGATGCGCAACAGTCAGAGATGGCGCTGATGTTTGTTTTTGTCTTTGCGGAAGCCTTGCGTAAGAATTGGCCTTAAATGAGCCCTATTAGATGGTGATCCCAGCACCTAACAATGATCGGCTGTACCTTGGCTTATTGATGCGAAAGTTCAGTTTGTTATTGCTTTTGCGAAAACCTTGCGTAAGAAAGAAAAAAGTCGCTAATTGCCTGCTTGGCGACTGTCGAAGAAAACGTTCATCTTAACAAAAAATTATTCCGAAATGTCGCTACACCGGGCTAAGGTATACGGGAGTGTGCGCCCAAAGCTGGCGAGAACAGACGTCCACCTGGCTAATAACTGGGATCTTCGGAAAGGAAAAAAAGAAAGACGGGGGTTATACCATGTTGTAAGGTCACTTAATTTGCAGCCCTTGTTACTTAACAGAAGTCAAGTCTAAAGATTGTCGAAGCTTCTTTATCCCGTAATACGAGGCACTCTGTCTGAAAGAAAAACAGCTGGTGTGCAATTCTCCCAAGAAACTTTTGGGTTATAACACCGGAAACTAACTAGCCTTCGCACGCGATCTTTGTCACGAGATATACAGATACTCGCATAACGTATGTATATCCAAAAGGGATGGGCAGTTGGGGCACACACAACCACCTCTTTCTCTCTCTCTCTATAACCCTAGCAGCTATAGACGTAACCCTTGGTCCTTCTTTTTCTTTTTAATTTCAAGGAAAGGAAAAGGGCAGTTATTGTTTTTTGCCGTAGACAACTGTTCACATGCTTTTCTTCAGGAAATATTGCTAGCGGTTCTGACTAACTCTGGGGGAAACAGACTGCCAAACTTCTGAGATAAAAAAAATCCCAAAATATGAACTGAAAAGGGACGAAGTGACCGTCAATAAAGGAGACACAAGCCCCAAAAAAGTCCAGTCGCGTTTTAATGAGGTGCTTGGGTGTCAGGTGGCAGGCCTAAGAAAGACCCTGGTCAATAAATACGGGAATTGGGTGTCCAACATGTTCACCCCTTACTTATGCGGGGATAAAACGCACTATTGAGGCCCTCAAAAGTGAACCTGATGTTACGTGACCCACACACACTCCCCTTTAAGCATCAGCCCCTTTATACATTATCTCGAATAGCAATTGTTAAACAAAATCTCTCAAATTGCATGGTAGTATACAACTTCGTAGTGTGGATTTTTAGATCAGCAATATGTGCTCCATTTTAGTTATATAAAACTAGTAAAATAATAATATACATATATTACACTATGAAGAATATATGACAAGAATAATACACTACGAAAGGACAGTAATTTGTCTTATAAAATAGCCCATGCAATCTAGTTCCACAAGTTATGTTCCAAGTTATTCTCTATCGTAGGCAAAGGATACAGTACAGTAGAAGCCGCTTATTGTGGTCACTGGTTATTAGAATCAGCCGCTTTATGGAATCCAATTTTGGGAAGCGATTCAAGATGATAAAATCCGTAGCATTTCAATCGGTTATTGGAATCCGTTTCTAGCCTGCTACTACGCTTAGGGAGACATCCCTTTTAAACTCCCCAGTCAATTAATGAGCAAGTTATTCCATTGAATGACGAGTTCGCTTAATTGACTGGGAAAATTCGAAGGGATATCGTGTTGAGAGCGATACGTAAGCGTAGGAGTAGGCTTCAAAGGCGTAGTGTTAGTTGTACAAAAATGGCGACGAACAAGAAAAGAGTTGCCTTTGATTTCGAGTTGACACTAAAACTTAGGACACATTCAATTGAAAAGATTTGCTACAAAGCGAAGCGGCTGCTAGGTTCGGACTTGCTCAATCCTCTCGATTCAAATTGTTGGAAAATCGTTACGAAGTAGACAATGGTGGGTCGAGTCAATCTAAACGGAACATGTGGGAAAGTGTCCAAAAGTAGCGGCAATGTTTTGTTTCTTGGTTTAAAGAGTAACCGACTTTCGGTTATTCGAATCTTAATAGAATCAATACTCACTTGACAAACGTGACCACAACAAGCGGCATCTACTGCAATTGAGCTACAATGCAATGGATCAATTTAAAAATATATGACCACGTGACTTTCCTGCAGCCAGTATCCATGGTACCCGAAAGCTATGTTTACTTCTTCAAGTACAGAAACGAGCTATCCCGCCCAATAAAAAATGGCGAAATTGAATCATTCATAGAGTAAAATACGGATCCTTGCTAAAAAGCATCCCCTCAAATCTTATTTCGCTTTTCAAACTTGAACAGAAGACAGGCCTAACTTGCCATTCGGGAATTGTAAACGGAACATTACAACGGTAAGATAGTAAGGTAGTTCAATATTGGCAAAGCTACAATGAAATTTCGCAAACGGCGTTAACACTCGGACACGGTCGAAAAACAATGTAACTCCACCACGCCCCTTGCGTTGAATAGTGAATGTGAAGCCGTCTACCAGGACTTGAGTTTGCAGTTGTTTTTCTGTCCTACAAGATACGAATACAGCAAACTAGACTCGGCAATTGCCAGGGAAGTCCAGACCTATAGAGCCTGTACGCACAACTCAATTTGAGGCGACTCGGTGCGAAGAAATGAAGAAATGACGGTCTTCAATAAAACCTCATCGCTGGCGTAATGAGATTGGAATATAGAGTTCGCCTCCACAAAGCGCTTCGTATGAACATGAAAAGCGTGCTGTATCCTCAATTCCTTTCATTGTGATTCCTTTCTGGTGCGTGGCGTCTAAAACCAACTGATGGTTTCAGGCGCGGTTTCCCCATTTGTTCGCTTTTGTCTCCAAGCAGGCGCCACCCTGCTGTTTCTACACTAACTCCTTTAAGTTTGGCCCTTAAATTCGCACGTATTTTAAGTAGCACGCGGCAAAAGGGAAAACGGAAACTAACGACGCGGAGGCCTATTCATCTCTCCGGAATGCAAATGAGAAGAACGAAATCGAGAGTTTATCCCTTTTTTACGCCCAAGCGTATCATTTTTCGTGTATGAAAGTCTATAACCGTAACTATAACTATACCTTGCTTTGATGGCAATCATAACCCAAGTTTTCTCTCTGGCGCCAAAAACGGACAATAAAAGAAACACAACTGTAAAAAAAAGCGAAAGAAATGAAAGAAAAACTGTCTTTTTCCAGCGTCCTTTTCAAACGTGAATACCTAGCAGCAACTCAGTAGAATGTGGGACCAAACGGTTGCCCTGACAATAGCTAAACACTCTACACAATCTTCGCCTTGATAATTAACTTTTTTAATACCCCTTTTTTCCCTCGCTATTAACGGAGCACTCGGCCACAAAGGGGAAAAGTACCTCAGACGCTCTTCTTTCTTTTCACGCCAAAAAATGGGAAGAAATAAAAACTACCAATGAAAAAAAAAAATCCGCCTTAATAGCTACGATCTCAATACCCCGCATCCAGGTAACATGTATTAAAAAAAACGTACATTCAAAGCTTCATCTATTCTTTTTTTTACTGCCTTAATTAATTTCCCTTTCCCATGCTGGGGGCATGTTGCTGTTTAGTTCGCCATAAGACGACTTTAACATAAACATGATAATTTGTCCTCCAACTTTTTCATTTCCCTAGCTGTCTACTCGCCTCACCCCCTCTTTCGTGGGGAGATGAAAAGTTCTCGTTCCAAGTTCTTGTTTGTATATTTTTGTGGGGGTAAAACTGTCCCGGCCAAAAATTTGACACTTCCCAGGGCGTGTCCCATAAATTAGTAGCTCAGTCCCTTGGCACACAGTGACGATGTTCTAAACCTGATCCGCTGATTCTTGCCCTCCCCTAAAAAAAAATTAAAAAATGGTAATGATTAAAAAATATATAAAATTTTGGAACTCATGTAGCAGATTCCAACTTTTTCTATTCTTTTAACTATTTTTTACCATTTTTTTAAAAAAAAGCGATAATCAGGGAGAAGTTGACAAGTCAATTCCTTTCCTAGAACCACCTAAGCCAGGAAACTCCAAGTTGATAATTTAGGACCAGTGTCGTGTTTATTATACGATCCGGGGAATTCAACCGTTCCTCTTTCCCAAAAGCTCTTTGAGGTGCCTTTTGTCTCGGTCATTAATCTGCTGGACTTGGGGCGCGGGCTAAATAAAGCCTCCAGCCCACATAAAGCCAAATAGATCTCTCACGTCAGGCCGGCCCCTAAAAGAAAAGAAAAAAGAAAGGACCACAGCATAATCTATCCAAGGATGGGCATTCCCGTGTTACGGTAAAGGGCGTATGCTCACTTCCGATCGGAAGTGGCTCTAGTATAGAAGCTGTATTAGCTGCGGCATCAGAACCTGAAAAAGGGAAGGGTTTTTCAAGAGTTGTCCGGATGTGGAGAACCTTTTTCGTGCACTTCCCTAAACTCAGACTGGCAACTACATACAACTCGCGTTCGCGAGCATCACCTACCAGAACATCATCATCATCATCATCTCTAACACTAACCAGTCCTCCCCCCCAACTCCCTACTAGTAGCCTGGGCGTTTTTATTTCTTCTCCTTTAGTGACGTAAGAGAGATGACCCCGGCATAGCAACAACAAGAGGAATTTTTGCAATTTGCAATGGACTCTGACCGCAGTTCCGATTATAGGAATGTGTTTACCAATACACTGAAAAAAATCGCAAGTTTCCTTTCCTTTCCCGACTGCTCAACGCAAACGAAGCTTGAAAAAATTTGCTAAGAAGCTATAACATGTTTCACGTTCTGCAGTCAGAACAAGCCAAATTTGAAAGTTTTTTTTATTGTAATTGTAGTTGTGAATTCTGTGTCTGGAAATTTTCAAACGCCGTTTTAGAAAATAAATTTTTTTAAAAAGAATTTTGATAAGAAACTATAACATGTTTCACGTTCTGCAGTTATAACAAGGCAAATTTGACATTTTTTTTTATTGTAACTGTAGTTGTGAATTAACTACATTTTTTAAAAAGAATTTTGATAAGAAACTATACCTTGTTTCGCGTTCAGCCGTTATAACAAGGTACATTTGCAAGTTTGGGACACTTACTCTTATTTGTTGTGCAAAACGAGCTAGTGCGTTGAACGTTTGGGTTGGATAGGACTTCCTATCTTCTTTCGATTGCATTGGATTCTTTTTGAAGTGAATGTAATGGATTCTTTTGCATTGAATGAAGCTCCAGAAGGCGGAACTGTCGTAGTAGCTTCGCTCTGTCTTTGTTTAACTTCGGGCCATGTAATAATAGGTTGTTGTCCGTGTTTGGCAAGAGCATCTATCGTAGTCCGCCTTTTTTATGCGCTTTAGATATTCTTGGCATGGAAAATGGAGTGTTCTTACTTGAATTATTTTCCACGATAGAGATCTTGGTAACAAATCATAGAAACTAATTAGAAAGATACTCCACCGACCCTAACTGTCGTGATAATGTTAAGAAAAAGAGAGAAGGATGTAAAAACGGACTGCCAGATAAAAACTCCGACTAAATTAAAAAAAAAAGTTGTGAATTCTATTACTGAAAATGTTCACGCATATAAGGTGGGTTTACCCTAAAGTTTCTATTTTTGATGAAACCAGTCACTTTGTTACTCGGTCCAGTCTATTTCTATCTCTACTCAAATTGCGTAAACGGCGTTTGTTATGTTACTATTATGTCATGTTACTATTTTAACAGTGTATAATGGACGATTCTATTTGAATTCACTTATTGAAATGCCATTCTGTTGCGAATTCTAAGAGACTAACAATTGGACATTGACCTTTCTTCTCCCTTGAATCTGTTTCACTTGAATCTGACACTCGCTGTAATATTCCATACTGTGATTCTAAAGTTGCCACGCTATGAAGACTGACTTTGCTATATAAACGTTGATTTGCTATAAAAGACTCGACATGACACTAATAGAGCGGAAAGTGAGGGAAGAGTTGACTCTCGACGACAGACTCAAACTCATGTTTCGTCAAGTGATAATGCGAATCCATTTAGTACTATTGGCAACCCGTGTCTCTCTCTTACGCAAATCTCAAAAGGACCCTCAAATCACTCTCTCACCACATAATGTGCCAGCCCTAGCCCATTCCTCGATATGGACGTTTAATAAATTTTGGCCATTTTTAGGCTTTTTTATGTACATGGTAAATCCGTCGTATAGACTTTCGTCTGTTGATGCTTCTTTATTGGCAAATTGTTGCCTACAATGTACTGTTATAACAACACACAAGTAAAGCAAATCAATACGCTTTCTTCTCAACAGAATTCCATTCCAGTAAAATTCCATTCGTCCCCTTTTATCATTGCGTAAAAATAAGAATAAATAATTCGGCCAATTTTCTCGTTGCGAAAAAATGAAAATGACTGGTTTTATGGGAAAAAAAATCTGTTCAAATAGTGAATGTTCTTTTCTGAAAAAAAGAAAATGAATGGTTTTCTTGAAAAAATAGGATCAAATAGTTTCTTCTTCTCTTTTTCTAACCAAAAAAAGAAAAGAAAAAATGAAGCGAATGTTTTTTCTCCTTTTCTGATTGCAAAAAAAGAATCATATAAAATGAAGCAACAAGGCTCCTTTTAAAACGCCTTAAAAGGAACCACCTTGGGATTTAAAAGTCCGTTACACTTCCTTCCGGATATGTTTAGCTTTGTGGCTAAAGAACAAACCCGAACCCCTGGATTCTTCCCAGCACTTTTCTCCCCTTCCACTTCCCTACAAGTTGTATTCCCTTTTTCCTTCCTTTACTCCTTGATAGTTAAAGAGCCTCCCTTCTAGTTGTCAAACACAATGGCATCGACGGTAACGGTCTTTTCTTCAACGCTCCCTTCTTACGCCGTCGGGACGCCTTTTGCCTTTTAAAAGTGCCCCTTTAAGACGTCACAGACGTTGTTGGCGTCGTCCCTTTAAAAAGGCCCACAACTTCTAACCGTCGTCTTGCACCTGCCCCGCAAATTCGATGGCATGTTCCCGCATTTACCGTCCCGTTCAGCGAACAACGGAAGAAGGCAACCCCTATGAATGACAACCAACTTCCTTTTCCTTGCAAGATCCTTGAGAGAACATTGGTTCCATTGCAGGTCTTGTCTCTTCTCCCCGTGTGGAAGGTTGGGCCTAATTACACATCACCATGTTACACAAAACCCACGTATGTTTCGAATATTCCTTCCTGGCCCGTCTTTTAAGGGTTTCTAAGAGTTTACATGGGTTTATAAGAGTTTACATGCTTGACAGACAGCTTCTGCGAAATTCCCACACAAAGACCCATCCGCAGCAGCGTCAGCAGGCACATAGGTAGTGCGGATGCTGTTCCTCGCCATTGATTGACATTAGTTAACCTTAGTTACCACCCCTCATACATTCGGGTATGTATGGATCCTTCACGTGTATCCTTATTCTAGCCCTCGTCCAGCAATTAAGAGAAAAAGTTGTATAACGAAAGCAGATTAAAAAGTGCGTCGACAGAGGGGTGTGGGCTCGGTCTAACAGTGTATAGACTGCGAAGTGAGCCATAGTTCCGTGGACAAGGCTTACAAGCGTATAGGTTACGTTATTCCCTATGCTCGCTTTAATATGTGTGTGAAACTTCCGTTCGGAAGTAAAGGAAAGTTATTTGAGACCCCCTGGAAAGCAAAGCTTCTCTTCTCCTCCCTGACAATGCGGAATTAATTGGTGAACTTTCCCAGCTCGCGGAAAGTAAACGAAACAGGAACCTTCATACGTTGATTAGTTTGTTTAGGAACAAACCACATATTACGCTTACTGGAGGGGTAAGGCAAAAGAAAAGGAAGAAAAAAGGGCTCAATTCCAATTATTCCATCTTCTCCATGCATCTTCAATGCTCGCGAGAACTGGGTGTTTCTAGAACATGGTAGAACGACACTAATCCCACAACTGAAAAGATAGTTACACAAACGGATCATAGACAGTGGTTTGCGGGTATCGAAACACGGAAACCTTATCTCGCAATACATTTATATACAGACATATACTTCCCACGAGGAACGACGAAGATTATGCTTGACAAGATTAACCTTTTGGCCAATTCGGGCAAGAAAAGACAACCACGCATAATACTGTCTCCTTATGCAGGAAACTAAGACTATAAGAAGCACCTATAAGGCTTCTCTGTCGGCAACATCCAGCCCGCAACGAAAACCCGAAACCAAACAATCGCCTCGAAGATTATAGAACGATGATACATTGGTATTACACCATAGTAGGACGTTAGTCAGCAGAGCCTCAATTGCGGCATCTTGACTTCCCAGCTAAATAACAAGCCAGAACTTCTCTATAAATACTGTGAGGCACACTTCCATTTTTCCTTTTTTGCAAGACAATGGCAGCCTTTTCGTATATTGATAATATCAATCATAATATCATCTTCCGTTTGGAAGACGGAAAAGAGGCTTGTAAGCCTGTAATCTTGAACACTTATGGCTTTTTTTTTACATTCCTATCGCCGTTGCTTTTTTGACTTGAACCACCGTGAATGCTATACTATATTCATTGGTGATGTACTCGTACTGTATACAGCTTGCTTTTGCAAAACGGAGAAGCAAAGAAGGGATCCAATGTTGGCCGGCTTTTGGTCCGTTTTCATTGTTGGCCACTGCAAGCGTTCGAAAGCAAACATACCCAGCAATCCTGCTAACTTGGAGCTGTTGCAATAATTCAATACACAATACGCTCTTTTTCTGATTAACACTCGTATTTTTCACGTGTATAACATTAAAGTTTCTTCTCAAAGGGTTCGGAAAAAGAGGCTCGTAAAACCTATCGAGACACTTGGTCGCTTTTTGTTTACATTCGGTATCGCCGATTCTTTTCGACTTGACCCGTCACAGTGAGGACCATACTAATACCAATACAGTGACTATTCCCTGCTGTTTGCCGACAACGACGAAGCACAGCAAGGGATTCAGTGTTGGCCGGCTTTGGTCGAGTTTTCATTGTTGGCCATTGCAGGAGTTCAAGCCACTGAAATTTTCGCAACAATTTCCATATGCAATTCTATTTCTGAGGGGGTAGACAGAGTCTGCTAGTTGCAACGACTTGTTTTATTTCATGTATCATTTGAAAGTTTTTTTTGCCCGCAGCTAGAGTGTCTCTTAAATATTTTATTAATGAACTAGTTAAATTGTATTCAAATGACTAAAATTCGTATCGCCACAAGGGTCATGAGCAAAAAATAAGCTGGTTTCGCATGTTTAACCGGCTCAGACTGACACGCCTAGATCCAGACTATTTTCAGCTGATTCTTATCGGAAACATTTTTCTTATTACTTGAAGCTGGTAAAGCCGGGAATTCTCTGTGCATTTTAGTCTAATAACTATGTTGCCGACATATCCGATTGTTTTTTTAAAAAGTTCCAGACGGAAACACGGCTTGGAAAACGGTAGGCTGAACCCAATGTCCCATGGGGTAGGGCAATATGCTCTTTTCTGATTAATTGTCGCAATCTTAACACCATGTTAAGCTTCCTTGGAAATGAAATAAGACGCGATACGACCACCTGCGAGCCTGTCCAATTTGTTATATCGCTGACCTTTGGTCAACTTGAAATCACGTGATATTTGCCTTATTATTATATTATAGGTCCCCTTATCTGGAGACACTCGCTTCTTTCGTTATGAAAAAGAACGAAAGATAACCTCCGTTAGAGACAGCTGCGGGGGCGTTCGCTTGTTTAGCATGGACAGCTTCAAGCTTGAAGTTGTGCACCCAATCTCAGCCTTTTCAAGCTATACGAAACGAGGTGCGAATTTTAGACCCAAAGGATATCGGAGACACCTCAATTGTGCTGAAAGTTGAAATCCTGCCCAAATCCCCCGACTTTTCCCCCCAAAAGGCGGCTTCAACTCCAACTGTCAGCTCTTCGAAGCCCTTAATACGGCATACAACACACGCATACGGTTCGGTCCGGTTTAAAGGTCTTGCTTGCTCTTATCCACGTCGTGCGTCAAGAGGCTTTTTGCCAGCCAACAACAAATACATCTGCGTCTTACGGGGACCGAAGTATGGACATATTAGGCTATGTCCTGGTCTATAAAGTAGAAGTAAGGAGAGACGCGGATAGGGCAGGTGTGCGATAAGATTCAGCACGGCGACGCCAACGACGCGAGCGTCATGACGCACAAGGAAAATACAAAAGAATTAGAAAATACGAGAGCATATGAGAAAGGGAGGGTTCCCTTCCCACATGTGTATGCCACAGCAAAGAAAAGTAAGGCTGATGGTATAACTTCCCCTCCTCCCCATATCTTTTCTTTTTTTTTTCTTTACAGAACATTACGTATACAATCATACAGGGCATCGCCAAGTCAGTCCTTCGACGGAGCGACGCTAAGGTCACTGACAAAAGACTTTTAAAGAGAGGGGGGACAACAGCCGCCGAAGACCGCCCTATTGGTAATGTATCTAAGCCAAAGCGACCGTTGGACGTACAGGACGTTCATAAGACGCTCTACCACGCTTCAAGAGACGGTTTAAAGGGACGCCAACGACGCTTGGGCCACATCTCTTTAAATTGCACCCCCTTGTCATGAGGCTCTTATTGAGAAAAAGCATAAAGGAGGAAGAGGGACGTAAGAAAGACGCGTGGCCTTCGTGGGAAAAGAAAAGAGGGAACGGTTAAAGAACCCACGGCCCAAACCCAAACACCCCAAGACGCGTGGCTTGGGCATCCCGTGAATTAGACCCGTCAAAGGGAATGGGAAACCTTCGCCAAAGGGATATTTAATACCTCATTTCTAATGCGAAACGTTTAGAGGAAGAAGCGCGTGTCCGTTACTACTCTTTCACTGTCTTCAGGTTCCAGTTGAATGTTCGCTACAAGCGTAGAAATCAAATAATGATCTTCAATGATATTCCAATCATTACGAATACTTAAATAATACTCTGATAATAATCCACTAATCTTCCTACGCAGCAAACCATGCTGTTAGCAATAAAAATCTCGCTTTTTTGGCAATGAATTAATGCAATTAAATTAATGAAAACGGATTTACTAAAACGCTCTTAAGATAAAGAAAATAAACATTTCTCTTTAGAAACAACATTTGAACAAAAATTTCATTAAACAAAATACTTTTTCATTTTTTTAAGTTTGCTATTTTCTAAATTTACTATTAAATAATAATCTAATCCATGTAGCCTAAATAGAATATCCTAAAAAGTAGAATTGCTTAACTGCTTAAATGCAAGTTGCTTAGATAAATTACCTCAAATATCCTTTGAAATCAAAACTATCTTTGGAGCTTCATGTTTCTTTTTTAGAAAGGAAATAATCTTCACCTAATGTACACTCTATTTACACGAAATCAAAAACTATGAAACAAATTATTCTTTATTAATCTTTTGCTAATCTTAACGGTGGTTTTTCAATAATAATCATTCTTTAGAGCTAGGCTTTTCAGAATTTTTTTAAATTGGATACTTAATAAGGCAAGCAATATAATAAATAAATATAATAATAATAATAAATAAATAATGCATTCTAAACAATAACCAATATTCACTTTGTCTTATCTTAACGTTTTTGTGTGACATACCTAATAAAAGAAAATAAGAGAAAAGGTACGTCCTACTAAAGCCGTCAACGGTTTTCGGTTACGTTACACACAACGTCTGCCCCATGTCAAGATCCCAGACGTCTTATGTATAGAAGAAAGGAGGCGTCGGTTGGCTTATCGGGCGCATAATGCCACTGCGTAGAAAGGGGACGCTACAGGGGGAAGCCAGTAGCGTCGTCTTTTGACAAACAATAAAAGTCTTGGCCCGACTAAAGAAAGGAGAAAAGGAAGGCAAGGTGTTGGGACCTTTTCTATAAGGAACAAGTCCTTGAGGAAACCCCTCTTCGCACCAGAACGACCGTTAGACGCTGCAACAGGTGAATTCGTCCCTTCCAATTGCCTTCTCGCCTTTTAAACACGTTTTTCATAGCGAGATGGATCAACTTTGACGTCATGATCATCTAAAACAACGGCCTAGCTAAAATCCTAACTGCCAAAAATACTCCTCCGAACTAATTCAGGAAGTAAACTTGCCAGTTTGTGGAAGAACATGGGCAGGCTTTTAGTCCCTAAAATTCCCCCGCGCAACTTCCATGTATTCGCAGCTCAAAATTTCAAAATTAATGTAGATGCTGCTGCCCATTGTTGTATTCGTATACGTATCCTCAATAAGAGGAACTCGACTCGAGATCGAGAGAGAAAGCAAGAAAAACGACTTTGCAGCTGCCCTGTTGCCCCCCTTTGTGATGCTATGAACGTAGGAAGCAGCTTCCAATCCCATTTTTGCTTTTCAAGGCAATCTATCCCTCAATTGAAACCCTGGGTCTCTTCGAACGCCACGCCGAGTCCTCCGAACACACTCTTGCAAGAGTGTGGGCCAGCAGAAACCACTCAGTGTATACCATCGGGTTGTTATAGATGTTGGGAGTTATCGGTTGCTATAGCTACGTTAAGACGCACAGCTGCTGGCGTAAAAGGACGGTAACAGACAAGGCGTCGGTGGCGTCGGTGGACTTTATTCTCTTTTTTCTTTTCCTTTTCGGCCTCCCTCCCCTCTTTCTACACCCTTATAACCGAACCAACCCCCTGAGCTTAACCTTTATATACCATCTGTCCCTTTTGGGTTCATTCGGAAAAGGCATCGACAAATAAAAGGAAATAAAAAAGAAAAAGAATAGTGTTAGGGGGGCCGCCAGTCGATCGCTTGGTGCTTTAACATCTGCCTTGTAGTTAGCAGCGTCTTTGCCCCCTCAACCCCTTTTTTCAGTTGTACATACTGGAGAGGGGAGGGTACTGTAACCCCCCCCCAAACCTCACGACGTCTTCAGCATCACAACCAGCCTTTCTCTTGCATTAGAATCGAATCGAATCACTCATGCTTTGGATCTTTAAGCAGCGCAGAACACGGAAAACTCACGCGAGACTTTACCAATGAATATAATACTATATTCATTGCTGATGTACATTAACGGAGAAGCATATAAGAATTCAGTGTTGGCCGGCTATTCTATAGCCCGGTTTCATTGTTGGCCACATTGTTGGCCACAAGCGTTCAAAAGCAACCCCGCCAAGCCATACTTGGAGTTTTTGCAATAATTCAACAAGTAATTATAGCGCAATATAATGTTTTCGGATTAATATTCGCATTTTTCACCTTTATAACACAACCACGTTTCTTCTAGAAAGGTTTAGAAGAGAAATGGACTTCTAAAGCCTGTAATCTTGGACACTTATGGCTTTTTTTTACATTCCTATCATCGTTGCTTTTTTGATTTAAACCACCGTGAATGCATATACTATATTCATTGTTGATGTGCTCTACGGTATATAGCTTGCTTTGGCCGAAAACGGCGAAGCACAGAAAGGATTCAGTGTTGGCCGGCTTTTAGGCCCGTTTTCATTGTAGGCCACTGCAAACCTGCCAAGGAATTTCTTGTAATTTTTGCAATAATTCCATACGCAATGCTCTTTACATGACATATGATTTACGCAATTACCAAGTGTTGTACTCAGTGTTGTTGGGTCACTCGGATCAAGGGCAATGGCAAACTTTGCCTATCGTGTTGCATTTACACAGCTGCTTCTTCCTGGGGGGGACTTGTCCTAGATGCGGCGTTCCTCTCACTCCGTGTCGCTCGCGCCACAGGCATCGCTAACAATGATTTTTTAAAAAATTTCCATTCCCCAATTAAAGACCAGCGAATGCTTAGAAAAGCATTAAAAACCTCAACTAATAATTAGCTATATCACAGAACCATAATACGCATTCTCAACGCACCCTGCGCGAACCATGCACGCAGCTTCTATTCAACACTTTTTATGTAACGCTTAAGTAACATTATTCAACATCAAGGGGGCCAATGTATCACTCTTTTTTACGCAGGATTGCCTGGATTTATACTAACAGTGATGATGACCTGCGGAGTAAATTACTAAAAAAAACTGGACAGGTGCGTGACCAGGCCACACTTGGGCAAGTTAATGTCCTTTATTCCTTGCTCCACATTGCACATGTTCACACTTGCAATCCTGACAGAGAACAACTGAAGTAAACTTGGCGTTGTTTACTAACTTCCCTTTGCATCGTTTACGTTTATACTACACACAATAACAATGTCTCTAGTACAGGAAAAAACCGCGTTTTGCCAAGATGAATTTCCCCCGCTAAACCGGTAACTAAACAGTACAACGAATTGTCATTGCGAAAAGCGTTGGTTGTTAAGGTCGGATATATCGTGTAGCACCTATTCATTTGCTTAAACCACTTCCAGCTCTATAATCCAACAACCCCCATGGCTGGGTACTTGCTGGGTACGGCTATTCCACCCCGTACACGAGTTTTGGGAATCGAGCTGTGCTTTTCTCATTAGCTAACTTGTGCAATTGCAATTACTGCGCATCAACAGGCTTGCTCGAAACCATACGCGTAATACTGGAGTACGGTGCTGTACTGTATGTACATCCGAAGCCCTCTGGACTGTCCGCTTAGATTTATGCGAAAGAAAACGGGGTAGAAGACATTTAATAATCCTTCTTCCCTAATTCGCAACGTCCCAAAACGTTGTAACAACGCTTGATACAGCAACTTGGCACTGTCTCCTGCACGCAACCTTTTCTCTAACGCTAATACGCCCTGGATCCGCTAAATTGGGTAGTTGTATGTTGGGCATTATCCAGGAAAGTAGTTAGACCAAGCCCTTTACTTGAACATACGGAGAGAGAGAGCAGTTCTTATAAGCTTCCATACCTTTAACCCACTCTGTAAGCGGATAAGGGGTTACAGAGAAAGAGATTTAGAAAAGTAAAAGAGGCTATAAATAGTGGGGGATGCCCGGGATGTCCCAAACTTGTAATGAGCCAACTTGCACGTCGTTGCCAAAATCCCCCTTGCCAAAACGAAAATTTAAAAAATGAACTAGACATGTAATAAGATACAGATGCAGGGATGAGGGTAGGGTTGATTCCATTTTTACAAGAAATTCTTAATATAGAGTTAGAAGCTCATCAACCGGTGGCGGAGAACGGGGATCAATTCCCGCTCATTGAATGAAAAACTATAAGGAATTGTTCGCACAACGTGATATCCAATCGAGCTACGCTCGCTCCGTCCTCTCTCTACTCCTTTACGGGTTGCGTGAAGGGGGGCCAATTCCTTAAGTGCTTGTTAGCAGGGGGCTAAAAGGAATGTTCATTCCAAGATGACCGGATAGGTATAGATCTGTAATGCAGTTCTTATTCTGGGTTAAGATAAAGTGGACTGCTCCACATGACGCATATGCATATTCGCAGCGAGCAGCATCTCACAAAGTGTTTCAACACAAGTTCTCAGGACAAGAAAGTAAAAAAGCGCCAAACTAATGTCCATTACTGCTACTGGTGCATACAGGCTCATACAGTACTCTACGTACATTACCTCACATGGGTCTGGAAGTTCTGGTTCCCGAAAGAGTGATGTTTCGAGATGGATCAAGAAGGCCAATATATGGTATTGATCCAAGATTTTACCCCTTTTAGAGGGTACATAGAGGATGTACACGCGATGTGTGCGCTCCAAGTCGCACCCCACCTTATCCACATGGCGCTTTACTGTACAGCACACTGTACCATGTACTGTACGAACCCTTTCTTAATAATTATCCCTTTCTGCACCCTCTTGGCATTCTAGATGCTTAGCGAGGGAAGTTTCCTAAGGAAGTGCAAGTTTAAGTTTAAAAGGACTTTGATCCTGGGCGAAACTGGATCATGAGACAGACGAAAGCGTAAAGGGATTGACAAGAGACGGAGGGAGACAAGACTTTGAGGGGGGGCAAGGGTTGGTTATACATATAGCATTCTCCATTTTGATTTGCAAGGTGGTAAACTTGCTAACTTGAAGAGCACCACCACCCTTGCTTCGCTCTTTTGCATTGGCCAAGTGCACCAGCAGCTTTTCCTTTGCTAAAGCATTAGCTTAGTAGCTAGTCAACTTGGCTACTATCCACACACGGTTCTTGCATCCCTGCTTCTTGTTCTTTACATTGCACAGATTGCATTATGACCTGACACGGATGAACAGATGGGATCTGGGATCTAGGATCGTCTCCCCGGCTCGCCAACAGTCTTAGGGGGATTCATCACGACTATCAAACCCTTCTACTCCTACTACAAAACCTTGTCAATGTACAAACTATTAGCGCTTTGTTGCGCTACTTCAACTCAAAGCTTACGTAATAAGTAAGTCAATCTTCTTACATGGGACAAGTGTATCCCCCTAAAAAGAAACTTTTACACCCCCTAATTTTTTCCCCCACCCCTATAGTTTAATCCTACCCTTTGTGCTTTCTGCTCATAGTATCATAAGACGCTCATAAAATCAACGCAAGGCCCCCTAGCCGATCCAAAAGCGGCGTGTCTTCGCGTTCTTTCTTCTTTTAGGACTCTTTCACACGACAAAGTGGAACCTAAGGTGTGTTATTTAAAAAGTCATCTACGCAATTACGAGTCATCATTGTTGCTTATGGGCATTTTAGTCAATAGGGCAACCTTAAATGTACGAAATTAGAGTTAACAATGGGGCAATTAGGCTAATAAAGCTGTTGCTATTGTTTTCCCTCCCAACCTGGAACATTGGCAACCGCTGGTGTACGGAATAGTACAGTAATGTGTGAATAATGTGGGACAATACACTGGACGAAAATTCACTTACAGTTACGAAGTGCCATGAAATCGCTCGCAAACTCATCCATTCTGGCCAAGAATGGTCTATTTTATGAGGTGAAGAGTATTGTATGAAGCTGCGTCGAGGCTATAAAGTTACATTTAACACGAATATTCCGTGCACGTTAAGCGCCAAAACACTGGCAATTGTGGGAAATGGACGGACGCTCCAAATAATTCCGTTTGCTGACTAGCAGCGCTTTCTAGCGTTAGGATAACTAACAGTATTCCCGCTTCTTTGTTTGAAATGCAGTTATCAACACTTGATTTGAGCTTCTTCTCCATTTTAAATGATATACACAAAAATGCTATGGTAGTAATAGCAAATTGTCATGAATCATCATAGAAGCTGGCACAAAAAGACACAACGGGAACAGGCAATTCCCCTTCTTGGTAAGATTTGAAGCATAAGAGTTGAAATACGCAACCAGTAATATTACTCCCCTTATTTAAACTTCTGTAACCTTATTTAATACTTCGGTAATATTACGCTCCTTATTTAAACACAGCCCGAGAAAAATAGACAGCGACCTTCTTCTATATTTTGCCGGACTCTATACACTTGCTACTTGTTGCAGGTTACCGCTTATTTGTAAGATTGAAGGACGCTGACATACGCAAACACGAGTATTATTTTCCTTACAACGTAACTACAGCCCGAGGGAATAGGCAGCGACACATGGAGAACGCAGACAACGACGATGCGATGCCATAACAACAAAAAGAAGAAAGTATTTCAACAACGACAGCATGGTTTTCAAGCGAGAAAGCACGCAATGTATTGCACGCCTCCAATTTCCAACGGTTTCCATAATGGGCAATAACTGCAATATAAGCTATCCACAGCTTTCTATAGATTAATTCCTAAAACCGCTCTTTTGGTAAAGTTTTGGTTAGCTCCAAACTGGATTAAAGAGAACTCCCTTTAAGACGTTCGAACCGCCCTTAAAAAAAGACTTTCTAAAGTCCCAAAAGCAATGTGCGAGGATCTTCCACGGAAGCCTTAATTTTCCTCAAGAACGTGACAGCTTCTCGACCGTCGATTAGACGATGATCATAAGTCAAAGCGACATACATCATGGGACGAATGACAACCTGTCCGTTGCGAGCCACAGGCCTGTCGAAAACTCCGTGCATTCCCAAAATGGCTGACTGCGGCGGATTGATAATGGGAGTACCAAACAATGAGCCGAACACGCCTCCATTAGAGATGGTAAAAGTGCCCCCATCCATGTCCTCGACAGCTAACGCGTTGTTCTTGGCTTTCTCACCCAAAGCAGCAATGCCCTTTTCAATAGCGGTGTAATCCATGTCTTCGACACCCCTCAAAACTGGCACAACCAGACCCTGCGAAGGACCAGAGAGCGGTTATATACGACTCTGAGTAAGTCCTACAGGAAAATAACAAGGCTTCACCTTAGGCGTGGCTACTGCAACCGAGATATCGACGTAATCTCGGTAGACAATCTCCTGCCCATCGATGACAGCGTTCACCACTGGCTGACCCACCAGTGCCGCAGCAGAAGCGCGTACGAAAGCCGACATGAAACCCAATTTGATACCGTATTTCTTGGCGAACGCTTCTCCATACGTTTTCCGTACTTCCATGATGTTACTAGGTGCAAAAAACAACTCATTACAGCGTTGCAATAAAACTATAGAAACTTTTCGCCCACCTCATGTCAATTTCGTTGAAGGTGGTCAGCATGGCATTCGTATTCTGAGCGTCCTTAAGTCGTTGGGCAATTCGTTGCCTCATGCGATTCATCTTTACACGCTGTTCGGTCCGGGTTCCAGTGATTTCCTTGCTGTAGTCAACCGGCGGCAGCTTGACCATAGGCGGGGCTTGAGGGGACATGGCAGGGATAGCACGTGGCTGGATCTGCGCGACTGGGATGGACGAAATAGGAGACGAAGGAGGAGGTGGAACTGGAGGGGGTGTTGAGGGGATTTCTCGTGGACTTGCAGCCGCCGCAGGTGCTGGTGGAGGTGTTGCTGCAGCAGGGGGAGGCGTCACTACGGGAGGGGGTGGAGCTGGGGCAGCAGGCTTTTTAACGGGTGCTCCGCCTTCAGAAACGTGTGTTACCAAAGACTATCTCAGCTAAAAATGCTGATATTTTTCAGGTTTTACCTTGTGAACTGAGGGAGAATAGCTTCATGCCTGGCTTAACTGTCGCTCCATCTTCCACGAAGCGTTCCACGATAACTCCTGCAGCTGGTGAAGGAACCGGGATGGATGTCTAAATACAATAAATTACGTTTTTTGAGTCGTATGACAAAATTAGGAAAGATTTTACCTTGTCCGTTTCCACCTCACATACTACTTCATCTTCCACAACGCTATCTCCCACAGCTACAAAAAAAAGGAAAAGAAAGTCAAATGGAATGACGGATAAAACAGCTCTTTAGGATGTCCCTTAAAAATAGTTTAAAAAGTAAAATAGTATAAAGCAAGAGTAAAAAAAATAGTTTTAGGATGTACCTTTCTCCCACCTAACATCTCCTTCGCTGATGGAATCGGCAAATGCAGGGACATTGACGACAACAGTGTCTTGGCCTGAGAAATAACGTTCTAGTTAATAAGCCTGCAGTTTACGAATTTGAAATGGTTTTACCTAAGATTGACGAACGATGGAAGTGGCTCTTTGACGTCCAGTAAATGTACGGTGCTGCTGGTCTAGTAGAAAGAAGTTCGAGCTGGAAAGAACCCTTCGGATTTAAGGCCGGAACAAGCTTGCAGCCTAATGACAAGTACATGGTCCTAAGAACTTTAAAAGAAGCCAGTAAGGGATATTAGCGTACCATTAAGAGAAGAGATGTCCCGCGTCTAGGAGAAAATAAATAAAATAGTTACTCGTGTTCTGTATGGAGTTAAAGAATGTGCCGCTTTATTTTACCTGTATTAAAGCAATGTGGCTTAATCGTGGCGCTACCTTTGGCAGACTTTTTAACCCCCTACCAGTCGAGATAAGAAAAACCGCCATTTCAAGTTTAATAGACGAACCGGAAGTTCGTCTAAAGATGACAAATACAATCACAAACCTAATCACGGATGGCCTTCCTCCTCCAGCTGCCTTTCTACCAACGAAAGAAGTGGCAACGTAGCTTAATTTAAGTTAACTAGGAATTAATAATGTGTCTGTCCAAAATAAAGTTTTAGGCCTTTCTTCGGACGTTTTAATAATAAAATTGTATCCAATTTGAAGCATAAGAGTAAGCAATAAATGAAAGGGTCAATGCTGTAAATTTTTTTTTGTAGTTTTTCAGTCCTCGGCCCTATTCGTTCGTCAAAATCTTTGGCGCGATACTTGAATGTAAACCTTTGATTCAGATTGTAGTCAAGTTAAATTATTAATTAAAAAATATAAATACATATTAGAAAATTATAAATTTTCAACATTTAGTATTATTTATTCCGTATAGTGTGGCAAAGCGACGCTAGATGGTGCGAGAGGCATGGAAAGGGAGTAAGAAGAGCGGACAGCGCAGAATTTGTGACATCGAAGGCGGCGGGAGCAATTGTTCGAAATGCACGATTCGTAGTCTCCAATTACAACTTATATATCGATTTCACCCCTAACCTGATTGAATAGTACATGTACCAATGGCGACGCGAGTTGACTCAAACCGAGTTCAGAGGACTCGACTCCCGAGTCGAGTTCTCTCGACTCGGGAGAATATGGTGGTCGGCTCCTAATATCTAAAACGTTAATGATAGAGACACTTATGGCTCGAATGCCTTGAACAAACTTAAAGTCGTTAAACTTACATGAAATAAGATCAATTGAAGGTTAAGCTTTTCCGTTAGTCGTTAAACTTACATGAAATTAGAGGACTCGGTTAAGCTTTTCCAGCTAAAGCTTTGATTCACTAAACAAACTTAAACGTTCGCAGCTCTTCGGTAGTTAGTCAAAACTGCGTATATGGACAAGAAAGGAAATTGGTCAGACACTCCCAAATCCAGCACAGTTCGTAAAGCTTAACGGGTTGCGTTGTGCAGTGTTGCCATCTTTTTTTTTAAGGATTGCTCGCGAACCAAGCTTCTATTTGCAAAATTGGCCCCTAATAAAACCATTCGCTGTTTCCCAGGACAAGTGGCGTGGTGCCTTATGCTTTGCATTAGCGAATGGAACCTCAAATAGAACGTTCCCATCGGCAAGCCCGTAAGTTAGACTAACTTTGAATAAGTTAGGTTTGCTTAAGTTTTTTTAGGTTATAGCAGCGTTTCTCAAAGTTTCTGGAGCGCTAAAGATTTTATGTTTTCTAATAGATAACAGAAAACAAGTCACATATCACACTCTTGTCAGACAGAACACTTCTTGTTAACATTTATCTATAGCGGGTATACATGCATCGGTTACCGACAATAAGCTAAAAAGCCTACTTCGAGAATACATGTTTAAAAAAAAGCGATAGATGGCGCTAAAAGCCACAGCGTTGCAGATAGTATCAACAAACACACGATTGAGTTTCCTACGCCTTCTCTTTCCCCCAGTGTTATGGATACTGTAGTATCCGCCCACTGCAACGCAAGAGACTATAACACTAGTCCAAATAGAAAACAGAAGACTTGAAACAAAAGCATTTTCGGCAATCAAACAGGATTCCTAATGATGTCTGAAGAAACCCCTGAAGTGGGAAACAATGGCTCTGGTAGATTTGTTCTAAGCTTCAAGAATGAGCACAAGTTGAAAACTAAGTTTAAGTTCTACACTCTGTGTCTATAGATAACAACCAAGATGACTTAATCTTAAATCAGCAAAGGCAGATTGAAAAGGAGGTGAAGCTACTATTAATTACTGAAGGAGAGGATTTATAGAAATTTCTTCTTATTATTAACATTACTGTTAGATTAACGTTACGGAATAATACTTTAGATTGCAGAGTGCACCCCTCTTATAGGCGGGAAAGAAGCGATTGATGTTCTTATTGAAGAGTACGCAAATGATCCAGTATACCTTGGCAAGACCAAGCTCTTAGCACAGACCTACCACCTTCTGCGGCGTACACGACCAGATGGCAACTGTTTTTTCCGTGCTTTTGGGTACGCGTGCTTTGAGAAGCTCCTGGAAGAAAAAGACGACTACCCGCGTTTCCAAGAAGTAGCTGTGAAAAGCAAAGATGCTTTAGTAGCTCTGGGCTTTCCTCAGTTTACGGTCGAAGATTTCTATGATACGGTAATATACTTTTTGAACTCTACCCAACGACAAAGTATAGAAACGCTATTAATGTATTTCTAACCCAGTTTATGGATACCGTCAATAAGATGGGCCAGGGTCTGACTCATGAAGAGCTGCTTACTGTGTTTCAAGATCAGGGCTTGTCGGATTATATTGTTGTGTACCTTCGTTTGCTCACTTCAGGCCAGTTACAAAAGGAGCAAGAGTTCTATTCCAACTTTGTCGAAGGCGATCGCACTGTCAAGGAGTTCTGTCAACAGGTATTTTCTTTAAAAAAAAAGAAAAAAAGTAGCTGATTTCAATCTACCTTTGTACATTCTGGATCTCTTGTTTGGCCTATAGGAAGTCGAACCCATGTTCCGCGAAAGCGACCATATTCACGCCATAGCACTGAGTACAGCGCTGGGGGTTGGAGTTCGCATTCTTTACATGGACCGAGGCACTGATCACCAGGTTCCCGCTCACGACTTCCCCGAAGGTTTCAGCCCAAAGGTCCATTTGCTGTATCGACCTGGCCATTATGACATTTTGTACGTAAAGTGATCCTGTCGGTTTAGTGTAATGTGACCAGGGTTTTGGACTCGATTTTTGACGAGTTTCCCTTATTTGTTATCGAAATAAACTTTTTTCAGAACAAACGTAACTGTAATTGTTAACAAGAAACTGGTATTAACAGGTAGAAAATTAAACAAACAGGTGCTAAGCAACTGAAAAAATCCGGCCAGCAACACTTTAGGATCTCAAGACGTTAAGATCATGGATCCATTGCAGAAATGCAGGGTTCAAAACAGTAATTTAGAACTAAAAGTCGTTTCTCTCCTTTTCTACCAGTAATAGTGTGAACGATAGCCATAATAATGAGGTCGGTAGCCGTAATAACCGTAATAGCGAGGACGGTAACCATAGCGTCTGTATTTCCATTCCTCACCGTCCATGTCCGATGAAGACAGGCCATCCATATCGTCATCTGAGCTTATGGGTGAGCCCGATACGCAAATAATGACTACTAAAAAGGCCAAAGCCAACTGTAACGAAAAAAGGTTTAAATTACATACCTCTTTTAATTCTTATCAAAAGAATTCTATTTAATTCTTATCGTGGTTTACCAAGAAGAGTTTGTAAGACATGATGAATCGGAATGAAGGTAGCTCTCCGGAAGCGGGAATAGTTCTGATGTGCTTTCTGTTGCCCAGCAGGGCTTTTTTATAGCAAAACTGAAGCCTTTGGTTCGTCTTGGAGGGGGAGGGGAGGTACTTTTTAGCCGGGAAGACGTCGAGGAACATGATAAGGAAAAGAGCCCAAGGAGGTTTTGGGATACGAGCTTTTATGGTCTTCGTGAACATTCTACCTGCCTTGTCACTAAACCACCCTGGCAGATCTTTGCTTTTAGCCACCTTTTCCTCTTCTTTGGATTTAGATGTATTTGCCCGGTCTTTTTTCATTCTAACTGCTTGCTTTTTTCTCTTTGATCTGCTAATGGCTTCTTCATTGCTTATTATGCTAACCCTGTGCTACTATATCCTTTTTCCTGCTAATGCATGCGAAACTTATGAAAACACAATAAGTAAAAAGTAATAAGATACAAGGTAGTGGAACTAAAAAATCCGGAAATTCCCAAGCGAAACTCCCGTGTGCCTTATGTTTGTGAATATGTCTCTTTGTCCTTTCTTTACCTTTTCAAGGTTCATTTGTTGTGCTTTGGTGGTGAAACACCCGACGTCATTTAATGACCGAAAGAACTTGCTAGAAAAGCCAACCTTGGCTCGTTACACACTTGAACTTGACAGAGCCAAAAACAACCAGTTCAGGATGACTGGCACTTCTTCGATGACTTGCAGCACTTTTTATTGCAAACGACACGAGCGAAAACGTAGAAGCCTCTTCATCGCTCCCCGGAAAGTTCTTCGAAACACACAAAAAATAAATAAAAGACTCTTTTCTAATTGTGTGACATTTGTTTTCATATGGTAAAACCTAAAATATGGACGAAAATCTTAGATTACATACAAACTGTTATTGATACTACATTTTATATTACTTTTATATTACATAAAAACTAAACCTCGGAAAACGTCCGCTACTGAAAAAAGGTAACGTCATAACATAAATACACAATATTTTTTTTAGAAGCTATGGGGAAGAATCGCGGAACGGTGAGGAGGAAAGTTTACCAGCCACTTAACGTGACGTATTCCCGGAAATTTCGAGGGACTCCACTTCGGAGGCCTGACAGTTAAGGATCGTTTATGGAAACGCCCACGCAACTCAAACCTGAATGCCCACGCGTCAGCTTTACTTCAGCTCAAAAGTTTTTCAAGTGCTTGCTTTTTACAGCCGAATTCACGATCTACCAACCTAGATTAGACGCTGGATACCGAGCGAAATCCAGAACTAAAAACGAACAAAACACATTAATTGCTAAATAATTGTAGCGGGAACTCTTAACTATTATTCGGGGGCGGATCAGGAACAATTTGCCTTCAATAGGAGCAAGTCTGTTTCGAAAATATTGGGAAGATTTTGCACCCGACCCGCAAAATTGGTTTTCGAGCAATTGGTTGTAATCAATTAAATACGGGAATACGAGTAAATACGGGAAATGCAACGCCCCACTTGTGTTGCTACAATCATCCTATAAAATTAATTTTAACGTAATTGACTGTAGTCAGTTCGATGAAACAAGTCTGGGAAAATACAATGAAGTTCCTGGTAGTTGCTAGTAAAGCCAGTTGTAAATTGCCACTCAAGCTGAATCGTGCCAGTTTTTTTCTTCTTTAGCTAATTCAGGACCCAGCGAATTAATCTTCATTCATTTTAAGTCGGCTATTGTGAACGCCGCAAACATGCGAAGTAAGTTCATATGATTTAACTGCTATTCACTTTTAAACCGAGTGAAATGAAACTGAAACACGGTTGCCAAACCGCAATAGGCGGAAGCCTACACGGGTTACCAAAAAAATTCCCAAAGTTAACAAACGAAAGGCCTGGTTAAGCCTGAATTTCTTTACATGACATTCGTTTATTGGCTTCTTTTCTCGCTTACAGGTTTCATACCAACGAGCATGGCTCGTCCGGTTGGACGAACATTTGCATTGACTCTAGCTATGGGTATGCTGTTTGGCTTTACGTTAGCCTATTTATTCCATAAAATGCCGGTCACAGCGTCCCCGTCTTCCTTAGCTACCTATTTCTTCGCAGATACGTGAGTGTTTGGCTCATTTGGACCTTTATCACACTGCTAAGGAAAGGAAACTTATGTGAAAGGCTAATCTTGGAGAGGATTTTCGTTTGTTTGCAGGAAGTCGGGATGTACGGGAGATGATGCACATCATGACGGACACGAAGGTGCACTTGATCATGAGACATCAGAGGCTTTAGCCGGTCCGAAAGGAGATATGACTTTCCATGGAGCAGGCGAAGTTGACCATCAAGGTAGACATTTTAATTGGACCCATTTCACTTTGCTTCCTTTATTGGATTCGTTGAAACGATGAAAGTGTTTGGCGACTTGGCGTTAAATTTGAGGGATTTGAAATGCTTGAACCGCTAAACGGATGCAGCGATTGAGTGTTCTAAGGTAATGAATGGGGTGTTCTTTCTAATAGGAGCGGATTCGATAGCGAGGGAATTGTATCAGCAACAGCGAGTTTTGTGTTGGGTCATGACAGGACCAGCAAACCACGAGAAGAAAGCCAGACATGTACAGAAAACATGGGGGAAACGCTGTAACGTGTTGGTGTTTATGAGCTCCGTTAATGGTAGCTGTTTTTGTGCTAGTTTATTTTATTTTTTTAATCTTGGACAGTTTCACTCCTCTTCGCCAGATCCAAATTTGCCGACTGTTCGGTTAAATGTGGGCGAGGGTCGACAGAATTTGTGGGGAAAGACCCGCGAAGCATTCAAGTACGTGTGGGATAGGTATCGAGATGAAGTAGACTGGTTTATGAAAGCCGATGACGATACGTATGTTGTCTTACTCTAAGAAATAGCGTTTCCCAGTCAACAGCTGAGTGGTTTTAGGTATGTCGTGCTAGAAAACTTGCGGTATTACTTGTCCGCCTATAATACGTCGGATCCCTTGTACTTTGGGCATCGGTTTAAGAAGTTTGTCGAACAAGGGTACATGAGTGGGGGACCTGGCTATGTTCTCAGCAAAGAAGCCCTGCGACGCTTTGTAGAGCGAGCGATACCCGATAACAAATTGTGCAGACAAGACCCTGGAGGCGCAGAAGACCTCGAAATGGGTGAAAAAACAAAATAAACCCTTTTTCTTTGCGTAATTTGCTTGTGATTTCAATCCCCTTTTGAGTAATTTGCGTTTCATTCATTATAAAAGTTGAAATTCTATATTTTGGGCATGTTTAGGTAAGTGTTTACAAAGCGTGGGCGTGCGACCCATGGATACTAGGGATGCTCATGGTCAGGGGCGGTTTTTCCCTTCGATACTGGAAAAGCATATTGTCATGGGTCCCGTCACTCGCGACTTTTGGTTGTGGAATTTCATTTATTACCCCATCAAAGAGGTAAAGATCCTTTGAACGGGACTTTGTAAAGTGACAACTAACGTGACTTGCTAATAGGGCATATTTTCTGTCTCTTTTTTCACGCATTTTGGGGGATTTAGGGTATGCAATGCTGCTCGGATACGGCAATTTCATTCCATTACGTGTCTCCTAATCAGATGTACGTCCTGGAGTACCTTCTCTACCATTTGAGACCGTATGGCATTGGTAGCAGTATTAAAGTGAGTGGAATTTGCAGACGCAAAGGGTCTTTTGAAAAAGATTAAGGATCTGTTTTGTGTAGGGAACTCCGGCCCCGCCGCCTGATTGGGATAATCGTGCTACGCCGTGGATTGGCCCTACGGAGGAAGATGAGAAGAGGAAGAAAATAGCTGAAGCGAAGCAGCAAGCTGAAGATGAAAGGATTAACAAACTAGTTGAAGAGGCGAAAAATGTGGATAAACAGAAGTCAATTGATACCCATAAGCAACGAGAACACGCGGCTGCGAAGAAGCGGAACGAAGCTGAAGCTGCTGAGCAGAGGCAACGGGCAGAAATACCAGCTGCAGCTTCTAAGCCAACGTCCGTTTAATAAGCGTGTGACATAGTACATAAGTTGTTGAGGTGTGCAAGTTTGGTGTTGCCATTTATTGAGGTGCAGTTTGAAATATTCTATATTGTGTCTATCGCTCAAGCCAAAAAAATCAGTCTATAACAGAGATGTCAACGCGAACTCTAGTCATATGGGGTTCCTCTTAGTCATATTATGGAGCTTCCGCACAACAGAAAAGATGTATCTTTTAACCGGGGCTAAGAAAATTTACAGAAAAAAGTCAACGGATTCGGAAAACTCCTGGGCACGAGAACAATGACTGGAACACATTTTTTTTTTACCAGAAAAGCAAAGGGAACATGAATTAAGCAACTGGATTGCCCTTAAACTCAAAGAGAACATGCCAACTGCTCTCCGTGAGAAATATATTCCTTTTTACGGCCATAGATACCGACCCTCGCAAGTTCATTGAATTTCCTTAAATCGAACCTACTACACACCAAAAATTAACACAGGAAAGATACCTTGAAAGAAAGAAAGAAAGAGAAAAGATATCTTCAAATATATCTTTTTAAGATTTCTTAAACTATGCGCTGCAAACGGAAAAGTTTGAGAACCCCCTGAGTTAGACCCTTCTTACTTTCCCTTCCATTCTCAGGCGAACATAGGGAGGATGTTCCTTACATAGGTTAACATTTTCCCTTTACCCTCATTATGGTGTGCGGACCTCTAGTGAGAGAATTTAGACATAGGTGTATATTTGCCTGCAGCATTATCAGGATATAGGATCTGTCACCAGTGACATCTTTTGACGGAAAATTGTCAACTACTTGAAGTATACCGTGGCCTCATAAACGCGAACACAGCGTCTTGGATCACCCAGCAATACGTGGTGCACCGATGCTACGTCACAGGGCCACGCGAGCGAGGTGGACCAATGTCTACAATGCCCCGTTTCAATGGTACGAATCTTACTTTCTTAATGTCTCAGTTACTCTTTCGCATATAATAAAAACACTATCAGTAGAAACTAGATCTTTTACTCCTTTTTAAGGTAAAGTTGTTTTCTTGGTGGCTTTTGCTTTTTAGATTCCAACCGTTTGAGGCGGTAAGACGAAAACGTTCTTAAATAGTTTTGTTTAATACTTTTGTGACTTAGTTCTCCCATATGCAGTTGGGCACATTTACAAATATATATATTATCACACAGGTAAAATAACAATATAGCGAAAAAAAGCATTTAGAAATCAAATCTGCAACACAATTTTAAGGCAACTTGCTCGATTGCCTGCGTCCTTTCTTATCCAATCCACGAAACTCTGTCCCAGGTAGGAATTGATCTTTCGGTACTCCTAACTCGTGCAATTTCCTAGCTTTATTCCTCGACCTCCATACCTTCAGAGTGTAATCATCCGAAGCCGTAATTAAAACTTCCGGATCCTTCGGATGGAACGCAACCGAGTTGACGACGTCTGCATGGGGCAAGCGAACTAACGGCACGCCCCAATACCGATGCCACACCCAGCCATGTCGATCTTCGGCGCCACTCGCCACCAATTCCTTCCCAACATCCAAAAAGATGAAAAAGCACTCTTCATTGGGCGTAAACGCCTTATGCGACCTATGCATGGCTCCTACTTCCTTCATCGTTAGCATGTCAATGACGTGGATATCAATTTCCTGGGCAATCGGCGGAGGCAGCAAGGGATTGTCAATTAAATAGCCACGGGGCCACGGACGGACGTTCACATAGAGGAACCTATGATCCGGGGACAAGGCCATTCCTATGATATGACCGTGTAGATCGATTATGTGGTCCACCGGATCGAAGAAATGGGCCACCGACTCCTGATTGGACCAATCTGGTTCCAAAAGAGCTTCATTAGCCGCCTCACCTTCGCGTTCGCGCACCTGCTGGCGTCTTTCAGCTAAACTAGGACCTCGGGCGATCCGGCGACTGAACGCAAAGGGCGCCACGCGCTTTATACCCACTTGATGTGGCGTATAGGTTTTGGTGCTCATGGTGAAGATCAAGTACTTCTCGCGCGAGTCTAACCACTCCAAATCATCATCGCTTTCACGGTCGGCGCTTGAACCCCTCTCGCCTTCCCCTTCGCTGGTGCCGCTGTCTTCCTCACCAGACTCGGAGCTTTCCGAACTGCCTGCTTCCGTGGGTGTGCGGCCGGCTCGGTAGTCGGGATTGTACCCGGACGGACCGGATCCAAAGCTTCGTACCAAAGACTCTTCCCGTTCGTCCCAGCCAGACGGTCCGGAAGGTCGCTTCAACTCCCTATGCGAGACTGGATTGCCTGATCCTTCATAATCTTGCCCGATTGCCTGATCCTTGGAACTCGCGCCGTCTAGGCCAGGATCCTCCCGCTTTTCAGTGAAAGGCCCGATGCAGTTGGCTACTATCACGCTCCTTACGGAGGACGCGCTCCGGTTGTAAAACTTGAACATTCGATTCATAACCGACGTGAACTCGGACTCGGCTTCTTGCGAGGCTTTGTTCAGCCAGATTGTAGAGCGAGAGACCAGATGAGCTAACCACTGCAGTTCTCCCGAGAGCAGGTACTGGTCGTTGTACCAAGAACCGAAGAAATCGTAAGGCTTGTTAACCACCCGGCATTGGAGTTCGAATTCGTTACGGACACTAAACACGGCGATTTCGCCAGTGTTGGAGTGACTGCCGAAATGGACGCCAGAGACGAGCAGCAAAGTGTCCGACTCGTTGAACTGGGAATATTGGGTGTACTTCCACGAAAAGGCTTTCATGTCGTGGTAGAATTTAATGCGTGATGGATAACCTGCGTCCCAAACCTTAATCCAGGAGAGAAAACTTTTAAATACATCTGTTAAATAAATTAGAAAACAGAGATATAGAACTATATAAATATAGATATATAATTAATAAATAAAAACAGAAATTTAAATAAATAAAATATGCAAATAAAAAAATACTGATATATAAATACGTTTAGATAAATTAGTTAATAAAAATAAACAAATACTTAAATAAATAAGTTTTAGAATTCAATATAAATTATAGAAAAGCAGACAAAATTTATAGAAATAAAACACCAGCAGGAATTAATCAAAATTTAATTAGTAGGAAATTCGGCTGTGTAGGAGAAATGAAAAGAATATCAAAGAATGTTAGGTACATAAGACTGTCAATAGAAACGAACAGAAATTAAGTATACAAAATGTACAACAGGTTCTCCGGTTTGAATACCCGGAGGTAAAGTGACACCTGTGTCATGTTGTTGCCACACATTCTCCGGAAAAAGAGTAACAAACGGGTGTCACTCGGGCTGCAAATTGGTAGTTGGATTGGAAATGAATTAGGTTAGGTTAGCGATTCTCATCAACTTGAGAATCGTTAAAACTTTCTTTCATTTCATTGGCTGAAAAAAATGCAGTGTTCAAAAGTTGACACACTAGTGTTACGTTTTGACGGCGGGATATATTACACTCGTTTGTTACTACATCCGGAGAACGTGTTGAGCATTTCGGTGGTGAACTCACCAAAATGTAGCCATCTTTTGAGCAAGTAGCAAACAATTTCCCATTATGTGAAAAACTGACGTGCAGGACTTGATGTGTGTGGCCTTTTAAGAATTCCGTTTCAATAACGGGTGTGTGCTGCCAGAGATGGATATATTCTTTAAACCAGGAGTTCTGTCCTAAATAAACGAAGACAGTCTATGAGTTAATGTTGGTAAAGACAAAGTTGAAAGAAAATACAACCTGGAGGCAGATCAAGTTTTGGGTCAATATAAAAATCCCTTATGAACAGTTCTTTCCATAGCAGTTCATCGTACGCGATGCGTCGCCACAGTGAGCAAACCCCAGCCGCAAGAATAAGATCCTATTAATAGTCAATCATATAAGAGTTTTTTTGTAACTAAAGGTATATTAAGACTAAAGAGTTTTCACTTGTGGAGATAAGTTTCTGAATATATGGAAAATCACAGGGTCTGGGGCGTACATCCAAACACTTCCTAGATAGTCTTCTTCAGTTTCCTTTTCCTCAGACTCTGACATCATTTCAAATTCGAGGAAGTTCTGCAAAAGATAACAAGAAAAGGGATACTAATATAACGAATGGCTCATTCAGTGCTGTAGACACTATGGTATTTATACTATGGTTTCCACAACACTGCGGGAAATAGATCCCGTAGGAGACTCAACATCCGTTTCTGGATACTATCCATCCCGCTGCAGCTTTTAGCGCCACCTATTTGTAAAGACAGTAGTTGTGAGAGCGGTATTTTAGATCAAGGCTTGTATGTATGTAATACGCTTTGCAACAATTGAAGCACTGAGATTTTCACGTAACTTGGATCTTTTGCTTCGACAAGGCGGTAAGAAAATAGTAAATTATTTGTTTAAGAGCCACTACAGATCTCTCCAGTCCAGAAACCCACATTTTTAAGAGTTCGCGGTCTTGTTAGAAACCAATGCAGCGTTTCATCCTGTTAGCCTCCGGTTGTGCTGCGAATTGCCATTGAACCTGTGGAGTTTGTTTGAGGTTGTAATCAAAATGTATACACGTGTATACACAAAGTGCGGTTTACTAAGGCACAAGTAGATTTTAGATACATTAGGATACCAATAACGTTGCTGATAGTCGATTCAATGCTTAGATGGAATTGTGATGATTCTTGCACGTTGTGAAGTGAAGGGCTGCAAACGAAGACTTGGATACGACTTTTGCTACAAGTAGGAACCCATCCGATCAAGATGTTTTAGCCTTACCAAATGACATTAACCATAGGTCCAAGTTAGCTTGCCGCACCATTTTCCCGTTCTTATCGTAAAAGCTTCCATGCAATACCTTGTGTAACATGATTCTTCTTGCTTTTTGTTTCTTTGCTATTTTGAGTGCCAAGTATCTCTCGCAGTGCCTGGGATGGTGAAGCGTGTCTGATAGCGATTTTCATTGGCCACTCTGAGAGTGTCACTCTACTCTGGGAAAGCGTACTCCGAAACTGCAGATTCGCCGTGAGATCTCGGATTCGCTACTCCCAGTGGAGGGAACTGGTAATTTTAGGAGTAAACCGCAGTCATACTTGTTTATGCTTTTTGCCCGCGCAATTTACGTTTTTTTTAGAAGTTTTTACTGAAATAAATGGCGGTTTTTCAGGAATTTATACGTACTAGTGAAGGTGGTTTAGCAATGATAGGAAGCGATTTTCTTTGCTCAGTGCTAGCGGAAGGTATTCTATATTCGGTATTCTGTTTTGCAAATATCCTCTTATTGATTCGGAAATATGTTAGGAGAAATCAAAGTGCAGGCTGTGTCACGAAAATGCCCTGAAGAACAAGGAATCATTGAACGAGAAGAAAAAGCCACAGCCGAAGTATTGACTAAAAAACCGGCGGCATGCGAGTGGTCGGAAAGCGAGACGAAATTTGTATTGGATAAGTACAATCAATATTGTAATGGTTAAATTATATGTATATTAGTATTTCTAAGGCTCACTAGGTGGCGTGAGATGTGTGTTGCGAAAAGAGTTGCTGAAGAGAGTGGGTAGCGAGTCGGGGTATGTAGCGGTAGTCAGGAGAAGTAGAGTTAAGGCGGTGATTTTTTGATTGTTGGAGTTTTGTGATTTAAAGTGATTTATGTTGATAATACAGTGGAATTAAATGAACCCAGCTCATTTCCAGGGGTTTTCCTTTCGGACATTTATAATTATCCAAATTACAACTTTCCCCTCACATAATTTTGGTGGCAGCGGTGGGATATTCCAACAGTGAATTGTTGTTTTAACGGAGACTCTCGCAACAGCGATTGAAAGTATTGCCGTCGATGGCCTATGTGTAAATTTTAGACTGAAACTTTGTGAGTGTCGTGGCTACAATTAGCGTTTTTTTTTTGGCAAGATTTTGTGAGATTTGGCAAACTTTTGCGACTTTAATTTCATCTCGAACAAGCTTCGCGGGATTATTTCATTGTTACCAACAATGAACCCGTGCTTATTCCGTTCGCTGTGACGTCGTCTGAGAATTTCATTTTTGCGTCACCATACATCCTGAACAGTACGCCCGAGCTTTCATTATTGCGTCAGTCATCCTTTTGTGCTACGAATTAATAATTCCACCCAACAAAGACAATTATCATGGAGTCCGAGCAACTCATTCAAGCCATTACGTCCCTTGCTCAAAGCGTCCTGGCTCAACAACAGCGCTACGATAGCGAACGAGATGTTCTTAAAGCTGAACTTCAAGCCCAGCGGAAAGTTTTTGTCGATGCCCTCCAAGCGCAACAGGTGCCGGCGACAAACGCCCAAGTGACTCGTCCAATCAAGACACTGAATACGAACAGCCTGTCCACCATCCCCGTTTTCTCCGGCGAGCAACATGATGATGTACAGGCTTGGATAGAAGTTGTATCTCGAGTGGGCGTAGTTGAAGGCTGGGACCCTGATGATCACCTACGGGCTGCCCTAGCGAAGATCACCGGCGCTGCTTATAATTGGCACCAAGTTCAAGGAAATTTATGTACTTCATGGGAAGACTGGGAAACGGGTATCAAAAAAGCCTTTGGACGAATTTTAACTTTAGAAGAGTGGGCTAGGATAATGGAAGCCCGACGACAAATCCCGGGTGAGTCTAGTAGAACATATGTATACGACAAGTTGCGTTTGTGCCGCATGTGTCCGGTCAAACTGTCCGAAATAGACCAAGTTAAACGACTAGCTTGGGGGTTACTACACCGAGAAGTAGCTGCTGCCATTCTTGCCGGTAACCCAAGTACCGTGGATAGTTTCATCACGCAATTAGACCACGTCGAACATGCTTTGGGTCCCCTCCCTATGCATACGTCTCCTCATACCACGTATAACCATTTTGTCAAACCCGTAACCATCAACACCGTACCGCATGATAGAGATAGCACAAAGCCCATCGATAACGATCTAACAGCAGTTATTCAGAATTTGGCAACCAAAGTTGAACGTCTTTGTTTGGAACGGTCCAATGCTAATCCGGGTCGGAACCGTCCGGAACTCCAGGAACGTACATCTCGTCCTCTTCCTGAACGCCCTCCGAACCCCAACCCGAGGGAATGTTATAAGTGCGGCCGGGAAGGTCATTTTGCCCGCGATTGCCCCACTCCACCTAACCTCCCCACGTCCAATCCTCGGCGAGTAACTTGCTACAAATGCGGTGTGGAAGGACATGTGAGCCGTGAGTGCCCAACACCCGTAAGGAACACCGAACCCGTACGAACTAGAGGGTGTTTCACGTGCGGAAGTACGGACCATTATGGACGAGATTGTCCAGTACGGCGACACGAGAGTAACCAGTATTGTCCGCCTCCCCCGAACCACGGACCTCAAAATATGAATAACCAGTCGGGAAACGCGCAAGCCGATCTCATGGGGCAGGATCGGCTACGGTATGCAAGTCCCCCACAGTGATGTTACCAAAGATGCGGCTAAAAGTGGACGGGCAGGATGTCGAAGCGTTGGTGGATTCTGGAGCTTCAAAAACGATGATTCGTGCGGATTTGGTCAATCCCGAGAAGGAACTGGAACCTTGGGTGAAGAGCGGATTTATAGCGGCCAACGGTTCGGAGCTTACACCGGTGGGGACTGCGAAGATGAGTGTTACCACAGAAACACGAGAGGTGAAGTTAGAAATGGCGGTAGTGGACGAGTTATCGCATGAGATGCTGTTGGGAGTAGATGGGATTGTAGAGCTAGGAGTAGGATTGCGTACCCAAGATGGCGTAGTAGAAGCGTTTGAACAAGGAATTTCGGAAGTAGAAACTGAAGAGTTGGGACCCGTGAATAAGGTCGGAGAGTTGGAGGAGAGGGATGAGTTACCCCTAGCAGGAATAAAAGATGAAGTGAATAACGTACAAGAGTATCCCATAATAGCATCACTTGTGGTTAATATTCCCCCACGAAGCACCCGTTTCATCTCAGTAAGTGTAACAGAGCAGCCGGCTGCTACTGAAGGCATGGTAAGTCCATATCTAGTCCATCACCCGAATCAAAGTTTTCTGGTTCCAAGGTCACTTGTCAAGTTGAAAAGTGACGGAAGGAGTATGATCCCTGTAACAAACCCCCTAGAAGAGCCGCTACAATTAAAAGTTGGTCAAAGGATTTCGACATTTACTCCAGTGGACGATCAACAATATGCTTGTATCATTACCACGATTGACGAGGAATCCAAGCTCTTAGAATCTAAGGACAATCAGCTGGCAGAGTGGGACCCCCCAGTACAATATGGTACCCAATTATCTCCCGAACAGCATCAAGAACTAAAAGCATTAGTGAGGAGATACAGTCATTGTTTCTCTACTAATCCTACTCATTTTGAACATACACGTCAAGCTACTCACTCGATTCCCGTAAGTACGTCTGTTCCCGTACGTCTTCGACCCTACCGAACATCTCCTGGTGAACGCAACGAAATCGCAAAACAAGTAGATGAAATGCTGAGTCAAGATATCATACGACCCTCCCAGAGTCCTTGGGCGTTTCCCGTGGTATTGGTGCGTAAAAAGAATGGAACTTGGAGATTTTGTGTGGATTATAGACGTCTGAACGCAGTAACGGTGAAAGATTCTTATCCCCTTCCTTTACTCGATGACGTACTTCAACGACTGGGTGGTGCTCGCTATTTTTCCCCAATGGATCTCATCGGGGGCTACTGGCAGATGGAAGTGGAGGAAGAGGACCGACAGAAAACAGCATTCGTTACACCAGACGGATTGTACGAGTTCCAGCGTATGCCATTTGGGTTAACTAATGCCCCAGCCAGTTTTCAGCGCCTTATGGATCAAGTTTTGGGTGGACTAAAATGGCAGACTTGCATGGCCTTTTTAGATGATGTGATGCCTTATTCCGCGACATTTCAGCAACATTTGGTAGATGTGGAAGCTGTGTTCAAATCTTTGGAAAAAGCAAATCTTCTACTACATCCTGCAAAGTGTACGTTCGGTACGGATCATACGATTTACCTAGGACATAAAGTGAGTAGTGAAGGCATCCAACCTGACCCCCAGAAAACAGTTGCAGTTCGTGAATTTCCAGTACCGGAAAATGTTCGTGAAGTCCGTGGATTTTTGGGACTAACCGGCTACTATCGTCGCTTCATCTCCGAGTATGCTAGGAAAGCCTACGCTCTCCATATACTACTGCGAAAAGACATGAAATGGCGCTGGACTCCGGAGCAACGGGAGGCATTTGCCGTGTTGAAAGAAGCACTTATCTGTTCGCCCATTTTACGTCACTTCAAAGAGGGATTTCCCACTGAACTTCACACCGACGCCAGCATTCTCGGTCTGGGGGCCGTTCTGATTCAAATCAAGAATAACGAAAGTCACGTGGTCGCCTATGCAAGTAGAAGAGTAACTGAGGTCGAACGACGATACCACTCGAATGAATTGGAGTGTTTGGCACTAGTTTGGGCATTACAGCATTTTCGGTCATATGTCCATGGACGTCCTTTGAAGATCGTTACCGACAATGTCGCGGTGAAATGGCTTCAAGCGGCACAACCAATGAACCGTAAGTTTGCGCGTTGGTTAGTAGCGATGGAAGAATACCAACCTTTCACCATTGAACACCGTAAAGGTAAGTTGAACGTGGTAGCCGACGTTCTTTCCCGAGCACCAGTAGGGAACCCCATTGAGAGCGAAGACGATTTCCGTATGTTTGTGTGCCTTCTTACTCCCAGTCCGATTTCGAAATCCGAATTAGCCACCTTACAATCTGTGAGTCCCGATTTTCGGAAAATCCTACGAGTCTTACGTGATCAGCCTAATGAAGAATCGAAAAGAAGCCGTGACCGGATTAAGGAAGAATTTCACATTAAGGATGAAGTACTTTACCGTATCAATGTGGGTATAGGACGACGTCTACTACTCGTAGTGCCTCCATCGTTACGACGGGATTTAGTATCCGCAGTACACGACCCCCCGGAAAACGGTCATCTCGGAAGAGAGAAAACAATTGAACGACTAATTCAACGATTCTGGTGGCCTGGGATGCGACAGACGGTGAAAAGATACATCCGCGGCTGTTTAAAATGTCAAGTAAATAAGCTACCTCCAGGATCTCGAGAAGGACATCTGCAATCCATACCCCCACCAACGAAACCTTTTGAGGTAATTGGTATAGACCATGTAGGGCCCTTACAGAGAACTCCGCGCGGGTCGAGACATATCCTGGTAATCGTAGACCATTTGACTAAGTGGACGGAATTGGCATCCGTGCCGGATACTAGCACGGAGGAAGTTATTCGAATCCTGAAAAACCAGATCTTCCTCAGACATGGAATACCCGCTCAGATTATCAGTGATCGAGGATCCGCCTTTACATCACAAAACTTCGAAGAAACGATTAGAAGCTTGGGTATTCGACATAGCTTAACATCAGCCTACCATCCCCAGAGTAACGGGTTAGTTGAACGAAATAATCAAACGGTGATTACTATTCTACGTGCTTACGTGAACCGGGCTCATGACAATTGGGATGCATACCTCCAGTCCGCAGCATTTGCCATGAACTCGTCTGTCCAAACCTCTTCCAAACGTTCCCCTTTTGAATTACTTTATGGTCGAATTCCTGTGGTGGCGTGTGAACGTTTCTTTCCATGGCCTCAAGATGATGGGGAGACGTATGAAGAATTCTTCGATAAAATTCAGGGATTATGGAGGGAAGCGTATAACAATATATTACGCGCTCAACTACGTCAAGCTGAGTACTATAATGATAAACGCAAGGAAGCCCGGAGTTATGAGCCTGGAGAACTCGTGTGGATCCGACGCAATATTCGACGAAAGGGAAGGAGCCCGAAGTTGGAGCCTAAATTTATCGGACCTTACGAGATACAAAGTAAGATTTCCGAGAATACTTATCGAGTACAGGACTTACCGGTTTTACGAACGCGAAAACGTTGGAGGGTTTTCCCTGTACATGTACAATGTCTGAAACCTTACCAAGGTCCTTATGATTCGGAGGAGGAGGCAAATTCCTCAGGGGAAGAGTCAGATCAGTTAAAACCCAAAGAAACTCCTGGATCTATGGAAGTGTACGGTGCCGAGGGTGCTCAAATCCCGCAACAAGAAACCTTGGAGGCTGAAGACTCGAACGAATTAACGACAATGGAAGACTTACCTCAGCCAAAACGTTCAACCCGAGTGCGGAAAAAGCCAGTATACCTAGAAGATTTTGTACTAGATTGATCTTTTTGATAATTTACTTTCCTAGTTCCTTGTGAAAATTGCTTGCTTCTACTTCTATACTTTAATTTATGTATGTGACCAAGATATTGTCCCCACACTACGTCCCTCTATGTATCCGTTCAAAGATTTTGTCACATTTGTTGCCCCAAACGTTCTGCTTGACATGTGTTTGTCATCAAACCCTTTTGTTGGACGTGGGGACCACGTCCACTGGTAGCGTGGCCGAATGTAATGGTTAAATTATATGTATATTAGTATTTCTAAGGCTCACTAGGTGGCGTGAGATGTGTGTTGCGAAAAGAGTTGCTGAAGAGAGTGGGTAGCGAGTCGGGGTATGTAGCGGTAGTCAGGAGAAGTAGAGTTAAGGCGGTGATTTTTTGATTGTTGGAGTTTTGTGATTTAAAGTGATTTATGTTGATAATACAGTGGAACTAAATGAACCCAGCTCATTTCCAGGGGTTTTCCTTTCGGACATTTATAATTATCCAAATTACAACTTTCCCCTCACAATATATAGAACAAGTAGGCCCGATGAAAAAGTTCCGTAGGAAAAGAAATATCTGGGATCAGATTTCGACTGACCTGGCTACAGTATTATCATCAACAAGAACCTGGATCCAGTGCGAAAGCCGGTATAAGACCGTAGTGAGGCGAAAGAAGGCAGCTATAGATGTATAGACAACAACAGAAGAACTGGACAACAACAGAAGCTGAACCAAATACTTGCTTTGGAAACTTGCTTCAAATACTTGCTTCTTCATAGATAATGCTCTAATGCTTACTCTGTAGAAATCATGCGATACTTTTTCTTGTTCTTCTACTGGACAAGGAAAACAAATAAATTGTGGAGCCACTTCGTTTAAGAAGGGCTCCTTCCATTAGAAAAGAAGGGCTCCATCCATTAGGCGGGACATGGTTGCTTCACATATATCAAACCGGTCAGCCGTGTCGCGCAAACACGCTTTATTCGCAGCAAACCTACAAAGATTTGAGTTAGGCTAAAGAAGAAATAGTTTTACCAAAGAAACGAGAGGATATGGCATTCGGCCGACTTTACAGGACTCCCTCCATGCGATGAACACTTTGGGAAGTGCTGGGAGTTTGTAAACATGTCAATTAGCAGCTCTGAAACTTGCCGAGTAATCCTAAAGTTTCGTTTAAACTGTTAACAAAACTATTATTAAATTGTGTCTCTGTGTGGAACAGATATGCTACATACTTCCCAATCTGAGTACTTGTGCACATTCGATATAAAATCTGGAATTCCGGGTTTTGACTCTTCGGATCTTTCTGCTAAAAGCATACACATCATTCTTCCATAATTTCTTCGTCACTATCACTACTGGAACTTGAAGACGTTTCTTCAAGCAAAGCAAGCAACAATTTCTCTCTATTTGGATCCATGTTTCCCGCGCAAACGAACGCACTCTGGATATCCTACTCCGACTTCAAAGACGGGGTAGCCGAGGGTACTCTTTTTGACTCGAAACGAAGTGAGATTTCCACTGAAGGGCGTCAACAAGAGTAACTCCCCCTCTGGCTGGCTCAGTGAAAGACGCCGCCGCTACTCGGAGTAAAAAAGAGTACTCCAGAGTAGCCAGTGAAAATCGCTATGAGGCATGCTGGAGCAGAGCGAAGAAACCCGGGCAGGTCCCACTCTTCTCGCTCTGTCCATTATGTTTCAATGTTGAGCAACTGCGAGGCAGGCCGGATGAGTGTTTTTAGTACGAGTCCGACCTGACCCAAGTTGATTCCCTACGTCTTTATTGGGGGACCCTACAGTACGATTCCAGTACCGAAGGGAAAAGAATCGAAGACGATGTTCTGCTTTTTACTCGTCCCAAGAGCTCATTAGGATTAGAAAAACTGATAGAAAGTTGGTAATAATAGTTTCTTTCAAAAAGCCAACAGATTAGATTGTTTGAGGCCACAGGGGGCGTGCACAGATTGCGCAGACAAGAATTTCTATTGCGTCAGCTGGCGACAACAAACCAGATAGCGGTATGGAAAGGTTGGATAGAAGAATTAAACAAATTCCCATTAGTTAGGAGAAAAGGTCCGACACTCCCGAGGAAGGTGGCATATCGGTGATTCATAAAGGGTTATCGAAAGAGATAAGGATAAAAGAGGAGGAATCGCTAAGAGTTACGGATAAAGATTCAAGTTTACAGAGAAATGAGGCCATCGGACGTTGGAGTGTCTGGCTTCTTTGTTTTGTTGTCCACATACGGAACCTTGTCTAACTAGCGAGCAGCTGCGAAAGGTTGAGTTTAGTGAATCACACATTTAGCTGGATTAGCTCAACCTTCAATTGATACTCTTGTAAGTTTAACGACTTTAATTTGTTCAAGTCATCTGAGAATAATCTATCACTGACACTGTAGATATTAGATACCATGTAAAGACCAAACTATGAAAAGTTGTATTCAACTAGAATTAGTAGTCAATTAGCCATAAGAATAACCTAACTTAACCTAACCTACCATGCACCGCCTGGAGGAAAGTAGGGCTTTGGTTTGGTTTGATGCGGATCTGAGGGGGTTAGGTTAGGTCGTTCGGGTCAAAACGACCTGAATGACCTAACCTAATTTAACAAAAATATGAATTTTGTAATTAAATAACTCTATTATAGTCACAATCTAACCAACCACAGCAGTTCAGGTGGTTTTGAGACTCCCTGAACTCCAAAACCGTTAGATGCTCGGTTGTCTCTAACACGGTCGTTTTACATGAACTCGTTTTGAGCTCGTTATCCCATCTGAGGTACCTCCTCCGACATGGCTGAAATCCGATTTGCGCGGTTGGCTGCCTTCTTTATGTGTTGTGAATTCATGTTTTTAAACAAACAAAACATTTCTAGTAGGAAAATTCAACCGCTGAAGTTCCATCGTGGATAAGACGAGGAAAAATACTGGCACGATGGACTCGGATAAGAAAAGCTCGGAAGCTGGAAGTAGGCAACTATACGTTACAAGGTTTAAAGAGTACAGGTATTAAAGACCCATGTCTCATTTTAGCTTCCCAAAACATTACTAATATATTCAATGGTCCGTTTAACGTCCATGGTGCTGACGGTGTATCCGTGGGTGGCAACGTAAATATAGAAGGACAAGAAAGCTCTTCGCGGAAACAATCACGACCGGTTGACTTTGATAAATTGGATGTAAAGTTTCGAATTCATTGAAGTAGCAATGTTAACCACTGTAGGCGTTTTCGTTTATAGTGCACGAGGTTGAAAACGTACTACTCGACTGCCTTATGCAAAGCATCTCCACTGCCATGGTACCCCGAGCACACTTGGGACATCGACGAAGTCTACACGGAGCTAGCCTTACAAAACTCAACAAAGTTTTGCGTGGAAAAACTTTTTGAACAATGTCAGGTAAGAATTACACTTTAATTCTTTTAAAACTCATCTGCGTACTCGATGTCCACTTCAGGAACAATTACAAAAAGGCGGTAGCTACCGCATTCTGATCGAAGGAAACGCCGGCTATGGAAAGTCAACCTTGATGCTTAAGATCGCTTCTGATTGGTCTGAAAGAGACACCAGTGATCCCACGAATTACACGAGTCCTTTTGGTCTACTGCTTGTAGTAAAATTGGGCTCCGTTGGTGAAGATGTAAGTCTACTTAAACACGTATCATCAAGGCTCTATTTGTTCCTAAATTTAAACCAGGAAAACATCTTGAGTTACATGGAATCAATCTACGACGAGAAGATGGACACAAAACTTAAGGATATATTAAAAAGTAAAGGAGCAGAAGAGGTTCTGATTCTCCTAGACGGGTACGATGAGACCAATGCTAAGACCAAGAAAGAGGTAGGTCGGATAATGAAGAAAGACATGATGAGCAAGTGCCACGTGGTGCTCACATCGAGATGCGGACATGTGCCCGATGATGTCAAAGCTAAAGCCAAGTTTGTAACAGTTGAAGGCTTTGGACAAAGACAAGTGGCAGTGGCAGTTGGCAAGTTCTTCATAAAGGCAGGTCACGTAACCAAAGCCGATGTTATAAATTGTTTCGATAGACCGCTCGGAGTGTCGGATTCCGATAGCGAACTCGATGACTCGATCCTACCTAGTAGCGATGATTTTAAAAATGTTGAAGAAATTTACAAACTAAAGCCTGAAGCTGAACGACTCAGTCTGGAGCAATTCAAGCAATTCCTACGGAAGCTACGAGTCGAGAGTCCTTACAAAGAACTAGCTCAATGTCCACTGCTTTGCGTCATGATGTGCTGCTTAGTCAGCGATTGCCCGAACGGTGAACTACCTTCAACTGTTTCGGGTCTTTACTTTGCCATGATCAACCGGAACCTCTACCGCGCAGTCAGAAAGAAAGCTGGCAAAGTCTGGAACTTCAATATCCTCGACAGTCGGATCCGCCAAGGTCACGAAAGCTACCTTCAAGACTTTGGTCGTCTTTGCATCGACGGTCTGAAAACTAAAAGCATGAGCTTCACCTTGTTTGACATAACGGGAAACGAAGAAGAGGCTGAAACTACCGACGTCAAAGTTACTCAACTAATCGGGGCAGGAGTTCTGGTACAAGACACCAAAGACAAGATTCCTCGTTACCAAGTTCCTCATCGAACCACGGCAGAATTTCTAGCCGCCTACTATCTTGGTAGAGAAACCGACCACAATCTTATGGAACAGAACTTACTTGACCTGTATCGGCAAGAGGCCAGCTTCAATGAAGTTGCGGTTTCCCTGATAGAAATGGGAAAGTCAAGGTGTTTAGTCGACGCTTTCCGTGTCATTAAGTTTCCTTCCGACTGTCTTAACAAGTTTATGAAAAATTATTTCACCCAATATGGTGCCGCTGGAACCTGGTCGAAATTTAAAGATGCTCTGCCGAACGCGTACGTCCAAGCTAAACTATTTACATGTGAGGAGCAGATCACTGTTAGCCCAGCTGAGCCTAGCCTAACTCTGCTTCATCTGGTTGAAGAGCTCGGCAAGAAGAACATTGGAGAAAAAAACGCACACCGTTCATTTCCAAGGGATTGCCTCGTTTTCCTTTACTTAGACCGTTTTTGTTCACAAAGTGTTCCAGTTCTGTTGCAGACTTTATCCAAGTCCGGTGTTCTTCATATATTGAAATTTGATTCAAGCTACGATACAATTGGCGATGTCACTCGCAATCTTCAGGGGTGTCTTAAAGCTGATTCCTGTACTGTTAAGTTGCTCTTTGTTCGCTGTACAGAAGGTATTTTAAATTAACTATCTGGATTTTAAATGCTGTTTTGGCTATTTTTAATACTTAGATTTAATACCGGTCGTGACCGAGGCCATGCAAGAGGTTCTTGAAGCTTTCCGTCTGAAGCATTTCGAGATCTACCCAAATTGTAAGTGCGGGGAAGTGCTGTAGTTATTTGATTGCAGACGTTGATGTGATGTAATGTGGACGTCTCCAAGGTGATGCTGCAACACACTACAACTTACTCTTTGAATTCTTATTGCAGGGCAGAAAGCTGATACATCACCACTATCGGAAGTATTGACTGGGAAGTGGGTGTCTCGCTTCATATGCATGGATACGAGGTATAAGAACAATAGCCACGTAATCAGAACTATTAAGTAACGAGGTTTTTCTAGTTGTGGTGTGTTGAAACCAATATTGAAACTACTTTCGGAGCCTGGATCCTGTTCCAATCCGCTGGACCTCCACGAAAATAGAGACTTATTGCTTGAAGACCTAGTAATGCTCGCCAGTAAACTTGAAACGCTAACGCTTCGAGAGCGGGATCCACACTTTTACGTGAGTGAGAAAATTGTACAACTGCACTTCCCAAAAACTTTTCATCCTCGCGCCATCACCCTTTTCATGAATAATTCAATCACAATTCACCCTTGTTTATACGAAGAAATTCCGTTTTACTCGTATTACAGGTTACTAGAATCAGTAAGTACGCGGTAAAGGAAAAATGGTCTCTGAAAAGTCTTCATCTTGTGAACGTTTCACTCAAGTTTCATGGATTGCTTCCGTCAGCTGATGAGAACCAAGAGCTCCTCCTTGCTTGGAGAACGGCGGCACTAAGCCTGGAGGAATTGTTCATCGATAACTGCATCTTTCCAATCAAATTGTTCAGTTGGTTGAACCTAACTGCATCTAATCTGCGAACTCTCTCCATTGGCTCAGTCTTTATCTATAGGGAGACGAACGATAACGTCGTTTACATTAAATCCTTTCGTGATGATCAGTTGTTTACAAATTTGGGTTTCGACGATCATGGTCAGTTCGTTGACATTCAAGAGTTTCGTTATGATCAGTTGTTGGAAGCCTTAACCCGAAGTAGTGGAGACAATATTGAGGAGTTGTCATTATTACGCACCTTTTGGCCAAACAGGGATGTACTGATGCTGCATCCGATCCGAGAAGCCCTTCAACGCTGTCCGAGGATGAAGAGAGTCCACCTGGGAATTGCTTTGAGATCTGATTTATCAGAGGTCTCCATAGGTCCTGGTCCTTCAAGTCCATTATCCTCCAGTGATGAGGAAGCTTTGAAAAGCAGTAATATGTACTTGGCTTTGTTCAAAATAGTTTTAAGTGTTCCTATGCTTCAAACTGTAACTTCTGAGTTTTTCTTTAACCACTGGGAAGAAATCGGTACATTCCATGCTATTGCAGACAAGGCTAAAAAATGGCCAGGAAAAACAAACGACAATGAATGCAATACTTCGTTAACGCTGCGTGACTTATCTAAGCAGAATGCATGTCATGCTATGCATGTGTTCAGAGAGCGAGGACTAGAATACCGACTGAGATACGTTACAGACACGGTGTACGAGTTTTGGTTCCCTGTGTAAACTAAATATTTCATTAAATAAATATGTCATGAACATGAGAAATTTGATTTATCAGAGGTCTCCATAGGTCCTGATCCTTCAAGTCCATTATCCTCCACTGATGAGGAAGCTCTGAAAAGCAATGATATGTACTTGGCTTTGTTCAGAATACTTTGAAGTGTTCCTGTGCTTCAAACTGACTTATGAGTATTTCTTCAACTACTGGGAAGAAATCGGTACATTCCATGCTATTGCAGACAAGGCTGAAAAATGGCCAAGAAAAACAAACGACACTTACGCAGTAACGGACCATTATTAAGTGTACCTTCCAAGAAAACATACTGTGCAAACCTATTGTACTAAACTTTTTCGGCATGCTCTTGCCCTCATCGTGTGCAAACTTACAGTACTGTGGCCCTGCAACCCTTCGCTCTACTGTTTTTTTTCCTTTACGGTGACATTCCATTGCAATTGGGACGAGTTCTGCATTTTCGTCTTTTCCATGGAAATAGGACAAATCAAAACTGGAATGACTTATTTTTACCGGGGTATGACGTAATGCCGGTCATCTGTTTTTGAACCTCGAAATTGACACCAAGAAATCTTGACTGCGCTAAATCGCTGACTTTTGACAAAGCCCGAGTCCACAGCCAAATAGGGGAAAAGGTTTCCTTTACGGAAGTCGTACATCTTATTTCGTGAGCTCCCACGGTACTGTCTCGATTGTGACGGAAGGCCCTCAATGGTGTGTTACATAACCCCAAAAAGAACCTATTGTCTAACACACCTACGCCAACCAACTCTTACTTTTTTATACAAGGATTCTAGAAGAAGGGACATGATGTGTTTTAGCATTCCTGTTCCAGAAATTGAAATTGAAGGCTCAGCCCTACCAGTTTCAGTCTGCACAGAGCAGGCGGAAACTTTCCAATGTGGCTGATTTGGCAGCAACGGGAGAGGCAATTGAAATGGAAGATTCTGTCGTTTCTGACTGGTAACATACTTTTACTATACAAAACATCACGTGGTTCGATACAACTAAAATAGGCTCAGACTATACGGGGAGTATTTTCAGTTCTAAAAGTGGGGCATGCTTATATGCAGAATACGCAAAGCATTGGCAAATGACAAGTCACGACAAGCATTGCCCTAGACTCTACCCATCCTATGACTTCATACAGCACCGTGCAAGGTTGGTTAAGCTGACGAGAAACGTTCGATTCCCTCTCCTTCCCTTGACGTAAGCATTGGTTTGGTTTCTCCCCCTTCTTCATGACTTGGTAACGTCCCCATGCAAGATTATTTAAGCTGTCGAAAAACGTTCGATTTTTCCTGAGAGGTGGACAGTGGCACTCGTTTGGGCCGTTTCAAACGCCAATGTACCAGCCTCCCCCCTTTTCCCGCCCCTCTCACCATAGCAAGAACTTGCTCTCTTTTCCCGTGGAAATCGAACAGTTTCAAGTCTGAAACTACAACACTGAATAAATATACTCTGTTACTGCAACTGCGTTTTTGCTTTCAGTGCTTGCTTTGGATTTTGTGCAGATAAAGAAATATAATTTTAAAAGATAATAGCTTTTCATAAGGTAATAGTTCGATTAGAACTTGCCTCTAAACCTACGACAATCTGTATAGCGTGAAGAATGAATCCCAAGTTTCATAATGTTAAGGCATGAATGCGTCTTTATTCTGTCTGCCAAACATAAACACTCGTACACCGGGTTAAAGTAATAACGGATCACAAGTACACCTAACTTCGGCTTTACTCTAAGCTCTCTGGTATTACGACTTTCTCTCTTCATCTCTGCCACGTGACGCCTCCTGCTTCGTTACCCCGTAACCTTCGCAAAGCATGACCTAAGTCAGGGTAACTAGGCCTTACCGGTCAACCGAACACTGACCGGAAGGAAGAACACTTCCGTGACCCACTTGGCAATAAATTACTACTTCCTCAAAAGCTCAGTCATTTCATTTCAGCCATTCCTCTTTGTTGCCAATTCTCACGTGACAAGTCATTGTTCCCACTTGCACCAACCTTACGCCACACGAAAAGTACTGAAGAAAACGTCCGTACCGTCACAGAAATCACAGTCACCTGCTCTTACTGACAATGCTACAGTTTTGGAGCAGGAAGATGTCCCTATCTCCTTGCCACTCTGTTCTTCCTCTGAAGCCCACGAGCAACTCGTAGCTGAGAATCAACGTCTCAAGGGGAAACTTTCAGAAATGACCACTCGACAAACGGCACTCATGAACGACTGCAGCTCCAGGAAGAATGCTTGTGGAAAGATATCGACATGTTAAAATCAAAGCTAGCTCAAAAGCAAACTCAAAACGCGGGCATGAAAAAATAATTGCTCGATTTTCAGTCGCAAATCTGTCTGGCAAATAGGAATATTTCAGTTATCCACCAAAACAATCAGCCATTAGAAAAAGAGCTGGAAAAATTGCGAACAACCAGCAGTTTATCAAACCCGAATGACCGAAACTACTGTATCCTTACATCGAATCTACCGCATCCTTACACCAATGTTTACCAAAACCCACATCCGAATCCTTTTGAAAGAGAGAAAGTCCGAGCCAACGGGGAAACAGAAGATACATGAAGGGGCCATACCTCTTCGGTATATTAGAGGTAGAGCTTATAGATATCTGCGTGAAACGCTGCGTCGACGGTCTGAAAAGTGGAAGCATGAGCTTCACCTTGTTTGACATAACGGGAAACGAAGAAGAGGCTGATTTAAATATTAAACGCTGGACCGCGAAAATTGACACAGAACCAGGAATACTTCAAGATGTTCTTCGATTCATGGATGCTAAGAAACACGCACTGGCTGAGCGGAATGGTTGTAGGTATATTCTAGAATATAGGATAACCCAGTCGATTAATCTTTCTTAAAATTTCTATGGCAGCTTCCAACAATGCTCTATCCTCGTTCGGGCAAGTAACTATAAGCCATTCCACGGTCCACATAGGTACCCGTTATGAAAATCAAGGAAACTGTTCGCTAAAACCATCGGTGGACATTGATACGTTAGGAGTAAAAAGTCCAATTTGTTGAAGTAGCAATGTTTACAACTGCACCCGTTTGCGTTTATAGTTCACGGAATTGAAAGAGGACTATTCGACTGCCTTATGCAGAGCATCTCCACTGCCCTGGTACCCCGAGTACACTTGGGACATAAGGCCAAGACCAAGAAAGAGGTAGGTCGGATAATGAAGACACGATGAGCAAGTGCCACGTGGTGCTCACGTCGAGATGCGGACATGTACCCGACCATGTCAAAGGTGCCTGTTGTAATTCTTAGAAGTATGTCCTTATAGCGACCTTGTTTATATTGCTAAGAAGACCTTGTTTGCTATTGACCCTGTCCCCTTTGCCATAATGTTAACCTTAGCTTCCTCATTCCCTATTACCTTGACCCTAACCTTAGCTTCCTCGTTCCTTAACCTTAGCTCATTATATCCAGTGATATAAAAGGGGTTGGTGTTTGGTAGTAAGTGGCGATTTCAGTTGGAAACGTAGCTGTGACAAGTTACTGTCAATACAGTGTTAGTCATAAGAAATCCCCACAGTGCCAACATGCCTTGCGTGTAACAGTGAAAGGCTTTGGACAAAGACGAGTGGCAGAGGCAGTTGGCAAGTTCTTCATCAAGGCAGGTCACTTAACCAAAGCCGATGTTATAAATTGTTTCGATATACCGCTCGGAGTGACAGATTCGGATAGCGAACTCGATGACTCGATCCTACCTAGGATCGATGATTTTAAAAAATGTTGAAGAAATTTACCCACTAAAGCCTGTAGCTCAACGACTCAGTCTGGAAGAATTCAAGCAATTCCTACGGAAGGTAGAAGACTAGAGTCCTTACAAGGAACTACAAGAGAACTTACAAGAGTCCTTACAAGGAACTTTGTTTGAAGCGCAACAACGCAGTTGTCTCGCTTCAAACAAAGACCTTCAAACTTGAAACGTGTTCCAAGCAGTTGCCATTTTTTTATGCTTAAGCGCAACAACGCCGCAACTACGGCGTATGTGGTAGAGTCCTTGAAATAACTTGCTAACAGTTGGTCCGCTGTTAAAATACAGATTAGTGTAGATCAGTCCATCCTCATTCGGACTCTATTTTCTGATAACTTCAAACGGAAACTTTAACCGATTACAGCTTCGAAACCAGCTTATATCATTAAGTCCTTGAGTATACACTATACACATTTCACCAAAAAGCTTTGTAAAGTGTTTCTAATGTTACAAGGATCGAGAAAACCTCCCAAGGTCCCATCTGTGCCAGAAACTGAATTTTGGTCATTAAAATGCAAGATAAAAAACCCCCGGTTGCAACTCGCATGACAACTTTCTCGAACAACTATCTCGGCCTATATATTGTGAAACACAAAAGAAACAAACATTTGCATAATAAACCAAACTTTTAACCATATGGACCAATTCTAGTGACTACAACAAATAGCTAGAACACAAAGAAAAAGTTCTGGGTTAAAGTATAATCTTAGTTTTGAAAGATCTCTAATTATTATTGCTCTTGGTTTGTTTAACCGTCTGCACTGGAAAAAAGGATACATCGCTTATTAATTCATGTTGTCGAGGAAAGTATGATAATAACTCAGTTTTTATCCTACTTTCCTCGACAACATGGATTACAAGTTAAACCAATTATTTGCTTTCCGAAAGGTAAGAACCACGGTACAAAGGTTTACAAACCTTTATGTATAAGCCTTTATACTGTGGTAAGAACATTTGATTTTAACTACAAACCGTATTTCAATTTTGACAAATTTCTCAGCTGAACGTTTATTCCTCATAAGATTCAGAAGGTGCGTTTCTTGAAATAAAGCTTCTGAAGACGCTATTTGTCCTACTGTCAACGAAGTATCGGGCAAGTCAAGCTGCAAGATCAAGACACCAGAGGAATTAGAGTCGAATCGCAAAAGTTGCAGAATCGGCTGCACTTTGTTTGATGTCACAGCCGTTCACCGAGGGGAAGTCCCCAGTATTCCCTCGACTTTGTCCCATACGGAGAGCAATTTAGGCTGAGAAGCGAGTTTTAGGTTCAGCGTCTCATGTTAACCAGTTTTACCTGTTTTACCTCGACTTGTGTACCGAACGTCGTTCCGTATGCCGCTGGAGTGAACTGACAGTGAATTCTCAAAGCTTCATGAAAGTGCGCATGTAGAGAATCGTCTGCTACCCTTCCACACCACGTCTGAGTCCGCTTTTGTTCCCACCGTGACTTTATTCATTCGGTTACTTATTTCGCAATTAAAAAACATTATTTTATCTGTAAAAGGTACATTGATTCTTTGCACTCTGGAAAGATAAGACGACGAGCAATTAAAGCGAAACAGACAGAGAAGAATGGCCAGTATTTCGGTAGCAAAACTTAAAAAAGTCGTCGACCTTTGTGGAGTTAATTTTGACCTTTCCGCTGAGTTTACATGACATTAGAAAATGCAGATTTGACCTTGTTGCGTGTTCTCGAGTGCTTCATGGAATCGGCGCCGCAAGTTCTTCTTCAGCTTTACATTCCACTTTCTGAACTTAGATTGGACTACTGGGTGCTGCGGTATCAAGATTTGTGCGCAGTTTGCTGCTTTTAATGGAAACAACAAAGGGTGCGACAGACAGGGGTTCCGATAGTTATCTTGTTTACGTGAATCCATGTTTAAAGCAAATGTACGATTTCCCTTAGAAAAAAGTGAAATTGGCGAAGTGATATCGTGGGTAAGTTGAGGAAAATACCGACACGATGGACAACACCTCAGAAAACAAAAGCTGGGAAGCTAGAAGTAGGCAACCATACTTTCCAAGGTTTAAGGGGGGATCAGGTATTAAAGTAAATACCGGTGTCTCATTATAGGTTCCCAACAACAGATTAATAATGAAATCGGTAAAATTAAGCTCCAAGCTAGCCGTGTCCTAAACGTGGGTGGCAACATTGGAAACCAGCGAGATGAAGTAAAAGTTGGAAACATATTTTTCGAATAACATAATTAACTTTGATTAAATTTTGATTGTCTCGCTTGTACGGCCGAAGGAGAAAGAAGGCGCCCAAGCTCCGAGTTCTTCTTTCGGATGTGGTTGTAAGTATATTCTAGAAAATAGGATCACCCAGTCGATTAATCTTTCTTAAAATGTCTATGGCAGCTTCCAACAATGCTCTACCCATGTTCGGGCAAGTTACTATAAGCCATTCCACGGTCCACATAGGTACCCGTTATGAAAATCAAGGAAACTGTTCGCTAAAACCATCGGTGGACATTGATACGTTAGGAGTAAAAAGTCCAATTTGTTGAAGTAGCAATGTTTACAACTGGCATTCGTTTGCGTTTATAGTTCACGGAATTGAAAGAGGACTATTCGACTGCCTTATGCAGAGCATCTCCACTGCCCTGGTACCCCGAGTACACTTGGGACATCGACGAAGTCTACACGGAACTGACCTTAGAAAACCCAGCAAAGCTCAAGTTCGGTGTGGAAGAACTTTTTAAACATTCCCACATAAGTGTAGTGGGAAATTTTTATTCTTTAAAACTCATCTAGCACAATCGATGGCCGCTTTAGGTACATTTTCGGAGAGGTGGTAGCTACCGCATTCTGATCGAAGGCGACGCCGGATATGGAAAGTCAACCTTGATGCTTAAGATCGCTTCTGATTGGTCTGAAAGACATCCAAGTGATCATACCAAGTACACCAGCCCTTTTAGTCTACTGCTTGTAGTAAAATTGGGCTCCGTTGGTGAAGATGTAAGTCTACTTAAACATGAATCATCAAGGCTCTATTTGTTCCTAAATTTAAACCAGGAAAACATCTTGAGTTACATGGAATCAATCTACGACGAGAAGATGGACACAAAACTTAAGAATATATTAAAAAGTAAAGGAGCAGAAGAGGTTCTGATTCTCCTAGACGGGTACGATGAGACCAATGCTAAGACCAAGAAAGAAGTAGGTCAGATAATGAAGAAAGACATGCTGAGCAAGTGCCACGTGGTGCTCACATCGAGATGTGGACATGTACCCGATCATGTCAAAGGTAATGTCTTGCTTGTAAGAGTGCAAGGCTTTGGACAAAGACGAGTGGCAGAGGCAGTTGGCAAGTTCTTCATCAAGGCAGGTCACTTAACCAAAGCTAATGTTATAAATTGTTTCGATAGACCGCTCAGAGTGTCAGAATCGGATAGCGAACTGGATGACTGGTTCCGACTTAGAATCGATGACGCTGATTCTGATTTAAAACTCGATGACTCGGATTCCGATAGCGCACTGGATGACTGGTTCCTACCTAGCATCGATGACTCGGATTCCGATAGCGAACTAGATGACTGGATCCTACCTAGTATCGATGATTTTAAAAATGTTCAAGAAATTTACCCACTAAAGCCTGTAGCTCAACGACTCAGTCTGGAGCAATTCAATGAATTCATGCTGAAGGTAGTAGACGAGAGTCCTTACATGGAACTAGCTCAATGTCCACTGCTTTGCGTCATGATGTGTTGCTTAGTCAGCGAGTGCCCGAACGGCGAACTACCTTCAACTGCTTCGGGTCTTTACTTTGCCATGATCAACCGTAACCTCTACATCGCAGTCAGAAAGAAAGACAGAGCTGCTGGAAAAGAAGATGTCAGATGGAACTTGAGTGGCCTCGGCAGTCAGATTCATGAAGATCACGGAAGCTACCTCCAAAAGTTTGGTCGTCTTTGCATCAACGGTCTGAAAACTAAAAGCATGAGCTTCACCTTATTTGATATAACGGGAAAAGAAATAGAGGCTGAAACTACCGACGTCAAAGTTACTCAACTAATCGGGGCAGGAGTTCTAGTCCAAGACACCAAAGAGAAGATTCCTCGTTACCAAGTTCCTCATCGAACCACGGCAGAATTTCTAGCCGCCTACTATCTTGGTAAAGAAACCGACCACAATCTTATGGAACAGAACTTACTTGACCTGTATCGGCAAGAGGCCAGCTTCAATGAAGTTGCGGTTTCCCTGATAGAAATGGGAAAGTCAAGGTGTTTAGTCGACGCTTTCCGTGTCATTAAGTTTCCTTCCGACTGTCTTAACAAGTTTATGAAAAATTATTTCACCCAATATGGTGCCGCTGGTACCTGGTCCGAATTTAAAGATGCTCTGCCGAACAAGCTGTTCTTCCAAGCTAAACTAGATAGACATGTGGGAAATATCACAGCTAGCTCATTTGAGCCTAGCCTAACTCTGCTTCAACTGGTTGAAGAGCTCAGCAAGAAGAACACTGGAAGAACAAACGCACTCTTTGCATCACCAAAGGATTGCCTCATTTCCCTTTCTTTGGAAGGGGGTTTTGAGGCACACAATTTACCAGTTGTGTTGCAGACTTTGTCCAAGTCCGGTGTTGTACTTCATGCATTGGAATATGATGGAAGATACGACATAATTGGAGACCAAACGCGACAAGAATTAGCTCACAGTCTTCAGGAGCTTCTTCAATCTTTTTCCTGTGCTGTTCAATTGAGCTTCAAATTCGCTTCAAACAGTAGGTTAAATTAAATATCTGGATTTTATTTGGGCTATTTTTAATACTTAGATTTAATACCAGTCGTGGCCGAGGCCATGCAAGAGGTTCCTGAAGCTTGCCGCCTCAAGCATTTCGAGTCCGATCTAGATTGTAAGTACGAGGGAGCGCTGTAGTTATTAGATCGCAGACGTTGATGTGATGTTATGTGGACGTCTCCAAGATGATGCAGCAACACACGACAACTTACTCTTTGAATTCTTAATACAGGGTACACAGATACAACGCAACTATCGGAAGTATTGGCTGAGAAGTGGTTGTCTCACTTACAAAACCTGGGCATGGGGTATAAGGACAATAGCCAAGTAATCAGAACTATTAACTAACGAGATTTTTCTAGTTCTGGTATGTTGAAATCAATATTAAAACGACTTTCGGAGCCTGGGTGCAGTCTCACTTCGCTGCACCTCGACGGAACTAGAGACCTACTGCTTGAAGAGCTAGTGATGCTCGCCAGTAAACTTGAAAAGCTAACGCTTTCCAAAATGAGTTTCCAATTTGACGTGAGTGAGATAATTTGTCAACTGCACTTGCAAAAACTGTTCATTCTCGCGCCATCACCCATTTCATGAATAATTCATGTTTATACGAAGAAATTCCTTTATACTCGTGTTACAGGTTATCAGAATCAGCAAGTACGCGGTTAAGGAAAACTGCTCTCTGAAAATTCTTCATCTCGAGAACGTTTCTCTGACGCTTCATGGATTGCTTCCGTCAGCTGATGAGAACCAAGAGCTCCTCCTTGCTTGGAGAAATCTGGCACTAAACCTGGAGGAATTGTCCTTCATTTGGTGCACGTTTCCAATCGAATTGTTTAGTTGGTTGAACCTAACTGCACCTAATCTGCGGACCCTTTCCATCGGCGGAATCTATGGAAAGACTCCAAACAATGACAAGGAGTTCTACGGCAACCAGTTGTTGGAGGCCTTAACCGGAAGTAGTGGAGACAATATTGAAGAGCTGTCATTATTGCCCGACTTTTGGAAAAGTAGAAATGTACTGATGCTGCATCCGATCCGAGAAGCCCTTCAACGCTGTCCGAGGATGAAGAGAGTCCACCTGGGAATTGCTTTGAGATCTGATTTATCAGAGGTCTCCATAGGTCCTGGTCCTTCAAGTCCATTATCCTCCAGTGATGAGGAAGCTTTGAAAAGCAGTAATATGTACTTGGCTTTGTTCAAAATAGTTTTAAGTGTTCCTATGCTTCAAACTGTAACTTCTGAGTTTTTCTTTAACCACTGGGAAGAAATCGGTACATTCCATGCTATTGCAGACAAGACTGAAAAATGGCCAGGAAAAACAAACGACAATGAATGCAATACTTCGTTAACGCTGCGTGACTTATCTAAGCAGAATGCATGTCATGCTATGCATGTGTTCAGAGAGCGAGGACTAGAATACCGACTGAGATACGTTACAGACACGGTGTACGAGTTTTGGTTCCCTGTGTAAATTAAATATTTCATTAAATAAATGTCATGAACATGAGAAATCTGATTTATAAGAGATCTCCATAGGTCCTGATCCTTCAAGTCCATTATCCTCCGCTGATGAGGAAGCTCTGAAAAGCCATGATATGTACTTGGCTTTGTTAAGAATTCTTTGAAGTGTTCCTGTGCTTCAAACTAACTTCTGAGTATTTCTTTAACTACTGGGAAGAAATCGGTACATTCCATGCTATTGCAGACAGGGCTGAAAAATGACCAGGAAAAACAAACGACACTTACGCAGTAACGGACCATTATTAAGGCCACGGTGGAGCCTAGGCGCTTATGGGCAAATTACATTGGAGTTTCGGTGCACGATTTGGCGAATATAGCTTCATTATTTTCAAAAAATTTCTTGATAGTAAAGTTCATACACCTATCTAGTTTGTAATGAGCGTGGCACTTTTTTGAAAAATCAATCAGGAAATTTTGTAGAGGCGGTTAAAATTCGAACATTTTTACAAGTAATGAATTTTGAAATTCTGTTCCGCTCATTACAAAAAGCATTTTTTTAAAAAAAAATTTTACGTATAAATTGTGTAAATCCGACCATCCATTTCGGAGTAATCGTTGACACCGCTTTATAATTTGTTCCGAATTTTCCTTGAAAAATTGTGGCGCCACAACTTCGGCTGCGGCCAACATAGGAAGGTCACTGTGAGTTCAGGAAAAGGCGAAGCAATGATAAGGAAAGGAGGAAAGCAGGATGGGAAGAGGAAAGGGATGGGTGGAAATGTTATGATACAACTTCACTTCGCTTGAGGCTTGCCCAAAGCAAAAAGGATATTATTTTCTGAGACGAATATTTCTCAGACCAAGTACAGCAAGGGGTCTTGTCAATGACCAAGCTGTGACCACGCCTTAGAAGGTTGGGTGAAACAGAAAACAATAACAAGGGCACGTGTATTCTTTCTTGATTTCAGTTTCTTTTGCCCATTTCTTCGTGGAGTACTGTCCTTTCTTTTATTATAAAGTGTGTAAATAAATTTTACTATAGCGCTTCTGTTGTTTAGTGCATATTTTGCGTTTTTCATTATTTTCTGGTGTTCAAGGGAATTTAATTTTTCACATGTCCTGCTATTAGCTTTTGGAAAACCTTTCAACAGAAGAGTTCGTTTAACATTTTACTTAATTGGAATAAGAAATCAAGTTATTAGTAAATGAGATAAACTGTGCTTTCCTCAACAAAGTGTGCAGTGTGGCTTTTGTGTAAAGTCCACTACTACGTTTGGATTACCTTTTTGTTCACAAATGTAGGGTACCGTTTGAAATTTCATTCCCGACTAGGATAACAAGCTTCTATTCTTATAGATCTTTTCTTTCGTTATAAATGAATATAACCTGACGTAACCCTACTAGTCGCGTTATATAAGCCGAACGTGTATTGGAATTTTTATTCATGTTTACTTCATTAACCTTTGAACATGTTTATAAGTGGTAACTTTACGAATGTTTGACGAACGAGTTGCTTTTGCTTATCTTAGTGTATTGTATAATTTTTCGTGGATACACATTCCCATCTTTTTTTCTTCTTTTGCACTGCTGTTTTTGTCAGTTGATAACCTATTATTGATACATCAGAGTTTGCAAAAGGTACACGCAAAAATGCGTAACTGTACTGCGTTTCATCATTTGTATCAATAGAATAGGAAACTTGGCAGTTGTACACTTTCGCTTTCTGGATAGGCCTACTCCGAGTGCCTATAATTTTTTTGTTCGGCATCCAAGATCGTTTTTGTAACCTATTTTCTAGAAGGCAAACTTTTAAACAAATTAGAAACGAAACAGTATAATAAGAAAAAAACATACAAAGTGAATAAACTACATTCTACGATATAGGTTATACGTAAGTAAAACAATTCATCTTCATTGTGGTCAGACAACGTCCGACTCAGTGCATTTTGAGAAAAAATTATTATTTACATTGAAGCGGTCAGACAGACAACGTCCTACTCAGCTTCGACTTCTGTTTTGCAGTTTTAGCGGTCAGATAGTATCCGACACAACTTCTTGTTATTTTAAATAATCGTAGCGGTCAGGAAAGAAAACGTCCGACTCAGCTTATTTTTTTTTTGAAGGGGAAAGACTGTCAACATCCGACTCCGATTGCATTTCGCGTACTTGTCGCTTTTTTGGCGGTTTTCCTTTCGCTTTAGCAGCGAACGCTCTTTTCCTCTCTTCGATTGCCTCAAGCACGCGCTGAGGCTCGCGGGGTACAAGTTTTCGTGCAATACGTGGATCCGCTAGCTCAGGAAGAAGACTATCTTCAAAGAAATCATGCAATTTCGGGAGCATTTTAGTTTTCCAAAAGGTCTGGTCGCGGAAGATACGCTCAGTATGGGTCTCTTTGGGACTCCAGACATGAAAGTCGCACCATTCTCTACCAGTAATTTCAAGCTGTCCTTGAATTTGGTAATAATAGTTGTGATTTCTTTTCAGTTTGAGTTTGTCTCCTTTGACAAACTCCAATCCTATTGATTGTGCCTTATTTTGACGGACTAACGCCTTCAAGGAAACATGCTCGGCTTTTTTGGGACACTTGATCTCAAGTAGGCCAACTTCCCCAATGAGCCCGTCAGGAGAAGCGCCCAAGTACCCGAATTCTTTGTGAATCCAAAGTCCAGAAGTGTGGACAATAGTTCCTGTTTGCTCCTCATAAGTTCTCCTGCCATTTCCCTCATTGCTTTTTCCGTATTCAGTTGAGTCATTCGACCATTTACTCGGAACTGTGATTTGGCGTAAAGTTTTATCCCTAAGCGTGGTTTGCTGTAGTTTGCAAACTCTACCAAAATTGGAAGCAGTGATACGGTTCTTCCTCGCCTCCATCCAGTCAATACATGCTGCTTGAGCCCTTGTTTTCTCTTCCAAAGCGGCAATTTGGTCACTCGTAAGCTGTAATTGCTTACGTATGAGATCGCACTGTTCCTTGAAAGCCACAGGATCTAGGTCTGGTAACCCGTAATCAGCATCGGGTCCGTTCTCGGTTATAACAGGAGCTATTTGACCCTGACCGTTTTGCTTCTCTGCAAGCTTCCTGTACCTCACTTTCCACGATTCTTTCGTGACATTAGCGCGCGATGCAAATCGGTCTAGTACAAACGAGCCTTGTCCGTGCGTTTTCAATAATTTAGCGTGAGCCCCGCGCACTGAGTGGTAAATCAAAACGGCACCAGCAGCTCTGTAATTGTACGAGCCTCTCTGGGAACGCAAAAACTGTTTTCCTCCTAGCAATTTAACAAGAATTGACATAAACCGCTCAGCGGAGTTTGTTGTAACCTCCGCAAGTAGGTTATGCGCTTTTCTTTTAACGAATTCAAGCGCTTTGCAGATGTCCCTGTAGACATAGTCTGCAACCGAAGTCCTCAGCTGTTTTCCAGCATGCCTGCACCCTTTTACACCCTGCTCTGGTTTTTCGCAGAACGTATGGTCGCCAAGTATGTAGTGGCGTGGTACATTGTCCAGAGCTCGGCAAAGGTCCGCTGCAGTGCCGCCAGTGATCGCATTTCTTTTCATGGCGCCTCTAATCCCACGCGTTAGATTTGCAGTATTTGGGACTGTCAAGACCTTAAAATGCGCCTGGCTTTTTTTTTTATCCCTATACAACTTTGATGTAAAGTTTTTTGTGATGTGGTTTGCGCATTCTTGTTTTTCAGGCAATTTCTGTGTTCTGGGCGTAGTAGCCAGTATTTCATTGTAGGTGGAAGAATCACCATCACCAATGTAATGTGAAAACCGAACGCCAAACTTTTTTTCACATTCTCTAAACCCTTTTGCCAATATGTCCGTCTCCATTGCTGTAGACGGACCATCCCAATTCTTAAAACACATGTGAGGACGTGGAACTTTCTTAGCTCTTGCAGCACTGTTGCAGATTGAACAGAACTTATTTCGTACCCCCATGTACAAAATGTTGTTACTGTGTTTTCCAATAAGCACGCCGACTCCAGATTTAGCCGTATACCGGGTACCGTGACTTCGCTGGCACCATCCACCATCACCTATGACGGTTATTCGTGGGGTTCCATCGTCGTCAACGTTCCCTGCTGCTATCGCAGCTTCCTTTTCTTGCAGTAGCCCTTTCTCCATTTCTTTAGTTGCCCACGTATGCCATATCCCCCCAACAATTTTCTCGTGACGGATGTAAGTTTTCTTATCCATACACGGTATACTGAAAATGGACATCATTTCTTCGAGATGGTTATGCCCTGCGCCAATGGCCATCATAGCCCAGGCCGCAAGAGTATTTAAAGAAATGCTATCTTCCTTTTTGGGCCTAATGCCCGATGCCTCTAATGATTTTCTAGCTTTTTTTTTCCTGTTCTTGTCATGCTCTATTGCTTCAGAATTAATTGTACCTCCATAAGCACATTTAGGGCACTTAAATGAAAGTGACGTAAGCAAGCCATTTTGAATATTTTTTGACAATCTCATACTACCGCTGCAAACTTCGTAGTGAGGGATAAACAGCTCTAATGTACGTGTAATTACATAGGCTAAATCACAAATCCTTCGTCCTTGCACCTTTTGCTTCAGTTCTGGTTGACTGTAAACAACACGTTCAGTGATCAGCGGAGTAGCTGCTATTTCGAGTTGGTCGTTTTTCCTACCGGCATGCCAAAGCGTGGGAGAGAAACTGCCATAATTCCTATCTTCATTGTCATTGCCATTGCCCTCATTCATTCTAGGGGAAGCATACATTGAGAAAGAATCACCTATGTTTGAACTTTGCAAAGGATGCTCGTCACCATTGCTAGTGGCAATGCTACTCGAGAAGCTTGTGCTCGCAATTGGGATACCACTTGAAGTATTAGTACAATGACTACGTGACTCGATACAATTTTCTGTAACAGTCTCGTTTGAAGGGATTATGAAAGATAACTCGCTCACCTCGTTTTCTTGCGGTTTCAATGAGGGAGAAGCGTTGGTTTGCTTATTTTCTTGAAAAAGGCGTTTTCGTCTCTTCAAGTTGCGTATGCGCCTAACACGAGACCCCATTGTTGCAAATAATCTGGAATAACACTTGCAACAGGCTTTCTGCTTATATGAAGTCTCACGTTTGTGTGATAAACAATACTAGTTTGTTGAGTTACTCTACCTATCTAAAAGATTGTTTTGTCCTTGTTGGATAAATTTGACAAGTTACTGTAAAGGGATTATGGGGAATGCCTTTCCCTTGCTTGCACAATATAATTCAAGCTTTCCCTTGTACTGTACCATCCTTCAGGAACATTGACATTTTTGCAATAGCTGAACTGTTTAAATTTCTTTAATGAAAAGCGGCTCTTGGGAGAACCGTTTTGTATAAAACGGAGGGAAAAAATATTAAAAAACAACATTTCTAAGCAGTTTTCGGATAGTTTGTTTGTCATACAGTTCAACGTGAAGTTCATCTTTCTACGACACAACGGTAAGTGCTTGTTTAATAAAAATTTAGGTAGTTTTATAAACTTAACCTGACATAAATATATTCTACTCTAGATGAATCGCGAAATGCAACGCGCTATGGCCGACCTCACGAGAAGCCAAGCTCGGGTTCTGGATCTTGCGCTGCAAGTCGTAGATGACAGGGACCGCCAGGGAACTCACAGGGGCCGGTCGGTGTACAGGAATCTGGAGCAACAAAGACCGTACCGTAGGCAGCAAAGTCAGGAGCAACATAGGCCTACACGCTGGCCACTCCATTACAGCAGAACCCATAACGACACAGAGCGTCTGAGCTCCTCTGCACAATATCATGTTCAAGATTTCCGCAATGCTTACTACCAACAGGTCCCATTTCATGCTCAGCCCCAAGATCAACCGACTTCAAAGTCCCAACGTCGGCGTCAAAGGAGGAGAACCCATATTCAAGCGCTGCAGCATTGTGTGGAACAAGTAGGACAATATCTTTCGACGTCTGCGACACCCCTTCCCTCAAACCTTACATCGTCTCCTTTCCTTCAGCCTCTCCTATCCGAAAATACCATTTCACCAGCCATTGAACAGTTTGAAAACCTTACCCTTGCCCATCCCGAGCCTCATCCTAACACAAATATAACTGTAGAAAAAAATTCGTGAAATATTGTATTGCATTTTTTATCTTGCCGAAACACAAAGTGTGTGGCAAAAACACTGGAACAGTAAATACAATTTGCCCGTAAGATAATAGTCTATACTGGTAATTCGTTAAATAATAATAATCATACATACAGTAAGATACATAAACGCACAATGTAAATTCAACAATAAAACCGAGCTTGCTTGTGTACTACACTACGGTTTGCCACTGTGTATGCGTTGATTCAAGCATAGTTTGAATTCCCGCTTGTTTGCCTGCCTCGCCATCTGGCGAAACGAAAGGATATTAACTGCCCCTGAATTATAGGCAAATTCACTGGCGCTCGAGATGCCATCTATGAACAACGAAAACGCCTACAGTAGGCTCCACCGTGGCCTTAAGGCCACGGTGTAGTGTAACTCCTTATGGCGCTATAGCATGGCAAACTTAAGTTACACCTTTCTCAGTCCCTTTGCAATATAATCAAATTGTATTGTGACAGTAATGTATGGTATTTCTTTTTCAATTTAACTGGGTTGCTAGTTTTTAATATTTGGCTTCCATAAATTTTTTACGTAGAAGAACATGTTAAAATATTGATATAGAAAAAAAAACCGAACCCAGATTTTTCGAGTTTATTATTATGATATTTTTAAAGAAAGAATTTTTCAATTATCTCTTACTGTTTACTTGGAAAGGTGTACTAAAGTTTATGAAATTCAGATGAGAAATTGTGCTGCCACTCAGAAAATAACGACCAGGCAGGAAACTGCATAGCTTGTGCAGAACTCAAGAATGAGGATGAAAAGGAGATACCGTAAAAGTAGGGGGAAGGATATGACAAGGGTTTGCTCGAGCCTAAAGTAACCCAAGGGCACAAATACCTTGTGGCATTTTACTCTTTTCTTTTTGTCTCCGAATGGCTTTTCTCGAACATTTTCCCCCTGTTAGCAAAGAGGGGAAAGAGGTCAAGAAAGCGAACCAAGTTGGGTCTAGAAAAGGTGAAAAGATTTCCGGCTTGGTTACGAAAGCTAAGACTATAAGTATAGCTGCAGTTAGCTGCTTGGCGTGTAAATTTGGAAAATTTACAGTACAAATACATACATTTATTAAAGAAACTTACCTTACGTGTTGGTTTGTAATAATGAAAACTAGCTTTACTTAGGCATCAGTTCTAATTTGGTCATCACCGGATGCAAGTAACTCTTAGCTCAATGGTATATTTAAAAGATACCATTTCACGGTGGCATTTTATATTTGACATCTCACGAGAGGCTCAAACTATCCTTTACTCTCAGGCATTAGTTAGTATTGTCATCACCGGATGCAAAAAACTCTTGGCTCAATGGTATATTTAAAAGATACCATTTCACGGTGGCATTTTATATTTGATAGCAACCTCTCGGATGTTTTTCATTGGTGAACTCAATGATTTCATGAAGGAAATCATCTCACGAGAGGCTTTGACGTGCATTTCATATAAGCTTTCAATAAGTTGACCTCACGGTACATTTATAATTTTAATCCATGTGCATGTTTGACCAACATAATATGTGCATCAGATCACTGATCAAGTGGTCTCTTTGCGGCCTTTTTACCGTTTGTTTGGTCTGCGACCTTTTTAGCCTCTATAGCGGCCAAAACGTAAGGCGGCTCCCGCGGAGCCAACTTTTGTCCCATCCGCGGGTCTGCAAGTTCAAGCAACATACAGTCCATGAAAAAGGCTCTGAGTTTTGGAAGCATTGTGTCTTCCCAAAAAACCCTGTCAAACACAATCCGCTCAACTTGCAAACTGTTCTTTGTCCATGCAACAAAATCACACCACGCTCTTCCGGTCACGGCAAGCTGTCCTGTAACTTGGTAGTAGTGATTGTGCGTTCTCTTCAATCTCAGTTTGTCACCATCAATTAACTCTAGAAAGCAGTCCTTCGGTTTTGATTTTACAAATTCAATGAAGGAAGACGCTGTCTCTGCCTTTCGGGGACACTTTATCTCGATAAGTCCTTCGTCACCTACAAGGCCGTCGGGAGATGCTCCCAGGTAACCTAGCTCAGGATGCACCCAAAACCCTGATGGGACTACAGTCACACAGTTCTTTATTTCGTAGTCTTTCCTGGCATTTGGCTCATTGGCCTGTCCGTAACGAGTACCTTCTGTGCTAATGTTATTAGGACTTAGTATTGCTTGCAATGTATTTTGACGCAAAGTTGTATCTCTGAGCTTACACACTTTGCCAAAGTGAGAAGCGGTCAGTCTACTCGCCCTTGCATCAAACCAATCAGAAGAATCAGCCTGCTCTCTAGTTTTCTCTTCAAGGGCCACAATCTGCTCCCTGCTAAGCTGCTGTTGAGCAACAATCAGTTTGCACCTGTCACGTAAGATCTCCTCTGGCAAATCTGGCTTTCCATAATGACAATCAGGTCCTGCGAAAGCTTCGCGCCTCCGAGTCAAAGCTTGTCGTGGAGAAGCAATAGCATTATTTTCCCGTGACTTCTCTAACCGATTTCTGAACGAAAGAATATCGTCGTGACAATTCTTGGCAAAATTTTCTGTAGCAATGCTACAGGAACCATATTTTTTCAAAATAGCAGCCTGAAAACCTCGTCCATGGTGATATTCTAGAACAGCACCATAACATCGGTAATTATAAGATCCCCTTTGCGAGCGGAGAAATTGCTTGCCACCAGAGAATTTAGCCACCATGGACATAAACCGCTCTGCGAGGTTAGTCGTAACTTCGGTAAGCAAACCTGCAGCTTTGCTCCTACAGCCCAACAAGATCTCCATTACTTCAGTGTACAAAGCAGTGTGTACATTCTGTTTCAATTTCTGACCCACTGACTTACAACCCTTTCCACCATCGCTGGCCGCAGTGCAAAAAGTGTGGTCATTCAAAAGATAATGTCTGGGACCATTGCTCAGAAATGAACGAAGTTGATCAACATTTCCCTTCAATCTAGCGTTACGATTGATTGCACCTCGTGCTGCACCGCCAAGTTTACGTATCAAAAGAGGGGTCAAAATTTTCTTATTGGCAGGGGTTTTGCCCTGAAGTTTATACAGAGCTTTCGTGAAATTTTTCATTACATGATTTGCACACTCAAGCTTGCGGACGGTTTTCTGAGTGCGAGGAGTATTAGCGAGGATAGCATTATGGGTCGAAGAGTCCCCGTCACCAATAAACGTTCGATAGCGCAAGCCGTGCTTGTCTTCAGCATCTCTAAAACCATCTACAATAATGGAGCTTTCCATTGCTGTAGACGGACCGTCCCAGTTTTTGAAACATTCGTGGGGGCGAGGATCCACTTGTTTGTTCTTAGCTTGTTGACAAATGGAACAATATTTGTTACGAACTCCTACATGCAATATTTTCTTGGTCCGCGCACCAATGATTACGCCCACACCTGACTTGGCTGTGTACCTGGTGCCGTGGCTCCTTTGAGACCACCCACCATCGCCAATTACGGTTATGTACGGCGTGTTGTCTTCGTCAATTTGTTCAGCCCGTTCAGCCGATTCACGTTCTTCCTTCCCTGCATTTTCTATTTCTAGCTTTGCCTCTTTCTCCCATATTTTCCCAACTTTACGTTCCTGTTCAATAAATGAGTTGCGGTTCATTGAAGGAACGCCAACGGTTGCCATGAATTCTTCTAAGTGGTTATGGGCTGCACCAATTTGCATAATTCCCATTGCAATTTTTGTGTTGACGGACAGAGCCTGAACTTTATCTGACCTCAAGCGTGCAGCATGCGGCGAAATGTTCTTTTGGGTAGGCCTTACATGCGCATATGGAGAAACCTGGTCAGTTGTTATAAAAATATTATCCTGGCATTTCTCACATTTGAAAGCAAAACTGCTCCAAAAACCTTTCTTAACTTCCTTTTGGAAAGGAATGGGTGAGCGACAAATATCGTAGTGTTCAAAAATCTTATTGTGCCCTGACAAGAAATGGCAAACATTTACTAATCAAAGTCCGTCAACTTCTTTCTTCATTTTTGGTTGCGAATACCAAACAGGTTCAATGTTAAGTTCTACAGCATCAATTTCTGCCTGTTCTTTAAGAATGCGTGAAATTTCGTCATCTTCGAGACAGTTCGTTTCTTTGTCAAGGAGATCTAAACTAGCAAAGCTATTGGAAACAACGGAGCTAGTGCTAGCTATAGGCTCAATGGAAACTGATTCTATAGCAGGTCTGGAACTTACAGTACAAGAAGTTTGTAATTTTAAACTTTCACCTGGCGATACTTCATCTGGATCTGCTGGGTGTTCTTGGCAAAGCTTTTCTCTTCGGTTCTTCAAAGCAACGCCTCTCAGTTTCTGTTTGCTACAGGATGACAGTATTTTTTTTCTTGCCATTTCCAGTCAGTAGTACCGATGCAAAAAACAAATAACGTAATAACTTGCGCCATTCAATGTTTGTACGACTCACGAACGCAGTAATGAACTTTTTCGTTGTCGTTTTAAATGATCAACTACAATGCTATAATGTTTGAAAGTATTCAAGAAATTGGTAACACCGAAATCAAGAACCGCTGATGCTGATCTCTGATTACGGAATGCGTTCTGGTCAAAGTTTCATAACAATATTCCGAAAAGTTAGTGAAATAGTAAAAGTGAATGTCCTTTGAAATCGCATTTTGGCAAATTACACAAACACTACAAATTAAAAAGTCCTTCAGTTTTGAGAAATATTGAATTCCCCTCATGTATAACTCTGTGCAAACCATTTTTACGTAAGTGCCAAAGTGTGAATGTTATTCTTGTGTTTTCACAATTTTGTTAAAGTTTTCTTGCTATTTTCTAGCTCCTAAGTAGACAGAGTTTGTAGCGTTTACCTTACTCTTGAAGGATTGTCAATATGTCGGTTAAAAAAAGCCCATATTAGCATATTGTAATGGAACAATGGCTGAATGTGGCGTTCGTAAAATGTGAATGTGGTGTCCCACGAAAGGAAGAATTCCGACTGCATTGCTTCTTTCAGCAACCTAAACTGATAACCCAGCACAGTAATGAATGCAATAATCGTGAAGCTAGTAATAACAGGACAGATCATCAAACTCGCCTAGCCAAAATAGAAGGCAAACCGCCATGGTGGTAATCAATGATGCCACCGGGATTTGCATGAGCAATGAAGGCATTTTTGCAGCATTGCTGCAGTAATGCAGGCATTAGTTTCTATTTAATTTTATTATTTTTTAAATTTAATTTTATATTATTTTATTTTTACTTTTTTATTTTAAGCGCATTTTTAAGAGCAACTTATTATTAGAGTTCTGAAGACGAGTGTCAGCACTGTAGCAATTTGCAGAAATTTCTAAGTCGTTTCAAATCATAGTAAATTTCAGAGTTTCAAGTCCACAGTAATAAGCTGATTTATCGCCCATATTACAGCACGCAACTCATCCAGCTTCCAGACAAGTATAACATGCATGGTACTGGTCAGAACAAAGGCATTACAGTACGATAGACTGGAACTGAGTCGTAAGATACTGGGTAATGTAGAATTTACTAGAAAATCCCTTTACACAAAAAAGTAACGCAGCCAGTCCGATTGTTAAATCTGCGATGAGAACAGCCAACGTAAAGACTTTGATTCGGAATCCGTAGTTTGGTTTACTGAGCGGAAAACCTAGAATAAAACAACTCCTCAGCCACCAACGCAAAGCGTGGGTTAAACTTTCGGGTTTCGCTACTTTCACTGCAGAAATACTCTCTAGTGCGCACCTATTCCTACAGCACTTGCTATTTCTTTCCGCAAAAGACAGCTGCACCCAATGAAGACCTAAACGCGACTCTCCCAATGATACTGAACGTTTGTTTCCTTCCAAAATGTTAGATGGAATACAGCTATTAGCCACAGTAATAACTTACAATAAAGCGTTTATTTGTCAAAGCGCAATTATTTTTTACTTTGGCTCATTAGAGAATGGAATTTAGCCTTATTTGCACAATAATTGACTTTCTTAAAGCGTTTTTTTTTCAAATTTAACCAGCGTTAGCCTCTGCTTATTACTAGCCTGTATTGTTGTGTAAAATACGTGGAAGATAATCACTTAAAAAGTATACAAGGACTTTTAACTCTAGGGTCAACTACCAAACCGTTCCCGGGTGCATTATATTACTGTGTGTCCAGTGAAGAAAACGTGAATTGCTGGCTTAAGCATGTTATTACAGCGCAGAATTAACTTAATAATTCAAGGCTGGATGGATTAGCTTGATGAACCGCTCTCAGCGGCTTTTATCTGGCAGAGAAGGACAAAGTACGTCACTATTGCTGCCAACATCTGTTAGGGAAGAGATTTTAGGAAGTAAGTTCTTAAAGATCGACTTCTTTGTTTTACCGATAAAACTAAAGGTTTTCCGAGACGAAAGAAACCTCCCGCGGAAAACATAGTCAAGTATTCGAGGTTACGAACGTTTGTCGAAAACCTTAGTATGATCTAGGACGCCAGACATGCACAGTGATTCAGATTCTGTAAACTCAGACCAGAGGAGTCGACGATGGGAACCAATCAATGATTGATGTGCCGTACATGACCGTAAACGCATTTCTACCAGCTAACTGCAGTAATACTAGACGCTAGTAAAAGTATTTCTGTCAGCATGGTTCAAAACTGAAGTAAACGTAACCGGTCACACTTACGGTTAGAGTTGGAAAGAGATCATCAGCGCCGTAATAATCTGAAGATATTTCTTCAGTTTTGTGTCTACAGTATGATGAAGATTTTGGGCCGGTATTACTGTCCGACACTCATTGAGTTTCCGTACCAATATAACATGCAATGCACTGGTAGCAAGAAAGACGTTATAGTACGATACAGTGGTGCTGATTCCATTGGTAGAAATATAAATTATTTCTTTCAGATATTTCTGGGTCGCATAAGTTAGTATGGTATGCCAACAGAAATATCTCCGATCAGAAGAACATTCTATACTTGGTTCACCTAGCGGTAAACCAACTATAAAACAAATCCTTAGCCACCAGCGCAACATGTGGGTTAAACTTTCCGGTTCTGGTACTTTCGTCGCGGAAATAATCTTCACAACACCACAAATTTCTGCTTTACCCCCTGTAAAAGACCAATTGCTCCAACTGAAGACTTGGACAAGACCCCAGCCAACGTGAGTTTTACTCTACTCCTTATAGTGGAAGAGGACGAATGGCTCCTGTCCAAAATTAAGAGCGAATTTCCGTCAAAGTTCAGTTAGGATAATAGTTTGGGCCTCTCAAACAGGCATAACTTCAGTGTTTCTCAAATAGTTGTTTACATGCAGAAATGATGAGCACAAGTAGTGGACTCGTAGAATGATTGGACACTATGGTCGCCTTTTGTATTGATCTGTGTGACCTAAGTGGCACTGCTAAATTATTAGCACGTTTAATTAACTAATTGCAGCTTAAATTTATTTAATTAGAAGAAATTTTAACGACGGGAAATCTGCGAAGTAATAGCGTGTTACTGTAAGAAATTTGTATCTGTATTATTTGTATATAGTTTTTATCTGTATTATTACTCATTATAAATAAAATACTGCTGAAATCTGACTTCTTATGTTACTGCAGAAATATGACTGCGATTTACTGTTACTTGGTCTTTAAATTACCGCAAAAGACTGTAGAGTTGCAGAACTGGTGACTTGAGTTTTTCTCCGTGGCTTGTACTTGGCATAAGAGCAAAAAATAGGTCATGAAGGCTGCCAGGAACTAGAAAGACAATAATATTAATAATAATTATGTTATATATATATAAATATTTCTTCCACTGTTTTTTACCGTTAAAAGTAAGGATTTGTTCAAATGACAGAAGCCATAAACCGAAAATGAAGTTAGGGGTTCCAGGTTGCGAACGTTCCTTGCGAAACTTGGGACGATCTGCAAAAATTTGGAGCGATCTTATTGCTCGTACCCGAAGTAATATTAAGAAATTAAGTTACATTACCACTTTACTGTGAGCGATGTGAAGGACTTTCAAGTCAACTTTCGCCAGTTGCAATGCCAAAGAACTTGCCTGTTTTTTGGCAGAAATAGTACTACATTTCTGTATATGTCTATGAGATTTTCCTTACCTGGTCGCGTAAGTAGTCACCAGCCACGCAGAGGCAAGATAATCTCACGCAATACTCAACCAAAAAGAAAAGTTCAATAATGGATTGCTTAGAAATGTAACCGGCTACTATATCTTGCGCTGCATAAAAGCCGCCAACGCAGAGATGGACCAGGGAAGTGCCCATAATTATCGTTAGGGACATGTCGAAGCATTTCTGTAGTTTCTTTGATAGTTCGCAGAGCTGCACGTGGCGTTCGTAGAGCTTCTCCCAAGAAATCAAGATTTCTGTCTGCATAATTTCTTCTAGCAATGTAAACTGGTACCCCAACGCAGTAATCAATAGCGTAATGGTGTAACCAATGACTCTTGGGTAAACAGACGAAAATACCCATAGCATCCAGACCGCAATATACAAAGTTGTCGACAAATCGAAGTTTATTTCTGTGTTTATGACGATAACCAGTACTGCGACTCCCACTTGCTGCAGTTATAATCGCTTTACGTAACCGTACTTTAACTCGCCCAAAAAGAAAAAAACTTACTATGATGACTAAGAAAGCTATCGTCAGTTTCTCAGTAATCTTAAACCATTTTCTCAGCTTCAAATCGACAGTAATAAGCTGATTAGAGGCCAATATTACTGCGCGCAACTCATCCAGCTTCAATACTAACACAATATGGAGCACTGTGGTCGCAGTGAAAACAGAGAAATAAGCCAGTACATTACCATAGTGATAAGCACTGGACATTGGTGATCCCTTGAGAGCGTCATAAATGGTACTGGTAATGCTTACTAAGCCCACTGTTACGTCACACATAAGAATTACTATGGTAAATACTTTGACTCGGAAACCGTAACTTTGCTTAGATAACGGTAAACCAATGATGAAACAAAGGTCCCACCACCAACGCGAGGTGGAAACTAAATCTTGTTTCGGGATTTCTGCCGCAAAAATAGTCTTCACTAATCCTCCCATGGCAACAGTTAATATCTGGGTAGTGTACTGTGCTTTGACAAAGGCATCTGTTCAGAGCTGAAGCTCTCAAACGACTACAGTGAGTCGGACAGAGTTATTACTTTCCGTTCAAGTGGAAACAACCTCTTTACCTTCCGAGTCCACTAAATAATGTAGCTAGTTTGATGAAGTGGCTTGTGTTTGCTTTAAGCCTGGTTCTCACAGGCTATCCTTGGACTCGCTATCCATGATCAAAGTCCAAAGTCGCACCTTGAGGGCAGGACTGGCTGTCCAAAACTCGTAATCGCGGGTGATACCAGGCTATCAAATTAGTTCGAATTTGGACTGTGTGATCGCGGGGATCGCATTGTCTGCCTGCATTGCCATTATGGAAAAGGGTTACAAATTAATTAATTGTTTATTGTACAAAATTATTGTATTAAATTTTAAATGCAGTCTAAAATTAGCCCCCGTCGCAACAGAGCAACCACGTTACAGAAAGGAATCGAAAACTACCGATAGTCTCGAAGTCGATCAACTGCTCCGCACGCCTTTTTCAGGAAACGGTCATCGCAGAACTGCACTGCGATTTCCATGCATGGTTCAACGTCTCAGGTTCGAGACTACGTTCATTAATACGAGCATATCAAGAGGGGTTGTTAACTGTAACAGGTAGGCTACCTTACGCACAAAAACTGTAGCCCTGGAAGTCGAGACAGGATTACCTCCTACCCTGGCGCTGCGGGCGGAAGGTCAGTCAGTCGCAAAGAAACCGAGTGAGGGTATAGACACTGTTTCAGCAAAGCTGCAGACAATCAAAGCTACGTGAACGAGTTTCTGCCAGGAAGTTCAGCGTCATTAGCCATGATACGGTCAGTTCCACGCGGCCATGAAGGCTTGCCAGCAGAATCTGGGGATCCACGGGCGCGAGACATCCCACGCCGCCCCACGGGGTTAGGTCCGTGGGTGCAAAAGTAAAACAGTAAAAAAGTAAAAAAGTAAAAAAGTCCAGGTAAAAAAGTCGGTAGAGCTATTAGTTGATAAAGATCCAAGTGTAGTACTTAAATCTTGTAGTGGTATGTCCACGAAGATTTTCAGTGTGTCTTGGAGTGTTGCTACTGAACGCACCCGGAATTCCTGATAATGGGTCTACATGTTCCCTGGTTCTGCCGCCTTTGTTACGACCCAGTTGCGGGATAGGTAGCGGCTTACTTCTTGAAGAATTTGCCATAGCTCTGTTGGAGGAATTATGTTTGGTGAAAGTCGTCCTGACGCTATTGTTGACAAGCCCCTGTTCATGTTATTAACGTTTTGGTGTAACCAAAGTATAATGGTACCAAGGGTATGATAAGCGTTGTCCAATTTTCGAGCAAAACGAGCCCAAGTTCGAACTTGGGGAGCCCAAGTTCAGTATTGCGTAGAGAAAGGACTATTCACAGCTAGTTCACGACAAAAAGAGAAACCACTTAATTTATTACATCAACAAGCTTATTATTTTATACAATTTTACGAAAGGTCTCTCAAACTTTTTAAAATCATAAGCAAGATTTTTATTCAATCAAATTTTACAATATTGTCTCAATTCTTGAACAATATAGGGCTATTACCGATAGAGTTCTAACTTTTGGGAACCCGAGTTCGGTATTGTGTAGAAAAAGCCCCTTCTCATAGCATGTTCACAGCACAAAGATAAACCACTTAATTTATTACATCAACAGGTTAAGTGTGCTATTAAATCTTATAAAAACTCGCTCAAAACATGACGCTTATGGGGAATTCTTGAGCTATATGTTTACCCAATAGTTCGAACTTATGCTGGGTAGCTCAAGTTCAGTATTATGTAGAGAGAGCACTTTTTCCATCGCATTTTCAGAACAAAAAGAAACCAGTTAATTAATTTCATCAAGTTTATTATTCTATCATATGTATCGATTTTATTTAATACGCGAATACAAAGAGACCGAGCAACGCGGTCTCCTTTTCTTAACAACAAAAAAGTTTATTGACATTTTATTCACTATTTTAACTGCATGAACAATACATGAAACGCAACGGTGTAATCACTAAGAAAGGGTTACATTCACAAGTACAAACTTGAATAGAAAGTAGGAGATTTGACACAACGAAGGTCTATGTTTGGATGTCGAATGAGAAGTTTTAAGCATCCTTCGATTTCTATGAAATATATAAATACAAAATAGATTTAAAATGAATCGGTGTCTGTCTAAGTTAAGTAACGTCACATAAGTTCACTAAATCTTTTCCGTTAAAAGAGATACCATTTGTTTATATTTTTGTTCACGGGTTGAATAAACAAAGAATAACAATTTTAATAAGCTTTATATTGGAGAGAAAATACAATTAACAGCGACTCCAACGGATCATGTTTGCAAGTAGATAAAGTCACACCCAAAGCTACACCCTTCTTTTGGAAAATGCCACGCCTCTGCAAAATGTGTCACGTCAAATATAAAGTTCATACTTTTAAGCATCGAACTTGGGCAGATGCCCAAGTACGAACTTGGGCTGCCCGAGCTCGAACTCGGGCAGATATCGAACTTGGGTCGCAACATTCCTACTGCTAACCTAACACCGGTGTTGAGTTCAGGGTTGCCAGATTTTTTTTTAGTCAGCAAACCTAAGTAACCTACAAAACAAACCAAAAATAAACCATATTCTGGATTTTTCTATATATATCTATATATCTATATCTATATATATATATCTCTCTCTCTCTCTCTCTCTATATATATATATATATATATATATATATATATATATATATATATATATATATATATATATATAGAGAGAGAGAGAGAGATATATATATATATATATATATATATATATATATATATATATATATATATATATATATATATATATATATATATATATATATATATATATATATATATATATATATATATATATATATATATATATATATATATATATATATATATATATATATATATATATAGAGAGAGAGAGAACGTTTCCAAACGTTTTCAGATTTGTGATATTCTGTTACCCATCTAAGTGGAACCCACTGGTTTTAATCTAATTTATACTTTTATAGTGTAACCTAATAAAATTAAATTTACAGCAAAGCCAATCACCACCGTACAGGGAGTGGATATAGGGGTTCAATCCCCCCCTGAATTTTTTATTTTAGAATGTAGACTTTATAATGGGAACAAAACACCCCCGAAAACAAAATCTAACCTAACTAAAAAAATCTACATCTAACCTAACCTACCCTAACTAGACCTAACCAAACTGGCCTAGCTTTTACATTGATTTCCCTATGGTTTGCATAAGCGCGCCTGGGTTAAATGCGTTAAAATTTGTTAAAATATGTTAAATTAGGTTAGGTCTAGTTAGGTTTAGTAGGTTAGATTAGTTTCAGTTAGGTTAGGGTAGGTTTGGTTATGTTAGGACAGGAAAACTAGGAATCGAGGGGGTATAACCCAATAGTACCAGAACACATTCAAGTTAGTATAAACATGACAGGTAGGACGCACCACGGGATAAACCATGGAAAAAGAAACCAAAGACAAATGTATTAATATTATAAAGAATAAGAGTACTTACCAGCAGAACGGAGTTCAGAAGTCACAGAATAATTATAGGCACCCAACAAAAACAATGATTTGACGGTAACTAAAAGGAAGCGGGGAAAACACGTGCGTCAAAACAAGTGTAAACACTAAAGGACGCAGCTAAAGGACGCATATCGCATATCGGGATAAGTCGCGATCATAGAGTAGGTCGCGATATAGCCTACCGGGGAAGCCAATCATCCATAGAAAACTAAAGGAAGCGCGAAATACAAATACAAGGGGGAAAATTCTATAAAAATACTTAGTTGCCAAAACTAATTTACTGAAACTTGTACTAAATTCGAGAGATTATTGTGTAGTTTCAAATGAACCGGTGTCTAGTCATTGAAACAAACCATAAAAAAAACAATAAACCAAGTGAAATTTCCGTAAACCAAAGTCGTTCAAAACAAACCATTTTTCCCTTTTTTGGTTTGGAAAACCACCATCTGGCAACCCTGCTGTGAATGATTCGAATCCGCGTATCCCACAATCGTCACTAGTTCGCTTCCATTGCAATGAATGTCCTTGTTGGGAAATTCTTCGATGTAGGTAGAATTTAGGAGAAATTCTTCAACACCTCTCTACATACTCCTCATAAGGAGTATGTAGAGAGGTGTTGCGATTCCTGGCTTGAACAGACGGCAGCGTGCAATTGCCATTGGAATGCAAAACCTGGCCAGTTGGACAACATTTCTGGATTGATACTTTGAATTGTAAACAAGCAACTACTACAGCGCTTTCGATAACGCTGTCAAAATCAAAGCAAAACTTGTGGGTACTGAGGGAGATGTTTTGTGACATTTCGTGTCGAATCAGTTGTCCCTCTGCGAAGGTAAAATTGTCCTTGTTAATTGTAAAAATGTGCCTTTCAGTATAATCTGGGCAGTTGTTGCCGTAAATGATTTCGATGCTTTCCGGATCAGAAGAGGTGAAACTGCGTAGTACCTTTTCGATAGTAACAGCTTGTTCGTCATCTTGATTTTCATCTGCAATGAATTGATTGAATTTGCATAAAGAATACACATCTCCATCAAACGTGAAACCCATAGGACAACACTTGCGGTAACAATTTGTTGTATTGCATTGTGTTGGCGTATTGTGTTGAGTGTATTCAAGTTGGGATTGACAGACTAAAGCGCGCGTTTTGCCTAAAATGAATATAATTTAATTTAAAGTGAACTGTAGTATGGGATTGGAGTTTTACCCTCTCGTATGGGTCACTTTGAAAGTCCTTGTCTATGCAGTACTCGGAAATAGGGATTGGATTGTCTCCGTCGTGGACCAGTAGGTAGGAATGTCCCATGTCGTCGATACCAATGTGATCATATTCCATTTGAATAAGCTCCGTTGCGCAAGTAAGGTTTAAGGACGATAATCCGTTCGGCTGCTCGCTTGGGGCGGTTTCGGCGTGATGGCCTGGAACACATTTGAACTCTGGCTCAAGCTCGAGGACCTCGTTTGAAGCGCAACAACTTACAGCTTCTGTTGTAGAGTCACTTGCTAACACTCGGGTCACTAATAAAATAGAGATTAGTGTAAACCAGTCCATCCTCCTTTCGGAATCTTCTTTTCTTAGAACTTGAGACAGAAAATAGAACTGATTACAGCCCCGAAATCAGCCTATATCACCAAGTCCTTGAGTATACACGAGCTTCACTCGACCAAAATGCTTTTCAACTGAACTGCCTCTGTAGGACGTTTATAATGTTACAAGGGTCGAGAAAACCCACTAGTTCCCGTCTTTGCCAGCAACTGGTTTTTGGTCATTAAAATGCAAGATGAACCCCGGATCCAAACTCGCATGGCAACGTTTTCGAAGCTTTGCCACCGAGGAAAAGGTCTCTGCGTACACTTTCAAAACTTCCCCGCACAATAGATTTCTTCAGGATCTGTCCTTGGGAGACTCGAGTTAATCTATAGGTATTGGTATAAGTATTTACTGTATCATACATCTATACATTGCAAAAGTCCCTTACTGACAGCTGTAATGACACAAGTCATTGCCACTACGTACGTCGTGTTAATTATGTTAGCCTATATTTCCTATCCGGTGCAACTTGTTGCTATGCGCACTCGCGCAAGTATACATGACTAATAAATGAATGGTCCCAGACAAAAAGGGTTGCGGAAAGAGAGCAGAGTTCATTACAGGTGGGTTCGAATTTTGAGTTCCGCAAACAGATGGCCAAGTCCATGTATCTAGGAAGTCACGTGACCTTGAAGCATTTTGTCTCTACCCTTTTTCAAAAAAGAAAATGGACATTGGGATTGAAAACCACTGATGCCTGGCTTTGATAGGTTTATGTAGACTAAAGAGTTTTCCTGGCTTTAGCAGTACACTAAAGGGTTGGCTTTTAATTGATTTGCGTATTAAGGTAGGATCGATGGGAAGAAAGAACAGAATGTGAACCTTGTTTCACAGGTGGGATTAAAATAATAGTAGAAACAGATAGAATACCTAAGAGAGTTTGGTTTAGAACCAAATTCTGGGCAGGAGCTGCAGTGAATACTTATACTTATGATACAGTGAATAATTATACTTGTATGATACAGTCAATACTTGTACGACTACCTAAAGATTAACTCGAGTCTCCCAAGGACAGATCCTGTAATAAATCTATTGTGCGGGAAAGTTTTGAACGGCACATTGCCATCCTATTTGAACTTAGGATACCTAAACATAAAAGTTCATCACTTTTACCAAGACCCATCAGATGTTATAAGTGTCAAAGATTTGGCTCTATCAGCTCTGTTTGACATATCAGATTTGACAAATCAGCTCTGTCTGTAAGGCGAGAGATAGATGTGCGCACTGTGGTGGAGAACACGCCACGACAATCTGCGAAAACAAGAAAGAGGGAAAGGAGCCAACATGTGCAAACTGTAATAAGCAACATACTGCAGCGGATAGGAACTGCGAGTTTTTGAAACGAGCCAAAGGGAACCAAACTCAGGCAAACCGAAAAGCGGACACATCAGGTGATCAGGCCATAAAACGTAACGAGGTAGAACACATTGAAAAGAATCAAATATCGGTTAATAACATCAGGGCAGGAGAAATCGCAGAAAAAGAAGAAGACAGAACAGTTCAAGAACTCATGGAAAAAGCGAAAGAAAACTTTAGTAGTAGCGAAACAAAGCTACAGTGAGGTATTACAAGGTCAGAAAAAGGAACAAGAGAGACAAACAAATCGAGAGGAAAGGCAACAAGACGAAGAGAAGCCAGAAGATGAAAAAGAGACAACTGATTTGGGGATCTGGGTAGGAGGATTGGTCAGAAAAGGAATTTCAGTAGTTTTGACAGGAGGGAAATGGGAAGAAATCTGCAAGGAAGTAAACAATGTTATTAGGAATGGAAACTTTATACAACAAATAGTAACATGGATTGCGAGGGCATAAACATTTTAGCTTGGAATGCCAGGAGCATAAGGGCCAACGTAGATTCTTTAACAGCCTATTTAAGTGATTTAAAAAAGAGAATAGATGTTATTTTTATTTGTGAAACATGGCTAAAAGAAGGGGTGACAATTAATTTAAGAGGTTACGAGGAATATAGAGTAGACCGAAAAGGAGACAGAGGGGGAGGAGTACTATTCTGGGTTAAAGAAGGTATTCAGTGGGAGAAAATAAATATGAAAAGATACAATAACGGGGCCTTAGAATTTATAGGAATAAAAGTAGTGGGAAAAGGAAAGAAGCTTTATTTAGCTGTGCTATACCTACAGGAAAAAGATAAAGAACACCGAATCACAATAGCAGAATATCAATATTATATGGGACAAATTGGGGATTCTTTGGGGAGGATTTGGATTGGGTCCCAAATCAAAGGGCATCTTTTCGGGGGCCGTTTATTTGAGAAATGTATGAGTTCGGTTTTTTCTCTTGAAAACCTTAGATGAAGTTGTTTTCCCCATTTCTCCAGAGCCGTGATATTGTTCGAGATCAGGTTGACATTGTTCTCGCTGGAGCGACCTGACACGGGGATGAGGAAATTCTTCGGCAAAGATCTGCGTACGAGTTTTCTTTCTTTGAAGGACACCGAAGGATTTGTTAACGTAGATTAAGAAGAGAGTCGGAGAGAGAGGGGAACCTTGCGGTACACCTTTCGTTTAGTGTGAGAACTGGACTGGACTTTGTTTTTCATTGAACCTATGCCGTTCGGTTTTCAAGGAAGCTTTTGGTCCAAAGTACTCATTTTTGTTTGGGTGTTGATCTTACAGAGTTCTTTAATTAACTTAGTGTGGCATACATGATCGAAAGCGATGGCATCCGTACATCCAATAATAGGGCTGTGTGAATTTTTCCTTTGTCGAAACTTGTCAGGATTGCGTTGCTTAGTTCGATTTGAGCATCGGTAGTTGATTGATTGGGTGTAAAAATCCCCATTGAATATCGGAGAGTATGTTTTCGTTGTCTAGGAATGTTTTCAGTCGATTGGAAATAGCTTTTCTAGGATTTTGCTCCAAATCGGTAGAACGTTATTTTGAGGAATGTTTTTAATGGATGAATAGTCCGTTTTGTTCGGCTTAGGTAGTGGTGGGACCTTTGCTGCTTTCCATGATTGAGGATAATGTCCCAGGGTAAAGGACGCGTTGTAAATGTGTAGCACTGTCTTGCCAATTGCTCTCCAGAGAGTTCATTTAAGACTTTGGCTTGAATTGAGTCCACTCCTGGGGATTTAAAAGGTTTTAGGCTCTGTAGAATTTCTAGTATTTCTCCGGAGGAAAAGTTTGCTGTAACGTGGTTGCTCTGTTGCGACGGGGGCTAATTTTAGACTGCATATAAAATGTAATACCATAATTTTGTACAATATACAATTAATTAATTTGTAACACCTTGCCGTAATGGCAATGCAGGCAGACAATGCGATCACGCAGTCCAAATTCGAACTAATTTGATAGCCTGCTATCACCCGCGATTACGAGTTTTGGACAGCCAGTCCTGCCCTCAAGGTGCGACTTTGGACTTTGATCATGGATAGCGAGTCCAAGGATAGCCTGTGAGAACCAGGCTTAAAGCAAACACAAGCCACTTCATCAAACTAGCTACATTATTTAGTGGACTCGGAAGGTAAAGAGGTTGTTTCCACTTGAACGGAAAGTAATAACTCTGTCCGACTCACTGTAGTCGTTTGAGCGCTTCAGCTCTGAACAGATGCCTTTGTCAAAGCACAGTACACTACCCAGATATTAACTGTTGCCATGGGAGGATTAGTGAAGACTATTTTTGCGGCAGAAATCCCGAAACAAGATTTAGTTTCCACCTCGCGTTGGTGGTGGGACCTTTGTTTCATCATTGGTTTACCGTTATCTAAGCAAAGTTACGGTTTCCGAGTCAAAGTATTTACCATAGTAATTCTTATGTGTGACGTAACAGTGGGCTTAGTAAGCATTACCAGTACCATTTATGACGCTCTCAAGGGATCACCAATGTCCAGTGCTTATCACTATGGTAATGTACTGGCTTATTTCTCTGTTTTCACTGCGACCACAGTGCTCCATATTGTGTTAGTATTGAAGCTGGATGAGTTGCGCGCAGTAATATTGGCCTCTAATCAGCTTATTACTGTCGATTTGAAGCTGAGAAAATGGTTTAAGATTACTGAGAAACTGACGATAGCTTTCTTAGTCATCATAGTAAGTTTTTTTCTTTTTGGGCGAGTTAAAGTACGGTTACGTAAAGCGATTATAACTGCAGCAAGTGGGAGTCGCAGTACTGGTTATCGTCATAAACACAGAAATAAACTTCGATTTGTCGACAACTTTGTATATTGCGGTCTGGATGCTATGGGTATTTTCGTCTGTTTACCCAAGAGTCATTGGTTACACCATTACGCTATTGATTACTGCGTTGGGGTACCAGTTTACATTGCTAGAAGAAATTATGCAGACAGAAATCTTGATTTCTTGGGAGAAGCTCTACGAACGCCACGTGCAGCTCTGCGAACTATCAAAGAAACTACAGAAATGCTTCGACATGTCCCTAACGATAATTATGGGCACTTCCCTGGTCCATCTCTGCGTTGGCGGCTTTTATGCAGCGCAAGATATAGTAGCCGGTTACATTTCTAAGCAATCCATTATTGAACTTTTCTTTTTGGTTGAGTATTGCGTGAGATTATCTTGCCTCTGCGTGGCTGGTGACTACTTACGCGACCAGGTAAGGAAAATCTCATAGACATATACAGAAATGTAGTACTATTTCTGCCAAAAAACAGGCAAGTTCTTTGGCATTGCAACTGGCGAAAGTTGACTTGAAAGTCCTTCACATCGCTCACAGTAAAGTGGTAATGTAACTTAATTTCTTAATATTACTTCGGGTACGAGCAATAAGATCGCTCCAAATTTTTGCAGATCGTCCCAAGTTTCGCAAGGAACGTTCGCAACCTGGAACCCCTAACTTCATTTTCGGTTTATGGCTTCTGTCATTTGAACAAATCCTTACTTTTAACGGTAAAAAACAGTGGAAGAAATATTTATATATATATAACATAATTATTATTAATATTATTGTCTTTCTAGTTCCTGGCAGCCTTCATGACCTATTTTTTGCTCTTATGCCAAGTACAAGCCACGGAGAAAAACTCAAGTCACCAGTTCTGCAACTCTACAGTCTTTTGCGGTAATTTAAAGACCAAGTAACAGTAAATCGCAGTCATATTTCTGCAGTAACATAAGAAGTCAGATTTCAGCAGTATTTTATTTATAATGAGTAATAATACAGATAAAAACTATATACAAATAATACAGATACAAATTTCTTACAGTAACACGCTATTACTTCGCAGATTTCCCGTCGTTAAAATTTCTTCTAATTAAATAAATTTAAGCTGCAATTAGTTAATTAAACGTGCTAATAATTTAGCAGTGCCACTTAGGTCACACAGATCAATACAAAAGGCGACCATAGTGTCCAATCATTCTACGAGTCCACTACTTGTGCTCATCATTTCTGCATGTAAACAACTATTTGAGAAACACTGAAGTTATGCCTGTTTGAGAGGCCCAAACTATTATCCTAACTGAACTTTGACGGAAATTCGCTCTTAATTTTGGACAGGAGCCATTCGTCCTCTTCCACTATAAGGAGTAGAGTAAAACTCACGTTGGCTGGGGTCTTGTCCAAGTCTTCAGTTGGAGCAATTGGTCTTTTACAGGGGGTAAAGCAGAAATTTGTGGTGTTGTGAAGATTATTTCCGCGACGAAAGTACCAGAACCGGAAAGTTTAACCCACATGTTGCGCTGGTGGCTAAGGATTTGTTTTATAGTTGGTTTACCGCTAGGTGAACCAAGTATAGAATGTTCTTCTGATCGGAGATATTTCTGTTGGCATACCATACTAACTTATGCGACCCAGAAATATCTGAAAGAAATAATTTATATTTCTACCAATGGAATCAGCACCACTGTATCGTACTATAACGTCTTTCTTGCTACCAGTGCATTGCATGTTATATTGGTACGGAAACTCAATGAGTGTCGGACAGTAATACCGGCCCAAAATCTTCATCATACTGTAGACACAAAACTGAAGAAATATCTTCAGATTATTACGGCGCTGATGATCTCTTTCCAACTCTAACCGTAAGTGTGACCGGTTACGTTTACTTCAGTTTTGAACCATGCTGACAGAAATACTTTTACTAGCGTCTAGTATTACTGCAGTTAGCTGGTAGAAATGCGTTTACGGTCATGTACGGCACATCAATCATTGATTGGTTCCCATCGTCGACTCCTCTGGTCTGAGTTTACAGAATCTGAATCACTGTGCATGTCTGGCGTCCTAGATCATACTAAGGTTTTCGACAAACGTTCGTAACCTCGAATACTTGACTATGTTTTCCGCGGGAGGTTTCTTTCGTCTCGGAAAACCTTTAGTTTTATCGGTAAAACAAAGAAGTCGATCTTTAAGAACTTACTTCCTAAAATCTCTTCCCTAACAGATGTTGGCAGCAATAGTGACGTACTTTGTCCTTCTCTGCCAGATAAAAGCCGCTGAGAGCGGTTCATCAAGCTAATCCATCCAGCCTTGAATTATTAAGTTAATTCTGCGCTGTAATAACATGCTTAAGCCAGCAATTCACCTTTTCTTCACTGGACACACAGTAATATAATGCACCCGGGAACGGTTTGGTAGTTGACCCTAGAGTTAAAAGTCCTTGTACGTGGGGTCTAAAGATTCAGTTTCCAAACTAGCGAAAACTGGAGAGCGAATACGACGTCCAAAAATCAAGAGAGGGAGGAGTAATGGCAATGGTGGTGTCGATTCCAGCATGAAAGGATTTCGAATGAAAATGGCGGACAAGTAGGATAACTAAAAGATAATTTTTTGGAATCAGTATTGGAAATTTGGCATCTATAGAAAGGGAGGAATTTGACAAACGGCCTTTACATCTGATCAATCCGACAAAATCCAAAAATAAATTCAGCGGTCTAACTTGCGAAGGCATCTTGGACTTCTTAGGTTGTTGAAGGTAGCTTAATTCACTTGGAAAGTGACGAGACTGTACGTAGCTAAGGACTCGAAGTTGGGTGTAACGCAGTTCTTCGGAAGTAAGTGGTGTAGTTCGCTTTGATCTTCGACAGTTTTGGAAGAAACCAAACATCCAAGCTACTGAACGAATCAAAGCAGAAAATGATTCGAACTGAGAGACAAAACAGGGATCAGTAGGTGTAGATGAATCAGTTTGACAAGGCAGGATGCTAGTGTTTAGGATGTTAACAAATTTACTTAAAAAGCAATGTCGATAAAACGAACACGTAACAAAATGTGGTTCCATGTAATAACTCCGATTCTATTGTGGCCATATAAGTAACAACCAACCAAAGAAAAGAAAACGGTACATAACCAAAACAACAATACTCTAGCAACAAAAACACGAAGAACTATGAAGTTCTTCCTTTCACGCCAGCCTTCTTCAGGTTCCTGCACATAACTCCGATAGTATTCACGATTGCTGAGTTCTAATCATGGGCGAACGCTGGTCTACCGAGGTAACTTTGTTTCTCCTAGAGGAGGCTAAGAACAATCAGCAAAGCCTGCGTGCCAGATTTTCTATAACAATAACGAACTTGAAAAACAAACTATGGGAGCATATCACTATCAATGTTATCGTGCATTCTCCCAGAAACTGTAAAGTGGGACAAGTAACAAAAACGAGAGAAAATCTCCAATCTACGTGTTCTGCCAACATCCGACAATATTTGAAAGCCCGAGCGGCAACAGGTACGTTATTTTTTTTAAATAACATTTCAAACCGGTGTGAGCAGAAATCATTACTGCTTCTGTATTGAATAGTTTCGTGTTTGACCAGACTTTCACATGTCAAGACTACGGCTGTTGGTGCGAGCAAAACCTAGAAGGTTTGGGCGTGATACTGCTCAACCACCATTTTCCTCTTGGCCAATTGTGAACTGGCAAAGAGTGGGCGTGGCCTTGATCCTGGGTTTTCCAAGAGTAGAGACATTATTTTTTTAGTAGTGGTCATTAGAAAGTCAAGGACAAGAAAGCTCTTCGCGGAAACAATCACGACCGGTTGACTTTGATAAATTGGATGTAAAGTTTCGAATTCATTGAAGTAGCAATGTTAACCACTGTAGGCGTTTTCGTTTATAGTGCACGAGGTTGAAAACGTACTACTCGACTGCCTTATGCAAAGCATCTCCACTGCCATGGTACCCCGAGCACACTTGGGACATCGACGAAGTCTACACGGAGCTAGCCTTACAAAACTCAACAAAGTTTTGCGTGGAAAAACTTTTTGAACAATGTCAGGTAAGAATTACACTTTAATTCTTTTAAAACTCATCTGCGTACTCGATGTCCACTTCAGGAACAATTACAAAAAGGCGGTAGCTACCGCATTCTGATCGAAGGAAACGCCGGCTATGGAAAGTCAACCTTGATGCTTAAGATCGCTTCTGATTGGTCTGAAAGAGACCCAAATGATCACACCAAGTACAGCAGCCCTTTTAGTCTACTGTTTGTAGTAAAATTGGGCTCCGTTGGTGAAGATGTAAGTCTACTTAAACATGGATCATCAAGGCTCTATTTGTTCCTAAATTTAAACCAGGAAAACATCTTGAGTTACATGGAATCAATCTACGACGAGAAGATGGACACAAAACTTAAGAATATATTAAAAAGTAAAGGAGCAGAAGAAGTTCTGATTCTCCTAGACGGGTACGATGAGACCAATGCTAAGACCAAGAAAGAAGTAGGTCAGATAATGAAGAAAGACACGATGAGCAAGTGCCACGTGGTGCTCACATCGAGATGCGGACATGTGCCCGATGATGTCAAAGCTAACGCCAAGCTTGTAACAGTTGAAGGCTTTGGACAAAGACAAGTGGGAGTGGCAGTTGGCAAGTTCTTCATCAAGGCAGGTAACTTAACCAAAGCCAATGTTATAAATTGTTTCGATAGACCGCTCGGAGTGTCGGATTCCGATAGCGAACTCGATGACTCGATCCTACCTAGTAGCGATGATTTCAAAAATGTTGAAGAACTTTACAAACTAAAGCCTGAAGCTGAACGACTCAGTCTGGAGCAATTCAAGCAATTCCTACGGAAGCTACGAGTCGAGAGTCCTTACAAGGAACTAGCTTAAAGTCCACTGCTTTGCGTCATGATGTGCTGCTTAGTCAGCGATTGCCCGAACGGTGAACTACCTTCAACTGTTTCGGGTCTTTACTTTGCCCTGATCAACCGGAACCTGTACCGCGCAGCCAGGAAGCAAACTGGAGAATTCTGGAACTTGAGTGTCCTCGACAGTCGAATCATCGAAGGTCATGAAAGCTACCTCCAAGAGTTTGGTCGTCTTTGCGTCAACGGTCTGAAAACTAAAAGCATGAGTTTCTCCTTGTTTGATATAACGGGAAACAAATCAAAGGCTGAAACTACCGACGTCAAAGTTACTCAACTAATCGAGGCAGGAGTGCTGTTACAAAACACTGAGTTTAACACCAAAGCGAATATTCCTCGCTACCAAGTTCCTCATCGAACCACGGCAAAATGTCTAGCCGCCTACTTTCTTGGTAGAGAAACCGACCAGAATCTATTGGAACAGAACTTACTTGACCTGTATCGGATAGAGGCCAGCTTCAATGAAGTTGCGGTTTCCCTGATAGAAATGGGAAAGTCGAGGTGTTTAGTCGACGCTTTCCGTGTCATTAAGTTTCCTTCCGACTGTCTTAACAAGTTTATGGAAAATTATTTCATCCAATATGGTGCCGCTGGTACCTGGTCCGAATTTAAAGATGCTCTGCCGAACGCGTACGTCCAAGCTAAACTATTTACATGTGAGGAGCAGATCACTGTTAGCCCAGCTGAGCCTAGCCTAACTCTGCTTCATCTGGTTGAAGAGCTCGGCAAGAAGAACATTGGAGAAAAAAACGCACACCGTTCATTTCCAAGGGATTGCCTTGTTTTCCTTTACTTAGACCGTTTTTGTTCACAAAGTGTTCCAGTTCTGTTGCAGACTTTATCCAAGTCCGGTGTTCTTCATATATTGAAATTTGGTTCAAGCTACGATACAATTGGCGATGTCACTCGCAATCTTCAGGGGTGTCTTAAAGCTGATTCCTGTACTGTTAAGTTGCTCTTTGTTCGCTGTACAGAAGGTATTTTAAATTAACTATCTGGATTTTAAATGCTGTTTTGGCTATTTTTAATACTTAGATTTAATACCGGTCGTGACCGAGGCCATGCAAGAGGTTCTTGAAGCTTTCCGTCTGAAGCATTTCGAGATCTACCCAAATTGTAAGTGCGGGGAAGTGCTGTAGTTATTTGATCGCAGACGTTGATGTGATGTAATGTGGACGTCTCCAAGGTGATGCTGCAACACACTACAACTTACTCTTTGAATTCTTATTGCAGGGCAGAAAGGTGATACATCACCACTATCGGAAGTATTGACTGGGAAGTGGGTGTCTCGCTTCATATGCATGGATACGAGGTATAAGAACAATAGCCACGTAATCAGAACTATTAAGTAACGAGGTTTTTCTAGTTGTGGTGTGTTGAAACCAATATTAAAACTAGTTTCGAAGCCTGGATCCTGTTGCAATGCGCTGGACCTCCACGAAAATAGAGAGTTATTGCTTGAAGACCTAGTGATGCTCGCCAGTAAACTTGAAACGCTAACGCTTCGAAACCGGGATGTACACTTTTACGTGAGTGAGAAAATTGTACAACTGCACTTCCCAAAAACTTTTCACCCTCGCGCCATCACTCTTTTCATGAATAATTCAATCACTATTCCCCCTTGTTTATACGAAGAAATTCCTTTTTACTCGTATTACAGGTTACTGAAACCAGCAAGTACGCGGTAAAAGAAAAATGGTCTCTGAAAAGTCTTCATCTTGTGAACGTTTCACTCAAGTTTCATGGATTGCTTCCGTCAGCTGATGAGAACCAAGAGCTCCTCCTTGCTTGGAGAACGGCGGCACTAAGCCTGGAGGAATTGTTCATCGATAACTGCATGTTTCCAATCAAACTGTTCAGTTGGTTGAACCTAACTGCATCTAATCTGCGAACTCTCTCCATTGGCTCAGTCTTTATCTATAGGGAGACGAACGATAACGTGGTTTACCTTAAATCATTTCGTGATGATCAGCTGTTTACAAATTTGAGTTTCGAAGATCATGGTCAGTTCGTTCACATTCAAGAGTTTCGTTACGATCTGTTGTTGGAAGCCTAAACCCGAAGTAGTGGAGACAATATCGAAGAGTTGTCATTATTACGCACCTTTTGGCAAAACAGGGATGCACTGATGCTGCATCCGATCCGAGAAGCCCTTCAACGCTGTCCGAGGATAAAGCGAGTCAACCTGGATATTGCTTTGAGATCTGATTTATCAGAGGTCTCCATAGGTTCTGGTCCTTCAAGTCCATTATCCTCCAGTGATGAGGAAGCTTTGAAAAGCAGTAATATGTACTTGGCTTTGTTCAAAATAGTTTTAAGTGTTCCTATGCTTCAAACTGTAAGTTCTGAGTTTTTCTTTAACCACTGTGAAGAAATCGGTACATTCCATGCCATATAACTTAATAAATTTGCCATTGCCAAATAACTTATTTTTACAGGGGAATGACGTATTGCCGGACATCAGTTTTCGAACTTCGAAATTGACACTAATAAATCTTGACTGCGCTTAATCGCTGACTTTTGACAAAGCCCGAGTCCACAGCCAAATAGGGAAAAAGGTTTCCTTTCCGGAAGTCGTACTATACCTTCCAAAAAAAACGAGTATAGGGAAACCACAGTGGTCTAATCCCCTACCCGTGGGATTAATTAAAGACTGCTTAACGAACCGATTTGTAGGTCTCCTGTCTAAAAACCAAACCGAAACGTATAGAAAGCGGAATCCGTTTTAACCCTGGGCTGTAGAAATTTATCGAAATACCACTATTTCTCATTCCAAGAATTTCTCCCTTTTTGTCTGATGTCAGATGAGGAGCCATGTTTATTAGAAACTGACATGCAAGTGTGATATAGACTAGTAATATTACCTTTCACAAAAATAACCCCACCTCGGAGAAACTAGGATTCTACTTTCCTTAGTTTTGGTTTGGTTTTACAGAGGAGCGGGTTCGACCGAGCGAATTTTAATTAATCCCACGGGTAAGGATTAGCCCGCTGTGGTTTCCCTATACTCGTTTTTTTTGGAAGGTATAGTACATCTTATTTCGTGAACTCCCACGGTACTGTCTTGATTGTGACGGAAGGCCCTCAATGGTGTGTTAAATAATCCCAAAAAGAAACTATTGTCTAACACACCTACGCCAACCAACTCTTACTTTTTTATACAAGGATTCTAGAAGAAGGGATATTATGTGTTTTAGCATTCCTGTTCCAGAAATTGAAGGTGCTCAGCCCTACCAGTTTCAGCCTGCACAGAACAGGCGGAAGCTTTCCAATGTGGCTGATTTGGCAGCAACGGGAGGGGCAATTGAAATGGAAGATTCTGTCGTTTCTGACTCGTAACTTACTTTTACTATCCAAAACATCACGTGCTTCGATACAACTAAAATAGGCTCAAACTATACGGGGAGTATTTTCAGTTTAAAAGTGGGGCGTGCTTATATGCAGAATACGCAAAGCATTGGCAAATGACAAGTCACGACAAGCATTGCCCTCGACCAGTGGTCTTCAACCTTTTTGGGCCGCCGCCCACTTTTGCCAAATTTTCCATAGTCAAAACCTTCCAGCGCCCCCCTGTGACTATTTTTACGAAGATAAAATATTATGAGTAAAATTACGTCAATTTACCATATACATAAGCTTTTTAAATATAACATCACTATTAATTTTTTTAGTAATCTTATATTTTTATATTCCAGAATATCAAATGACTTTTTTTCTTAATACAACCATTTCGATGAAGTTCGAATTCAATCCGAGTACATAAAACACAGAGAAAACTTCCATGGCTCGTTACTAATGTAGTTTGTTTTACATGGCAGATAGGTTGCACATAAGGTTTCTGAAAGTTTTTTTACGTGACTTAACGCAAGAAATGAATACGTAGTTAGTGGGAGCCCTGACACTGGTGTTTGACGACTATAGCTTCTATATCTGGCTTCATATTAGTGAGAAAGAGACGAAGATCTCCTCTCTCAACTATATCTAAGCGATTTCTTTGCTTGGTTAGCAAGTTCAGCACAGCGCTGAAGCCTGTTTCGACTAAATAGGACGTAGGAAACGCCAGAAGTGGCAATTCCATTTCTTTCCATAAAGTCGGGTAACGAAGTGTAATTTCTTTTATCTGCCACAGCTTCGTGTATCCTCCCTGGTCAAAATAGAGTCGTGCTTCTGGGTCATTTCGCAATTCCACTAGTTCCTCTTGATGAGCCATTTCTGCATTGTCTGCGGTAGAAAGGAAGGGGTTGACCATCCACGGCGCTACGTTCATGTCCAGTAGATCACGGAAACGATTGAGCATATCTAACTTTAAAGCACTGAGATGTTTTCCAAATTTTTCGATATCGGACAATTCAAGCTCTTCAGAAATTGAGAAAAGTTCGGGAAATTGGTAAAATTCATTCCTCAGAATGTTTTGACGAAACAAATCTAGTTTGTCATTGAACGGCGCGATAGAACGCTTGCAGTCTATCAGAGTGACACACTTTCCCTGAAGTTGCAAACTAACCTCATTAAATTTCCTATAAAGGCCAGTCAAATAAAATGCGTCTTTCTTAACCTTTTCCAGATCATTACAGAAACAAATCTCGCCGGTTTCTAAGTTGCTTAGCCACAAGGTGTTGCCTATGGACCATGCAATGAATTGAGAAGATGCTTGGCACTTCTTCTTTCAAAAAGGCGACCAAGCCTTTATAACGCCCAATCATAGAAGGGGCTCCATCAGTTGCGCATGCAATGATGTTCTTCAATGGTATTTCGTTTTTTTCGAAATACAGTTTCAGTGCAGCAAATACCGATTCGCCTTTTGTATCAGTGACCAATTTCTCAGCAAAAAGCATTTCTTCTTGCAAAGCACAATTATCGTCAAAATATCTCACGTATGCCATCAGTAAGGAAGAATTATCAGCCAGCGTTGTCTCATCTAGCTGTACCGAAAATTTCCTGGCTTTAAAGGGCAATAGCCTCGAGTATAGCGTATTGATATTTGGATGGATTCTTATTGTACACATTATTCTAAAAACGGGAAAATTTGTTTAAAATTTTTCTGACTAGCCGTTCCTGAGTTATGGGCTTGCGAAGTTTTTTGCATTTTCCCGCCACGGGCGCGTGACGTAGATAGTGGAGGCGCGGCCCAGGAGCGCTTTGTTATTCACTGGCACTGTATAGACTTCTTCTGTGCTTCCTAAGTTTTAGTGAAAAAATGGCAAGTAAGCTGCCATCAGAGTCGATTACTAAAAGTTCTGGTAACCAGTGTGCTGCTTACGGTTGTAAAAACTATGTTACTGCTGGTGTAGGGATGTATAAATTCCCAAAAGATGCACAAAGAAGACGGCAATGGGTTTTGCAAGTACAAAGGACTAGGGCTGATTTTGTGGAAGCCCAAATGAGCAAGTGGGTGTCTCTCTGTGGTGATCATTTCACCGAAGATCAATTCGACAGTAGTGTTGATCGACAGTTAGCAATGGGACTTAGGGCAAAACGTCGTGGTAGGAGTTTGTTGCCAACCGCTATCCCTACTAAGTTTGATAGGCCGGCTACTGTGTCTGGGGTGCGAAGTCCACCCAAACCTCGGAAAACCTCAGCTATTGAGAAAAGACAACGCCATAACGTAAATATACTCCAACGTTTGAAGACCAAATAGGGTAATGACATATGCACGTTTTAGATTATCCAAGAATTGCTGCTTCAAAGCGAAAGTACAAGTTCTGTCCCAACAGTTGCCACAAGCACTTGTACGTCAGACTCGGTGCCTGACTTAGTTTTTTCGGAGTCCACACCCGCAATTGATCTGGAAAACAATGAAGAAGAAGTGACTTTGGCCGAAGCTAACATGAAAGATTTCTCTTGTCAATTTTCCGGAGTTGAAATGGCAGACTTTTCTTGTCAGTTCTCCGGTATGACGACCCAAGACTTCTCTTGTCAGTTTCCTGAGGACGGGCTACTTTTGCCGGTAAATAGGATACCAATGCATATCAAACGTTCTAAATTGGAGAAACTATATGTAGGAAAAGAACCCGCTTCCAAGAAGCAGTACCTTTACCTCAGAAAACCTGAATAGTACCCTAACTGAACAGGGCTATCCCTTTGACGACGATGTAGATTTTGAACCGGACGACGAATACGAGGACACGGAATCGGACATTTCACCCGTGAAAGAGTAAATTATATTGATCCAAGAATGTATTCTATATAAAGGCATTTACTTCTAGGGAACAAGCTAGCTCTCCAATTCCACCTTTTGATCAAAGAAACAAAGAACGCAAGTTTATGGTTTTCGAGAGTCAGTTGCGAACTCTCTTTGATCTTTGTTTTTACTGCCGGGCAAAAAACACGCGGATCGATTTGAAACTCACAGGGAGTTGTCTCCTAGTTGAACAAAAATGCTTGGATTGCGACCGTAATTGGTAACTATCTGGTAGCAATTTTGAAATGTTCAAAGTGGTGGCGACCTTTGAGCCCTATATGGCTCAAACTGGTAGGCCTGAGCACATTGTTGAATTACAGGCACAGGAATGACAAAAGCCTGGTCAAATTCCGTCCCTTCATCTTCTACAAAGGGGCTTCTGTCACAATAATCGGTCTCGTCAAAACCTTCTGCCATTTTACTCGTTGAATATCGCGTTGACACTTCGAAAGTACACAAAACACACGGTCAGCTGAGCGCCCAGGAAGCTTAGCCCTCCACTATCTACGTCATCAAGGCCACGTGACCGCGTTGGCCAATGGCAAAATATGTATCGTTTGAATTTTAGACTTCTTATTTTCTTATTATCTAGGTTATGTTTTCGCGTATGATAAAAAGACCCATAAAGTTAGAAAATATATTTGTTACTCCTTTTAATAAGACAAAGTTGTTTTTTGGTGGCTATTGCCCTTTAAGCTTTGTGGCAAGTTGAAATTTCACGTCATTAGCCATCTCATCGATACGCCTTTGCATGGAGGTTGCACTCAGAGGTATCACGTTGAGAAAGTCAGCAGGGTTTTGACGCATGACTGTAGTAATGACCTCCTGCAGAACTGGCCGAATTAGCTTTTCGCCAATAGTGTGGGGTTTACCACACTTGCTAATAAGCTCGGCAATTTTATAAGAAGCGATAAGCCCATCTTTAGCCAACACATTTTCCTTCTGAAAGAGGGATGTAACGGTGGTACGGTTTAGAAATTTCTCCCGCAGCTCTTTAAAAAAATCAAGCGATTTTTCCTTCATATCCGAGTGAATCACATTAAAATGTTCTTTCAGCCGTGATGGCTTCATTGCTTCGTTAGAAAATGATTTGTTACACAACAGACACAATGGGAGGCGTTTGTCGCCAGGTGACTCAATAAGTCTAAAATTCAAACGATACATATTTTGCCATTGGCCAACGCGGTCACGTGGCCTTGATGGCGTAGATAGTGGAGGGCTAAGCTTCCTGGGCGCTCAGCTGACCGTGTGTTTTGTGTACTTTCGAAGTGTCAACGCGATATTCAACGAGTAAAATGGCTTTGACGAGTTTTTGAAGGTTTTGACGAGACCGATTATTGTGATAGAAGCCCCTTTGTAGAAGATGAAGGGACGGAATTTGACCAGGCTTCAGTATACCTTCAGTAATAATATGTTTTTATTTGTGGTGTTTTCTCTTTTGTTATTTTTAGAACTAAGTTTTTTAATTAGAGATTATTTATTTTTTTATATTATGTTTGAATCATCTTTGATTCCTACCTATTTACTTATTTTAGGGTGAGGTTATCAACCTGCACGATTGCAGGCAGGCTTATATTTTTTATTTTATACTTTAATTGCATCTTTGCCTTTGTTGATTTGTTTTTTTGTTATAGGCTCATATTGGCTCAGATTATTGGCTCAGATTGTTATAGGCTCAGATTTGGGTACATTAAATATATGTTATATAGGGTATTTTTCATATTTTTCAAACCCATTATTTTTTGCTTTTTTAATATTAGCTTTTTTAGTTAAAATGCCTATTTATTTTTTTCATTTGTGATTACCTAAGGCTCACGTAGAGGCTCCTATTGCCGGTTCTATGATTTTAGCAGGAATCTTGTTGAAGCTAGGGGGGTATGGGTTAATGCGAGTTATATATATTAATATTTCTTGTGTTATAACATGAGCGCCACTTGTTATTAGAGTTAGAATAGTAGGGGCCTTATTAACTAGATTTATTTGTTTGTGTCAGAGAGATATTAAGTCTTTGATTGCTTATTCTTCTGTGGCTCATATAGGTTTGGTTCTTGGGGGGATTTATAGTTTCTATTTTTGAGGATGGAATGGTGCTTTAATTATAATAATTGCTCATGGGTTAGCTTCTTCTGGTATATTTTGTCTAGAAAATATATCATATGAACGAATTACTTCACGAAGTTTATTATTAACCCGCGGGATACTTAGATTATTTCCTAGATTAACTATTTCATGGTTTTTACTTTCTTCTGTAAATATAGCAGCTCCCCCTTCATTAAATTTATTTGGTGAGATTTCTTTAATTAATTCTTTAGTAAGTTGAAGAGTATGGATAATAATCTTGGTGGGGTTAAGTTCATTTTTCGCTGCAGCTTATTCACTTTATTTATACTCTTCTTCTCAACATGGATCCCCCCTTAATTCTATCATTTCAAGAAATCCTATTACTGCTCGAGAATTATTATTGAGATTCTTGCATTGGTTTCCCTTAAACTTATTAATTTTATTGGATTGAGTATGTTTTCGTAGTTTAAATAGAATAGAGGTTTGTGATATCTCAGGTGTGTTTATCACTGGAGACAATGTTTTATCATTGTATCATATTATTGCATGTTGTTTTTATTTTTCGAGAATATTAATTTTAATATTAGGGGTGGTTGTATTAATGTTTCAGAGCAGAAATTTTATTGAGTTTAATTTTTTTTGTATTAATGGGGTTAGAGTTTCGGCAACTTTTTTAGTAGATTGAGTTTCTTGTTTTTTTATTAGCTTAGTTCTTTTTATTTCCGCTACAGTAGTTTTATATAGATGAAGCTATATAATTCATGATTTAGGTGCAAATCGATTTATTTTAATTGTTACCGGGTTTGTGTTTAATATAGTTTTATTGATCAGTAGTCCTAATTTAATTAGAATTTTATTAGGATGAGATGGGTTAGGGTTAGTTTCTTATGCTTTAGTTATTTATTATCAAAATAGAAAGTCTGCAGCAGCTGGTATATTAACAGCTTTATCTAATCGTATTGGGGATGTTTGTTTTTTATGAATAATTTCATGGTGAATATTAGGGGATTATAGATTTCTGCCATATTTTCAGCCAAATAGCTTATTTAACTCATATTCTTTAACATTTTTATCTTATATTATTATTGTAGCAGCTATAACTAAAAGAGCTCAGATTCCGTTTTCAGCATGGTTGCCAGCCGCTATAGCTGCTCCAACCCCTGTGTCAGCATTAGTCCACTCATCCACCTTAGTAACAGCGGGTGTCTATTTATTGATTCGACTTTATGATATATTAATAGGAACTTTGATATTAGATATTTTGTTATGTTTGTCAGCTAGAACTATATTTATGGCTGGTATAGCAGCTCTGTATGAATATGATTTAAAAAAAATTATTGCTTTATCAACTTTAAGCCAATTAGGGGTAATAATATTTTCTTTAGCAGCTGGGTTTCCTTTATTAGCTTTTTCTCCTTTACTAATACATGCTTTATTTAAAGCTTTGTTATTTTTAGGTGCAGGGGTGTTTATTCATCAAGTAGGCGGCTGGCAAGATATTCGTAAAATAGGCGGTATTAGTTTTAGATTTCCACTTACTAGAAGTTATTTTAATATAGCTAACTTAGCATTATGTGGAATACCTTTTTTGGCTGGGTTTTATTCTAAGGATGCTATTATTGAATCAGCTTTAATAAATAATATAAATAGTTTTATTTTAGTTTTATTAATTATTTCTACAGTTTTAACTGCTATTTATTCTCTTCGATTAGCTTATTTTTCTATACTAATATTTCCTAGTGTAGGAAACTGTTTTGGGCGATTAAATTGTTTTGAGCGGTTGGGCGGAAGGCTGTGAGTTCTTTTTTCGCTCAACGGTAAAATACCGTACAACTTTATTCAATATTTTCGTCGGTACAAGTCGTGTCACTAAGTCAATAATTCACTAGGTCGTCCATACGTCACAAACGTTTTAACAAGATTGAAAACTATAACTTATACTAACTGGGCAGAGAGAAAAAGGGAGCGTAACAAATAGCGAGAGACTGAGAGCGACTGAGCGCGACCACCTTTCTAGCGGGGGAGAACAAGCGTTTATATACATGTTTGGCGTGGGATCTGCTGAATGGGCTAAATTATAAACTGAGGGAATGTTCGGATGGACCGGATGCGTGAGAAGGAAATTAGCTAGTGATCTGACGCTCGGCATCCTGGATATGAGCTGAGAATTATAAGTCGGCGAAATATTGTCAAAATGTGGTCAGCGAAATGTGGTCTTGCTTAGTCATCGGGATTAAGTTGAAAATGATCGTTCTCCACATCGCATTCTTCTCTGAGGGACTACGTCCCGTAGTACAGGTTTTCTTATGGGCTAGGTGGGTGGGATTAAGTTTTTCGGTCTATTTGTCGTTCTATGTCATCTACTTTTCGTTTGGCCGCCTTCAATTCGTCTTCCAAAAATTGTTTCAGTTGGTCTTGTCTTATCTTTAGGGCTTCAATTTCCATAATCAATTCCGTGATTCGGGTGGTCATTGGGTGGTGTTCTAAGTCAGCAGCAACGGGGTTGCTCGTTCTGGTAGCTTTCCAAATAAGGTACCCGCCTATGATCATGCCTGTGGTCAAGCTTAAACAAATGGCAGTCCCAATGATCATTATCGTCTCTATTCGGCCATTAAATTGATGTTCTATCTCGCTTTTGTCGTCCAAAAAGAGCGTAGTCTGCTTTGTTAGGGCCATCTGCATCTTCCTAGAAGGGATCTCCCAGTCTTCATGTTGGTCCACGTTCTTCAATAAGTTCTTGACTTCGGGAAACAGCGAGTGGTCGAACGGGGTTAAGTTAGTCATTAAGAAAAAATGGGTCAATGAGATTTGGGTAATATTTGGGGTGTTGGCGGAAAGAGTGGATTGTCCGGTAAAACTTGCGGGAATTGTAAAAGTTGGAGCTTGCAGTGAGCATTTTGGCGGCAACGTAAGTAATCCAACACCGGCTAGTTCGACTTTTCTTTCGGCAATTCGCATACTGATGTTTGAAAATTAGCATAACAAATTAGTCTGAAAACTGATTGGAGAGGAGTACAACCACTTGTTGTCTCCTATCGGTTTTAGGAAAATTCGGCTCCGACGAATAATATTAATTTCACAAAATTTGTTAATGGCTATGTTGTCGGCTAAGAAAAGCGAGATTGAGCACGAGTTACTGGATGCTTGGAGGATGATCGGATTTTGAGCTAAACACCAACGTTTGTCAAGACGTAAACAGGACGTTAAATCGGTTTGTTCAAATTCCATAAAGTTTTTGCGATCGAAGGAAACGGCTAAATAGTTGACAGTGGTTTTGAGGAGGGAGTAAGTGTTTGTGTCCGGAATTGGGGTTGGAAATGGGGTTAGTCGGAAAAGTTCAAATTCAGAGAAATGAGGGCTGATCGGAATTTCAATGAAAAGTCGTAAGCCGTTGCTTGTGGAAATAGTTTTGATCCCTGCTGAGCTATACAGTGTCCAAAAATTAGTGGTTTTAGAGTTTGTCATTATGGTCCAACCTGTAGGTAATCTGTTCTCTATTTCTTCAAGTATTGGGATTAATTTTATGGGAGGTATCAATTGTTTGGGTAGTCTTCCAGTTGCGATAAGTGTTAGATCGTCATTTAGACACTGGAGTAGATTATTAGCGAATTTTACATTGATCTGGATTTCGGCATTAGCGGTGGTTAATTGTAATATGTTTTCGAGTGAATGGTCTGTTTCCTTGTGATATTGATCTATTGTTGTGCTGATGATTTTAATAGCTTCCGTAATATTTTTTATGGTGTTTTTGTTTCGGAGGGTCTCTTCATGGGTGGTTTGAATGAGAGATGCTTGTAAATCTTGAATGTGAGCGATGCTAGTCAATTTTTTCGTCATTTGATTTGCCTGCTCATTGATAGCCTGAAGATCGTCGTCACCGGCGGTACCAAAAAGGAAATGGAGTACTTTGCTTGCACCGGGAATTAATACGAAACGTTTATCGCGTTTGTTGGTCGTAATAGTTTGCCGGATGTTTTGAAGTTTGTTTTTCATCTCTTGTAGATCTCTAAGGAACAGGTTGTTTTCTTTTGTAACTGTCATATTAAGAAGGGCGGTTAGACTTTGGGCTTGCAGATTTTTTATGTTCGAAATGTGAACGGTTTGAGTTTTCCCTAGAATGGAGATTTCGTGGATATCGGTAATGTTGAATTCAACGGGGAATGGCGTGAATGTATGCAAGTACTGGTCAAGGTGTTCGATAATTTGGTCGTAAGTTGTTAGATCGACGTCAGCTACGAGTGTCCATTTTGAGCTGGTTATGGTCAACTGATCTTCATATTGGATTAAACTTCCCAACGAAAGGCGGTAATGGTCTTGATTAAATTGAGCATCAAGTGGAAAGCAACATAAAGCCATCAGGGTAACAACTGTTCCGAAGATTGGACCTATAAATGAATTCTACTTGAATACTTGATCGGCGAAGCGGACAGGCGGTTTGGATTGTCTACCAGAGCGGGTAGTTTGGGTAGGTTGTTGGAATTGTAAAGTAGGGGGTTGGAGGATACTGCGTAAGGGAGGTTGATCATTAACGGATAGAGATCGTGGTCGGACGGAGAGTGGACATTCGTTAGGAGTGCGATGGTCTTCTGGTGTGCTATGTGTACGGGGTCGAAAAGTTGCATCATCGCCAAAGGCGGGGGAGTCATATGATGATGAACTTGTATTTGTTGTGCTGGTATCGGTGGATGAGCTTGAATTGTTTGGGCCAACGGGACTTCGATGATCTAACCAAGTTTGTTCATGGGGTGGTCCTGGAGTGCTTGAATCACGATTAGGAGCTGGCATCTGCAAATATTCGGAGTCTTCGGAGTTGTTAAGAATGTTCGGAGAGTTAGGTGAATGAGTTTCTCCGGTAGTTTCTTGGTTACTGTTTGGGGTTGTGGGCGGAGATAGTGTTGTGGCAAGGGAATGTGGATGTAGGTGTTGGTGGGTAGGATGAAGTAGGGTAGTAGGTAAGGTGCTGGCATTGTTCCAAGGAAGTTCGGATGGTTTTGCTGGTTGTGGTTGAGGTGGTCCGGTAATAAGTTCGGTAAGGGTCTTAAGTAAACCTGCCAGTTGCTTTTGGGTTTGCTCGACGGTAAGGGGTATAGAAGGGATTTTCGGATCAGGCAATTTTTCAATACTGGACTCTGTTAAAGGGGTGTCACCAGCGAACGTTTGTTCGACGTAGTGTTTTAGTCTGTTTACATTCACATTTTCGTCTTTTAAAGTTTTCGAGTCTTGAATTAACAAGGTTTGATCTCCTGTTTTCTTGATAATTCTGTACGGTCCCATCCATGAGTTGAGCGCTAGTTTGGGGGATTCTCCAACCTTCAGGGCAGTATTGCATTTGAGGACCTTGTCGCCAATCTCAAAGGTAACGGGTCTCATTCGTCGATCGTAATATTCTTTTTGGTCTTCGTGAGCGGAAAGCAGTCGTTCTCGGACATATGTGAACGCCTGGTGCAACCTTTGAACTAGTTCAGCTTTGTAGTCTTCAGTTACAGCATAATTTGGGCGACGGGGGGCAAGAAAGGTATTGACGTCGATATTGGGATCTCGGCCGTGTAATAGGAAAAAAGGGGTTTCGTCGGTGCTAGGGTGAATGGCTGTTCGGTAAGAAAACAAGACAAAATTGATTTGCTCATCCCAATTTCCTTGGCTTCCCTCACAAAATTTCGCCATACCGTCCATCAATACTCGGTGATGTCGTTCGACCATTCCGTTGCATTTTGGATTATAGGCTGTGGTGTTCGTTTTAGTGATCTTGAGGTACTCGCAAATTTCTTTAACGAGTTTAGAGAGGAAGTTAGTCCCACGGTCAGACAGGAGCTCAAAAGGGATACCGTGTCTACAAATTATGTGTTCTACGAAAATTCGAGCTACGGTTCTTGCATCTTGGGTTGGAATTGGGAAAGCTTCGGGCCATTTTGTGAAGTGGTCGACAAAGACGAGGAGATATCGGTTGCCATCCATTGTAGGGGGAAAAGGACCTAGAATGTCGACAGCAAGGCGATGGAATGGACCTTGAACGGGAGGTAAGGTACCTAGGAGTGCGTTTTTCTGCAAACTAGCGGGTTTTCTTCGAGCACAGAGTAGACAAGTCTGGCAATGTCTTTTAACGTCATTGAACATAGTCTTCCAGAAAAATCGGCTGCGAACACGATTAAGTGTTTTAAAATATCCTAAGTGTCCGGCTAAAAGGTGATCATGATTCATGGTTAAGACATCTCGTATTAGGACCTTTGGGACGACAATTTGGTTAATGACCTCATCTCGTGGGGCTTTTATCCGGGGTAGAGACAGGTGATAGAGCAAACCGTTATTTTCGTCGACGAAATAATTTTCAATTTCAAATAGCCAGGGGGGTCTACGATCGTTTTCGGGGATTTTTCCAGTGGTAAGGTAATCATAGAGGGGTCTGCAGTATGAGTCTTCATATTGAAGTTTTCGGAGTTGTTCTTCTGTAATGTTTAGGATGTTGACTGGTTGGTCGGTTTGGACTGTACTAATAGTACTTGTTTCAGTAGTTCGGTCGGGGGTTATGGGGATACGTGAGAGGGCGTCAGCGTTTTTGTTAACTCTGCCAGGTCGATACTGGACATCATAATCATATTCGGCTAATGTGAGAGACCAACGAACTAATCGGGAAGAAGAATCCTTAACGGACATTAGCCAGCGGAGAGAATGGTGATCAGTAAAGACGGTAAAGTGTCGTCCGTACAGGTAGGTTCTAAAATGTTTAATGGCCCAGACTACGGCTAAAGCTTCCTTTTCTGTTGTACTGTAATTTTTCTCGGCTTTCGACAGGGTTCGACTAGCGTAAGCGATGGCGACTTCTTTAGAATCTTGTGTTTGGGCTAACACGGCACCAAGAGCGAAATCGGAAGCGTCGGTATGTAAGAAAAATGGAGAGTCGAAATTAGGGTAAGCCAAAATAGGCCAAAGCATAAGTTTGCCTTTAAGGAGGACATAGGCTTCGTCTTGCTCAGGTTCCCAACAAAAGGGAATGTTCTTAACCGTTAATTTGGACAATGGATGCGCAATTTTCGAGAAATTGTTAATAAATCGACGGTAATAGCCAACTAAACCCAGAAAGGATTGGACTTCCTTGACGGTGGTCGGTGTAGGGTAGTTATAGATCGCGGATACTTTGTCGGGGTCGGGTTCAATACCTTGGGCGGAAACGATGTGTCCAAGATACTTGATTCGTTCTTTAAAAAACTCACATTTGGACGGTTTTAGTTTAAGGCCGGCTTCTCGGAGTCGTTGGAAGACTAGGTCTATGCGGTTCAAATGATCTTCAAAAGTTTTGCTGAAAACAATGATGTCATCAATATATGCTAGACATATTTTGTTCACTAGACCTTTTAGGACGTTGTTCATCAGGCGTTGAAATGTCGCAGGGGCATTGCATAAGCCAAAGGGCATTTGGTTAAATTGGTAATGGCCATAGGGGGAAGAGAAAGCGGTCTTTTCGCGGTCAACCGGGTCTATTTCGATCTGCCAAAATCCATTGACAAGGTCAAAAAGGGAAAAGTATTTAGATTCGGCTAAATGGTTTAGAGACTCGTGGATGTTGGGCATGGGGTATTGGTCTTTTCGGGTCACGGCGTTAAGTTTACGAAAGTCGATTACTAATCGTTTGGATCCGTCTTTCTTGTCTACTAAAAGAACTGGTGATCCCCAGGGGGAGTTAGATTCAGAGATCACGCCTGCTTCTAGCATTGCCTTGATTTTGTCTTCCATGGTTGTCTGAAGGGATTCTGGTACTCGGTATGGTCTTTGGTGGATAGGAGGATGTCCTTGGACGTCAATCGTATGCTGGACTTCGTTTGTTCGACCCATATCCATATCGGATTTTGCAAAGATGTCAGCGTTTTGCTCTAATAGGGCTACAAGTTTTTCTCTTCGATGTTCAGGTAGGGTAGTGCCAATGTTGAATTTTTGTTCGTCAAGTTTGGTGGGCTGGGGCTGTGCTAGCAGGAGATCCTCAGTACGATATTCGATATTGACGGAATTCACCGAAATGGGACTGGGATTAGGAATAACGTCGAAGTCTAAAAGACCAACGAATTCTTTGGAGGAAAGACGGACGGTCTCGGAAGACATGTTCGAAATTACGATGGGAATAACAGAGCTTCCGTCAGTGGTGACAATTACTGGCTCGACATAAATGTACGAGCGGTAAAGTTCAGCTGGTTCTACAATACCAGTTCGGCCAAATCGCGGTAGGAAATTGGTTGGGTTTTCGACATTTTTGGGAGTGTCAATTCGACCTTGTACAATTCTACTGGTGCCGGGAAACACGACTACATCCTTTTGAAGGAAGATTCGGTGGCTTGGGAGTTGGGATATTTGTTTATTTTCGGCGAGAAAAGGAGCAAATTCATCTTCTGGTTCTACGGTTTGGACAAGTTCTTTAACAGGATTGTTGGTTGGTCGAGGGCTTGGTAAAATCGGGGTGGGAGAGCAGGTATTTGGTTCCACTATGGTTTTCGGTAAAGGATCGGTTTGGTGACCAGGATTGGAAGCGTCTGGGCTACTCACAGGAGGAAAATAGACCATTTGATCTTTGCCGTCTATAACTAGGCCATGCTTGCAGATAAAGTCTATGCCAAGCACAAGGTCATAGTTGATTTGTGAGCTAACAACGAATAGGTGGGCATATTGGCGGCCTAAAATGGAGATTTCAGTTTCGTAAACTCCGCCAGTTTTGAGTTCGGCATTGCTGATCGAGAATAATCTAACATCGGCTGAAATGGTCCGAAGGGAATGACCGGACTGTTGAAGGGCTAAAAAGATGTTCTCGTTCAATAGGGAAAGTCCTGCTCCGCTGTCGACGAGAGCGGTAAGCAACAAATTACCTACGACTACTGGTACTACTGGGGTTTTGTAGCCAGTGGAAATTTCTGCGATGATATCATTGTAAATTGGGGTTTGGTCAACTGATTGGGGTTTGAAGTTTGGGTCAGTAGTACTGGTCGGGGTGTTTCCATTTAACGTTTGAGGATACTTTTTCCTTTCCCACCGACCCTCTCTGGTGGTTCGTCCTAGTTTTTTGGCCTGTTTCCAAATAAGATCTCTTCCATAGCGCGTTGTTGATCAATTGTGGGGAGGGGGTATGGAGGCTGGAAACCCCATTTGTGGGCTAACTGCTGGGCTAATTTTGGGCAGTATTTGACAATATGGCCTTCTTCTCTGCAAAAATGACAGATCGGTTGGTCTTCTTGCGTTCGGCGGCTTTGATGATCAGGGCTATTGGAGTTAGAGTTCCGGTTGGTCGTAGGTTTATAAGGATAGGGTTTATTGCGAACACCCTCGTTATAGCGAGCACCCCCGAACTGCATTGGTTGACGTCGATCTGCAAAAGGGGGACGGGGAACGTTCATCTGCATCAAGGGTTGTATGGGTGTTCCTCTATTATTTCCGGGCGGTTTTGAGTAGGTGGGCTGTGGGTTGGAAGGGTAGTTGTTCGGCGGGATTGGATCTCGATATCGTACATCCGAACTGTTGTGGGGGAGATTTACAGCAGCGGCGTGGGTTGGGGTTTGCTGTTGAGCTTTTACTAGTTGTTCTATTTGTAAAGTAAGTTGGGCTAGTTTGGTTTCTAATCCATGATAGTCTGCGCTAGTACTGGCGAGTGCAGCTTCTTCCACTCGAGCCGCCTGAACGAGTTCATCAAATGTCGCCTCGTTTCCGACGGTCCTAAGCACTGCCCTGCGGAGATCTGCGGTAATTCCTTTTAGAAACGTTTGCGCCCTCATTCCGTCTAATGCGGCTTGTGCACCGTCATAATTTGCAGTGGACTGGGCATACAGGTGGGGGAACAATTCGACGGATTCTACAAGAAGTCTCTGAGCAAAGTCGGCAATAGTCTCATTGGGCTGTTGGGTGGGTGGTGGTCTATAAGCTTCTTCATGTAACTTTCCGAAACGCTTCAAAAAAGCCTCTTTGAACTTTGGATATTCAGTTTGTACTTCCAGGGTTAGGAGTTCATAGTACTCTAGCGCTATTCCGTCGAGTCGGGTTGGTATGGCCCGCAATATTCTTTCTTCGTCCCCCGCGTAGGCGACGAGGAGGATCGACAATTTTTTTAGCCAGTTCTTTATTCTAGAATCGCCGGTATATATAGGAAGTTGGTTCAAAATGGTTTGCACGGACTCATTGGTGGGAGTTGTTGGTCTAGTCGTGGGTTGGGTTGAAATAGTTGGGTCGCTTATCGGTTGTCCCAGGAAGGTCATCGAGCGTGGACGTGTAGCAGGAGTGGTCGTATTCATGGTTGTGGTCGTAGAGGTCGTAGTGGTCGTGGTGTTCTGGAGCGAGGTGGTGGGTGGTTGGAGAAAAATAGGATTAATAGGGGGTGTTACAGTACCTGTTCCACCTACGGGTGGTGGAGGAGTTGGCGTCATCTTAGGCACAATGGATTCGTACAAAACTAAACTTTTTTAAACTTCGGTGGAACTGTGGCACGTTGGGCTATTTGAATAATTTGAACGATTTTGAACTAGGTGGGACACTTGCACTAATTGGAAACTTATTTGAACTGCCGGTATTTTAACGCGAATCCCACTTCTGACACCAAATTGTAGGAAACTGTTTTGGGCGATTAAATTGTTTTGAGCGGTTGGGCGGAAGGCTGTGAGTTCTTTTTTCGCTCAACGGTAAAATACCGTACAACTTTATTCAATATTTTCGTCGGTACAAGTCGTGTCACTAAGTCAATAATTCACTAGGTCGTCCATACGTCACAAACGTTTTAACAAGATTGAAAACTATAACTTATACTAACTGGGCAGAGAGAAAAAGGGAGCGTAACAAATAGCGAGAGACTGAGAGCGACTGAGCGCGACCACCTTTCTAGCGGGGGAGAACAAGCGTTTATATACATGTTTGGCGTGGGATCTGCTGAATGGGCTAAATTATAAACTGAGGGAATGTTCGGATGGACCGGATGCGTGAGAAGGAAATTAGCTAGTGATCTGACGCTCGGCATCCTGGATATGAGCTGAGAATTATAAGTCGGCGAAATATTGTCAAAATGTGGTCAGCGAAATGTGGTCTTGCTTAGTCATCGGGATTAAGTTGAAAATGATCGTTCTCCACACTAGATTTAGTGTTTTATCAAATTTTTTGGATGAGCATCTTAATATAGTTAATCCTATATTTTTTTTAGGATTTGGCGGAATTGTCGGCGGGGCTTTGTTTAGTTGATTGTTGTTTCCATACCCCTCTTTAACAATTTTGTCTGTTTTCATAAAAATAGTGGCTTTGATCTGTGGAATCTTTGGGGGGTTTTTAAGTATGTTATTTATTGGATCTAGTGTTAGGGGGGAGTATAATTATAGTTATAATTATAAGAGTTTAGTTTCAATAATATGGTTTATTCCTTTATTATCTAGACAAATAACTAGAAAAATTAATTTGCCTATTGAAGATTTAGTGAGAGTTTCATTAGATCAGGGATGGCTTGAAAAGTTAGGAGCCCAAGGGATTTATCATAAAATATTATTACAATCAAATTTTATTAGTATAATACAAAAATCCTCAATAAAGTCTTATTTTTTTTTATATATCTGCTGTTTTTTTGTTATTTTGATATTTATAATATAAGTTTTTATAGCTTATGTAGAGCGTAGCACTGAAGATGCTAATGAAATTTTAGAATTTAAAAACATACTACTAAAAATTAATATTTTTTATTTTTACAATGAAAATGTAAGGTTTTCTAAATAAACTATAGTGGCAAGAATACAAACGGAGTTTAACCGCTCAAAACAAGAGTTAGCAGCTCTGTTTTTTCCATTATTCTCTTGACTGAGAAGAATTAAACTTCTTATATAATCATTAACAGTGGTTGAACTTTCTCACCAACCCAAAACTTTTCCCTGCTGTTAAACTCTTTCTTTCCGAGACCAAACGGACTTTCTGCACCTCAACCTCCCAAATAACACGGAAACATATTACTTGATACTGCTCCCCCTACTCTTATCCATACCCACTTCCCTATCCCCCCCCCCTAACTTGTTATAAAGTTTTTAAGACTAAATCATGTAAATGATTTGACAATAAACAAGTCAGGCAACAGGCTTTCAGCCTACGCCCGCAATTCAATTAAAAAAAAAAATTAACAGTGATTTGCTTTTCATTAGCTTCAATCAATAAGTTAGGGTTAAGTACCCATAAATTTAGGTCGAAACTAAATGCAATATTTTCGCTTCTAACTTAAGGAAGACTAATATAGTACCTTTTGGATGCAAACCAAATGTTATGTTTAACTACATCCCTACCCCGATCAATCTAATGCCCCCTGGTTTCATTCATGGTACAATCCTATTCATAGAATTAGAATAAAAAATAACAAGGTGAAGCCTCAATAAGGAGTTCTTAGAATTAAGGGCTTGAATAGTTCGGCCTGAACAGTTGAACGTGCTGGATGTGTTTAGGTCTCAACTGTGTAGTTCCCAAACACCCCAAATTACAAACTAAACTTATTTAATCAAAAGTGTCAGTGTCTTCTTTATGCAATATTGTTACAAATCGAAATTCTCACCACCTTCCAACCATGTAACAAAAGTCTTCTCACCTCCTATTTAGGCAGAAGACTCTTGAAACTTTGCGTTCTAAGGCGTGTTGACATCGTTACATTGTGTTGTGTTGATTTCGTTACTCTTTTGGTTACATTGCAATCAAACTCCAGTTTGTTCATTTCATTTTGCTCCTTCATCTTTAATCTGATCTTCATCTAAAATCTGATCTTGAAATCTCTAGACAAGAAAGAAACTCCCACACTTCCACCAGAACTATAACCGATCAGAAAGAAGAACCTCCTAAAGAAACAGCTTGGTCCCAGATTATAAAAAAAAATGGCAAACTCAGAACCTCAAAACCGACAGAACAAACCTACAACTCTGCAACCACATCTCAACAATCCACCTCCAAATCAAACTCAACCTTCCAAGAAGACCCAGAAATTGAAGAAGTCACCTTGATTCTCCAACAACTTGAAGAAAAGGGTAATAAATTCATCCCAAGAAAAGACCTCTTATCAATCTTGGAAAAAGACATAAAAAAACTCAACCAAAACGCCCCAATCCCCATTTTCGTTCGGAAAACAAAAACAAAGAAACTTATTCTTACTTACAAAAACCGCGAAGAAATACAAAAATCAAACGAAATCTTGGCTGAAACCTCCTCCGAATTAGGACCCGTCAAAGCTGTAAACAGAAAACCAAACCTTCAGATTGTGATTCACCAACTCCCCACAGATGAAACCCCTGAAGCCATCTGCTCTCACCTCAGCGACAAAAACTCTAGTCTCAACATTAACTTTCAAACCAAACACTTCAAACGGATTAACCCTGGCAGCACTAAAAAATTCGGATCTGCTTGGTACACCTGCTCACCACTGATAGAAAAAACTAAGCTTCTTTCAGGCGGAGCCCTAATCGCCTTCAACTCAACAGTTCAAGTCAAAAATGTTAGACCTCCTTTAATTATCCAATGTTATAAGTGTCTAGAATTTGGCCACCTCTCCTTTTTTTGCCCCAAAAAGATTACACGATGCGGCAAATGCGCCGATCTCCAACATGATATTAAATCATGTACAAACTCCCGCTTAAAATGCTCCAACTGCAGAGGTAACCATACAGCCTTCGATCACTCGTGCCCATCAATAATAGCAGCTATAAAAAAAGCCGCCAATTAACCTCAAAACAAGCAAAACCAAAACCCCTCATGTCTCAAACTCAATGTAATTCCTCTTCTTCTCATTCCACCAATATTATAATTCATAATATCCGAAAAAACAAGAATCAACTTTTTGAAACACTGCGTGAAGCACACAACCACAACTCTCACGCAGCTTTTATTCTCGAACCTCCAACTAATTTTAACTTTACAACAATTTCAAACTTCCAAACCACTAAACCTGACTCTTCATATATTGGTACTATTAGCTTCAAAGATAATTCAGCCCATCACATTGAAATATTAATATCTCGAGAACTTTACTCTCTAACCAAAATATCATTCAAAAACCATCTCCCCATAATTCTTGTTACAATCTACAGAAGACATACAAATGAAGTCTCATCACTCCTTACTGAAATCTGGAAGGAATTAGAAAAGATAAATGCTTACATAATTATCTGTGGCGATTTTAATGCCCATCACTGGCACTGGGAGGCAAAAAAAGTGGATAAACCTGGCCTTCAGCTATACGATTTTATCACTTCCTTAAACTTAATCCTCCTAAATAAATGGAATGTCCCTACATTCATGAACGAAAAGGGCGAATCCTCCACAATAGACTTAGTTTTCGCTTCTTCTGAAATTTCCCACCTTCTTCACCTTCGTCTCCTAGATAACCCTGATTTTCTAAACGAATCAGATCATAAAGCTATCCTCCTAAAAATCAAAGCCCCTTCTGTAGATTATAGACCCGAACAATGGAACTATAAACTGGCCAACTGGGAACTAATCAACAACACCTTATCAGAACTAATAGAAAATAATAAAAACAAATTATTTTCTCTGAATAGTCCCAAGGAAATAGATGTTTCCACACAACTTTTAACTAAACTCCTTACCGATACAGCCAGCAAGTATATCCCAAAAATCAATTCAACGAGAAAGAAAAATCCTTGGTGGACAAAAGATCTAAACCTCCTTAGAAAACTAGCAGCACAACACCTAAAATTATATAAAAAGTCACCAACCCAAAACAATGAAAGAACTTGGAAAGATGCTAGGAACTTATACACTATGAGATGTCGCCAAACTCGAGCGAACTATTGGCAACTAAAAATGAACACTCCTGACTCTAGAATTCTCTGGAAATTAGATCACAAATTTCGATCAAACGCTAACCAAAACTCATTAGACCAACTACTAGATGATAAAGGAAAATCTTTTAAACAGATTACTGACAAATTAGACTTTCTAACTCAAAAAATGTTAGATCTACCAGCTCCGATCTCCTCAATCCCTCAAATTACTGTACAAAAACAGGTACATAAAATTGACCATCTATACATTACTAGACAAACAAGTTTCGCTCTTCTGGATTACGAACAACTATCAGAATTAATTAAAAACCTTCCCCTCTTCAAAGCCTCTGGCGAAGACAATATACAACCAATACTCATTAAAAAGACTTGGTTATGCTGTAACTGCACTATTTAATTCATCCATAAAATTATCTTATTTTCCTAAAGCCTGGAAATCGACTAAAATTCTCCCAATACCAAAACCAGGTAAAAATGACTATTCCTCCCACAATAATTTTCGTCCCATCGCCCTACTATCTCATCTTGGCAAAATCCTAGAAAAATGCATAGCCAAAAAAAATCACAGACTACCTAGAACAAAAAAATATCCTATCAGAAAACCAGTGGGGATTTAGAAATCAAAGATCTACTGTAAATGCTATGCTAAACTTCTCAGATAATATCCTTCATGGTTTTGATAAAGGTAAAATTACCACGGCCCTACTACTAGACATTCATGGAGCGTTTAACAATGTCAACCATGCAGTTTTACTTCAAACGGCAAGAAAGAAAAAGATCCCTATCAACCTAACCAACTGGCTTAAGAGCTTCTTAGATAATAGAACAGGATACAGCACATACGGCCCTTACACAAGTCAAAATTTCCATTTAAAACAAGGCGTTCCTCAAAAGGCTCGCCCCTCTCCCCTATCCTCCTTTTAATCTACATTGACGATGCATTGAAAATTATCAAAAGTAAAAGATTAACAATTCAGGCTTTTGCAGACGACTTACTTCTTTTGATCAGTGGCAAATCAGAAAAAGGTAATATTAAAACCCTCGAAAAAGCATTAAAAGACATAGAAAAATGGAGTGAACATGTAAAACTAACTTTCTCTAAAACAAAAACTGAACTCATACACTTTTCAAGGAAAAGAACTATACAAAATCTACCACTTAAATGGGGACAAGAAATCATTCCTCCAAAAGATGAAGTGCGCTACCTTGGAAGTATATTCGATTCAAAATTAAATTGGAAAAAACACATCGCCCACCTATCCTCAAAAGGCCACTATATCTTAACCAGACTAAAAAAATTAACTAACTTCCTTCCATCTATAAAAACTTAGTTCTAAGCATCTTTTACTCCAAATTACTTTACGGATTACCTGCTTGGAGTAATGTTAAACTCTCTTCATTTCCACCTTTAAGAACACTCCACAGAAACGCACTCCTTCTCATCACTGGTGCTCTGAGGACCACCCCAACTTCAGCTCTACAGATAGAAACAGGAGTACCTCCATTGGATCTTTTACAATTAGAAAGAATTCGAAGATTGGCCCACAAAACAAACACCGTAACCACATCAACTCCCATACATAAACGGTATGCCTCATGCTCACTCTTTATCGAAATAACAAAAAAACAAAACCCTCTACAAAAACTCCAACAAGAAGACATTAAAAAATCCATTAAACAAATCATTTTGCTGAAATGGACAGACGAGTGGAATACACAAATCTCGCCCCTCCACGATTTAGACACCAATCCTTACTCAAAACCTATTTGCAAATCTAATCATGGACACAAAATCATATCTACACTTATCCAATTAAGAACAACACACTTCCCCACAAAATCATATTTATTCCGGATTAAAAAAACCTCTAACATGATTTGTCCTTGCACTAACTACTTCCGCCAAACATTAACTCATATACTTTTTCATTGCCCACTGTTAAACAAACCTAGAGCCATCCTACTTAGAACATTAAGTCAAAATAAACTACATTTCAAACCCGAACAAATCTTAACTAACCAAAAAATTTCAATCCCAATCACCAATTATATCAATTCCGCAAAAAAAATCTTAACACTTTAAAATAAAAAAAAACCACTGTTCCCGTATAACAAATCCGTTATTTAAAAGTTCCTTTTAGTCAAATGACTTTTTTTCTCCATATAATATACCTGGTACGAAAGCATGTGTAACACAATAACAAATAGTCAATAAAGAAGAGGCAACGAGCTATGCTCAAGCCCCTATTAAATTGGGAAAAAAAAAAAGGGGTTGAATGCAAAAGGTAAAAGTAGTGCGATTTCTACATCAAAAATAAGAAAGATTATAGCCACAAGAAAAAAACGGAGAGAAAATGGAATACGAGCATTGGCTAAAGGATCCAATCCGCATTCAAAAGGAGATCTTTTTTCTCGATCTCTGAATGTTTTTTTTTATATTCCAGCTGCTGCAATTATTATTATTAATACTACACTACAAAATATGGTTGAAATTGAGTATATAGCTAAGATTACTTCTTCCGTAAAGACGGTCCTATTGATTGGAAGTCAATTATACAATATACTAAAAAAGTAATTTATTTTTATAGTTATCCTCCTCATCAATAGATCGAAATATAAAGGAATAATCCTACAACATCTACAAAATGTCAATATCAAGCAGCAGCTTCAAATCCAAAATGGTGTTCATTAGAAAAGTGATGGGCTAATTGTCGTAATAAACAAACTAATAAGAATCTAGTTCCAATTAAAACATGTAATCCATGAAATCTAGTAGCTCCAAAAAATGAAGAACCGTAGACTCTATCAGCAATAGTGAATGGTGCTTCGATATATTCAAAGGCTTGAAGTATAGTAAAGTAAACTCCTAGTAAAACAGTTAAGGTTAAACCTTGTTTGCATTGTGAGTGATTATTTTCTATTAATCCATGGTGTGCTCATGTAATAACAACGCCTGAAGCTAGTAAAATAGCTGTATTTAATAAAGGAATTTGAAATGGATTGAATGGTTGAATACCTGCTGGAGGTCAGCAAGCCCCTAGTTCGGCACTTGGGGCAAGTCTACTATGAAAAAATGCTCAAAAGAATGATGCGAAGAATAATACTTCTGATACAATAAATAGAATTATTCCTCATCGAAGGCCCAAGGTAACTAAATATGTGTGATGTCCTTGAAAAGTTCCTTCTCGAGTAATATCTCGTCATCATTGAAGTATAATCAAAAAAATAATAATTAGTCCTAGCAAAAACAAATTAATATTGAATGTGTGGAATCATTGGGCAATTCCCGTAGTTAAAACTATAGCCCCCATGGCACCCAGAATGGGCCATGGACTTTGATCTACTAAATGAAAAGGTTGATTTGTTTTTATTATCATTATTGTGTTTCACTAGAATATAGTGTACTTAGAATGGCAAATACATAAGCTTGGATTACAGCTACTGCTGATTCTAGAGTTAGGAGTAATACTTGAGTTGAAATTAATAGGGTCACGATTAATCTTGAATTATTAGACCCTTGGTTTCCTAAAAGGGTTCATAACAAATGTCCCGCAATCATGTTTGCAGCTAGACTCACTGCTAGTGTACCGGGGCGGATTAAATTTCTAATAGTTTCAATACATACTATAAAAGGTATAAGGATAGAGGGAGTACCTTGGGGTACTAGATGAGCAAATATGTGTTGTGTGTGTTTAATTCATCAGAAGCATATAAATCTAATTCATAGGGGGAGTGATAGAGCTAGTGTTATAGAAAGATGACTTGTACTTGTGAAAATATATGGAAATAATCCTAAGAGATTATTAAACACAATAAAAATAAATAAACTGATAAATATTAAAGTACTTCCTATCGAATGAAAGTTTAATAGTGTTTTAAGTTCAATGTATAAGGATTGAATGATTTGTGATCACATAAAGTGGGTCCGCCCCGGGATAAATCATACAATATGAGGCAAGAAGATAAACATTAAAAAGGATCTTAATCAATTTAAAGGTAAGCCTAAAGAAGTGGAAGGATCAAATACGGAAAACAGGTTAGTTATCATTTTCAATTAATTGAGTTTTCTGAGTTTTGAATAATTATTTGTGAGTTAGGGAAACAGTTAAAATGGAAATATATGAAGCTGATTGCAATTAAATAAATTATAATAAATAATATAAACAAACCTAGTCAATTTAGTGGGGCTATTTGTGGAATTAGATATCGTCTTTAGTAGACTACTTAAGCTTGACAAGCTTATGTTTTTTATTTAAACTAGATTTCTTCATAAGAAACAACCGTGATTTGTTATATTTGAGTTTAAGAGACTCATGCTTCCTTTCAGCCATCTTATGTTAATTAGAAGCGATTCAATACAGAAAATTTTTTGTGTTAATACTTTCAATTACAATAGGTATAAAGCTGTGATTAGCTCCACAAATTTCTGAGCACTGCCCAAAAAATAATCCCGGGCGATTAATATAGAGACTGAGTTGATTTAGTCGTCCAGGAATGGCATCTACTTTAACTCCTAGAGAAGGAATAGTTCAAGAGTGTAAAACATCGGCTGCAGTTACTAATAGACGAATTTGAGTATTAAAAGGTACTACTAATCGATTATCAACATCTAAAAGACGGAATTCATTTAATAGTAAATCTTGGGTGGGGGTTATATAAGAGTCGAACTCAACACTGGTAAAATCTGAGTATTCATAGCTTCAATATCATTGATGACCTATAGTCTTAATAGTTAAAGAGGGTTCATTCACTTCATCGAGTAAATACAAGAGTCGTAAAGAAGGGAGGGCAATAGAAATTAAAATTAAAGCTGGAAATACAGTTCAGATGATTTCAATTAATTGGCCATCTAGTAAATATCGATTGGTGAAAGAGTTAAATATTAATCTTAATATAAAATAACCTACTAGAATAGTGATAAGGATTAAGACTAATATTGCGTGGTCGTGAAAGAAAATTAATTGTTCTATTAAAGGTGAAGCACCGTCTTGAAACCCCAACTGAAGTCATGTTGCCATTAGGTTCTGAAAGAGAAAATTTCATTCTCATATATGGAGCTTAAATCCATTGCACTTATCTGCCATTTTAGAAATGCGTAATATGAGGTAATTCTATATATCTATGGTCTGCTGGGGGAAGGTTATGGGTTCATTCAATTGATGAAGTTAGATTGAGTGCAAAAAGAACAGATTATTGCTTCTCAAATAATAAAAATGAATCCTAATGTTGCAATGAAAGAAATTATGGAACCAGTTGATGATACAATATTTCATGCAGTATAGGCATCAGGATAATCAGAATACCGTCGGGGTATTCCAGCTAATCCTAAGAAGTGTTGAGGGAAAAAAGTTAAATTTACCCCTACAAATATTGTAAAAAAATGAATTTTTAACCAGTTAGGGTTTATTGTTACACCTATAAATAAAGGAAATCAGTGGGTAAATCCAGCTAAAATTGCGAATACTGCACCTATGGAGAGTCCATAATGAAAATGAGCTACTACATAATAAGTGTCGTGTAGGATAATATCAATTCTTGAATTAGCTCAAATTACCCCAGTTAGGCCTCCAACAGTAAATAAGAAAACAAATCCTAATGCTCATAGTAAGGAGGGTGAAAATGTAAATTGTGTGCCATGTAAAGTTCCTAGTCATCTAAAAATTTTAATCCCAGTTGGTACTGCAATAATTATAGTTGCTGCTGTAAAATAGGCTCGTGTATCTACATCTATACCTACTGTAAACATATGATGAGCTCATACAACAAACCCTAAAACCCCAATAGCTAATAGAGCATAGATTATCCCTAGGGTTCCAAAAGCCTCTTTTTTACCGCTTTCTTGGCTAATAATATGTGAGATTATACCAAATCCTGGTAAAATAAGAATATATACTGCTGGGTGCCCAAAAAATCAAAAAAGGTGTTGGTATAAAATCGGGTCTCCCGCCTCCAGCAGGATCAAAAAAAGATGTATTCCAATTCCGATCTGTTAAAAGTATAGTGATAGCTCCTGCAAGCACCGGTAATGAAAGCAATAGAAGGAGGGCGGTGATCGCTACTGATCATACAAATAAAGGGATTCGGTCTAATGATATACCTGTAGTTCGCATATTAATGATTGTTGTAATAAAGTTAATAGCACCTAAAATTGAAGAAATACCAGCCAGATGTAAAGAAAAAATTCTTAAATCTACAGATGCCCCAGCACAGCGGTTTCCAACCGTTTTCTTCGATTCGCCAACGTGTTGGCGAATCGGGCACCCGATTCGCCAACACGTAAAAATTGCCCCTAAATTCGCCAAATTCGCCAACATACAAGGATTCGCCAACTTCGCCAACCGAAAACAACAGCAAAAAAAGAGATATTTTATTGATTGCACAGGATATATAGTACAGAACGGTAAAGGAACTTTCTGATCTTGATTAAATACTAGAACGGATATTGGCAAAATTAAGTCGCCTCATTAAAGGAATCAATGAGAGATTTGGCATATTTTGTCCCTGACTAGTCTCATGACTTCAGGTTCAATAGATGAAACCGCACAACGCAACTGAGCATCCAAATTCTCATCAAGTATATGCGATCTGTATTGGGATTTTAAAAATCCTACTGCTGAAAACGTTGACTCACAGAGCCAAGTTGAGCCAAACATAGACAGAAGTTTGGCAATTCCGAATTTTAACGTCTGAATGCTGGGCTGCTCCTTCACGATGAGCTCCCACATCTCCGGAACGGAAAAATTTCTGTAGGATTTCAAATGCTCTAAACTCTGTGCGGCAAGCAAATCAGTTTCCAAATATCTTTTCTCTAAACCGAGTAATGATGCAATTTCTTTGCTCGTGTTAACGACATCGACTCGGAAAGGGTCGCGTAACATTTGAAATGCCAATTTGTAACGCGCAAAATCCGAAAACCGAGTGTCGAACTTTCGCGCAAGATTTTCAGTCCACTGGACATACAATTGCAATCTCCCGTCCTCGAGATCAATTTCTTCATTTTTCTCTACAAACGTGGACAGTGTAGGAAAATGAGATAAATCGGCTTCTCGCAGCTGAACTATCATGACCGAGAGTTTTGCGGTGAATTCGCAAACGTGTTCCGCTTGTTGGCAGATAACTTTGTCTTTGCCTTGAAGCTTCAGGTTCAGTTCATTCAGAAATGTCATGACATCACATAGAAACATAAGGTCACATTGCCAAAGCATATCCTGTATCTGAGGATATTTAGCTAGCAGCTGCCTCTCCTGAAGAAAATTTAAAATTTCGGGAAGAAGCGAAACGAAAGGTTTTAGAACTCTTCCACGACTCAACCAACGGACACTAGCAAAGTCGACAAGGTCCTCAAACTCACATTCCTGTGATAACTTGAGACCTTCGACAAACTGTCGGTGAATCAATGAACTCGTGTTTCGGATATAGTTGACGATCTTGACAACGATATCCATAATTTGCTTCAGAGTGTCTTGCGCCGACAACTGACTGCAGAGATTTGCTTGATGAATGATACAGTGAAATGATCCAATATTGTCAGAAAAATTACTCTCACGCATATGCTCTTTAAGGAGGGTGATGAATCCCACTTTGCTTCCCATCATACAGGCTGCTCCGTCCGTAGTAACCGAAGCTAACTTTTCCAAGCTTACATCCATTTTCTTTAAAGTAGTCCGTACGCTTTCCAGAATGTCTATACCGCGAGTTCTGTCTCGCAAACCGGATATTGAAACTATTTGCTCCTGAATTTTCAAAGACGGGGTTACCCAGCGTACCCAAACGACCAACTGAGCCGTTTCTGTTATATCAGTGGACTCATCCAAAGCTAATGAGTAGCAAATACCTCCTTTAAGAGCTTCAGTCAACTGCTCTTGGATATTGTTCGACATGTCAACCAATCTTCGAACAATCGTTTGCCTACTTAGCGGCAAGGCTCTCACGTTTGCTAGTGTTTCCTTTCGAAACTTTTCATCTTGATTGGTCAGCAAAATTTCCAAAACCGAAACGAGGCATTCTTTCACCATTTCTCCGTCTGCGAAAGGTTTCTTTTTGCGAGCCAAGATCAAGGCTACTTTATAACTAGCGTATGATATGGTTTCATTTACAGACAAAAACATCTTCAAACTTCGCTGCTGTTCTAGGCATTTAGCCCTTAATCTCCCTATTTCTATTGCACGAGCCGCCGAACAAAGTGGGAAATCCGTGTCAAAAGTTTTATGCTGACTATTAAAGTGCTTCTTGAAATTGTCTGCTTTCGTTTCATCGAAAGATTTGTTGCATAACAAACAGTGGGGTTTCTTGTTAATCTCGATAACAGTGAACTCATCTGTCCAGCTGTCCTTGAATTTTCGTGACACGGTTTTCCAATCGGTTTTTCGCCTCTTCACTCCTTGACTGGGACCCGGGGTATTATCACTTTTCTTACTTTTTTCACTCCCTGAATTTTCTGTTGTTTGTAACGAGGTACCTTCACCTGTTGAAGCTTTCTTCCTTACGACAAATTTATCCATTCTACTCTACCAGACTTATTGAGGGAGGTTTACAATCTACGGATACTTTCTCAAGCCGCGTATTCTACTACAGACTGTAATAACAAAAGGATGGCTTCACTTGTAAATAGTACGCTAAACTTAAAGGAGAAACCCCAAGCACACAGTGAAGCTCTTGTGTCGCACTCTAGTGAAAATCGTGGTAACTCAAAAAGTAGCAACAGCGCTGCCGTTCTACAAGTTTTCTAATGCTAAAAGAGCTACCTTTTTTAATTAAGGAAGTGGGGATCTTTTCGGCTGGTTTGCCTCAAAATTTTTGGAAACAGTCGATTCGCCAACATTTTTGGTCAATTCGCCAACGTTGGCGAATTGAAGATAGGGTTGGACACCACTGCCCCAGCATGTGCAATACCCCCCGATAGAGGGGGGTATACTGTTCAACCAATTCCAGCCCCTCTTTCAACACTACCCCCCGCTAGAAGTAAAGTTAAAGCGGGGGGTAGTAGTCAAAATCTTATATTATTAAGCCGGGGGAAAGCCATATCGGGGGCTCCTAATATTAGGGGCACTAATCAATTTCCAAAACCTCCAATTAAAATAGGCATTAACTATAAAAACATTATAATAAAAGCATGAGCGGTTACTACTACATTATAAATTTGGTCATCTCCGATGAGGCTTCCTGGTTGACCTAGTTCTGCTCGAATCAATAGACTTAAAGCAGTTCCTACTATGCCTGCTCACGCCCCAAAAATTAAATAAAGTGTTCCAATATCCTTATGGTTTGTTGAATAAAGTCAACGTCGCAATATAGTGGCTGATAAAAGTATTAGACTGTAAATCTAATTATGAGTATAGAACACTCCTATATTAAGGGTTTTATAGTTTTAAAAAAATTTGAGAGTGCAAATCTTAAGACGCAATGTGGCTAAAATCTAAGAAATTTTCTTAATTTAAGCTTTGAAGCCTTATACTTTATTTAACTTAAGATTTTTTAATTATATTAAATAAGATCAGTTACATAAAAGTAGACCTAAGATAGAAAAGAAGGATAAGAAAATAGTGAGATTTGTTAATTTATAATTCAGTTTCTTATTTCATATAATTTTTCTATATAAAAGATTTCTGTTAAATGAGATTCGTAAATAATAATAAAGAGTGAATAGAGTAGAGATAATTAAAATTATTAATCTAAAGGTTATTATTATAGTACTAGAATTTTTGATAATAAGTCATTTGGGTATAAATCCAAAAAAAGGTGGTAATCCTCCAAGAGAGAGTAGCCTATATTTAAAAAGAGTAGTAATTTAGTTATGGGGTTTAAACAGTGATTAGAATTAATTTGAATTATAGAAATTAGTTGGTACAGATTAAATAATTGGGTTACAGAGAATAGGATAATTACATAAACAGAAAAATAGATTCATATAAGTGAATTATTAATTAAAGAGGCAAGTAATAATCAACCAATGTGGTTAATTGATGAAAATGCTATTATAGAACGTAAAAGATTTAAATTAAATCCTCCCAGCCCCCCCATAACACCTCTTAATATAGCTGCTAATAAGATAAGTTTATTATGGGTAAATGATCTTGTTAATAATAGAAGAGGGTTAATTTTTTGGAGTGTAGCTAAAATTAAAAATTTATTTCAAGAAAGTCCTTCAGCAACTACTGGAAATCAGGTATGAAAGGGGGAGGCTCCCATTTTTAATAATAAGCTTATTATTAAAAGAATAATAATGAAAGACGATGGCTGTATAATGCAAAAGAGACTAACTAAAGTTCTAAATATAAAAATAACAGAAGCTATCGCCTGAATTAAAAAATATTTTAATCCTGCTTCAGTTAACTGTTGGTTATTTGTATTTATTACAATGGGGATAAAGCTTAAAAGATTGAGCTCTAGCCCAATTCAAGCGGAGAATCATGAGTTTGAAGATATTACAATTATTAATCTTAATAATAATAAAGAAAAAAACATAAAAATCGAGGATTAATTAAAATTAATAAAGAGAGTAGCTCTATCAGTGGGCTATGATCCCATTAGCTTAAATTTTAGCTTACTTTATTTGTTAATGTAGAGAGCATAAGAGGTTTGGATTCTCTAAGCGTTAGTGCAATTCTATCACAAATAATTGAGGTAATAAATTGTAATGTATTAGTCATTAACCTTAACCTTAACCTTGTGTTAGTCATCATTAACCTCAACCTACCCTGACCTGACCTGACCTGACCTAATCTTAGATGATCCCAATTAGTCTTATCTTTGAACCTTTCCTATCCTCCTATAAATACTTGTACTAGAAGCAGAATACAGTCAGTCGATACTCAACATCCCAGTATCTCATTACTCAGTTGAACACGCCGAGTATTACATTGGCGACGAGGAGAGGATGGCCTCTTCTCTACCACTGTTTAGTGAATTTAGCATACAGGAGGAGCCAGAGACCGTGGGCACCCGCTGGACAAGATGGCTTCAACGTTTTGAGAATCTCCTCAAAGCCATGGACGTCCGCCTCAAGTCAACCGATACTGCAGACACCAGGAGAGAGACAGACGAACGACGACTTGCACTCCTTCTCCACTACGCAGGATCTGAAGTAGTCGACGTGTATAACGCCCTTCCACAACCCGAAGCGGAAAAAGACACATACACCACAGCTCAGCCACTGTTAAACGCCTATTTCAAACCTAAGAAAAACCTAGAGCTTGAGATCTTCAAATTTCGTCAAATCAAGCAAGAAAGTAAAGAAAACATTGATACTTTCGTAACCAAACTTAGGCTAGCAGCAGACAGATGCGAATTTCCGAACAAAGATCAAGAAATCAAGCAACAAGTCATACAAGGCTGTTCATCGTCCTCATTCCGGAAAGTCTGCCTGAGGGAGAACATGACACTGGACCAGATACTAACTCACGCCAGGTCCCGAGATGCTGCGAGCCTTTACAACACTCATCTTGATAATACCACGGAAGAACATAGCGCTAACATTGTCAAGAAAGACAGCCGTCCGAAAACCAACGATCGAACAAACCCAAAGACGCCCCAGGAGTCGGACAACCGTTCAAAGTGTCGGAATTGCGGTGGAACCTGGCCCCATCCCAGTTTTTGTCCAGCTAAAGGCAAAACATGTTATAAATGCAACAAAGCTAACCATTTTTCCAAAGTTTGCAGAAGCCAGGCGAAACGTGAGAAATCTGAAGAAGTTAAACCTGTGCAGCACTCAACTGATACAGACAGCGAGGAAGAAGACGCCGAACCATTTGTCTTCGCTCTCAACAACGGGAAGAAAGATACCAGACCCATGACGTCAATCAACATAGAAGGTACCACCATCCCCATGATGATTGATACTGGAGCCACCTGCAACATTATCAGCTTAAAAGCATTTGACCAAATTGTAAGCCGTCCTACGCTTAATCCAGCATACGCCGCTGTAAACGCATTTGGCAACAAACGAATCTCAATTTTGGGATTTTTTAAAGCTCATCTAAAGTCAAAACATGCGGAAACCAAAGCACTCGTCTATGTTAGTCAAGAAACAAGCGCAGAATGCATCCTCGGGTATAAAACCTCTAAAACACTTAAATTAGTACAAATCATTAACTCAATTAAAAGTCGTAATGCTTACGAAAACCTGAAAGTCCAGTTTCCCAAAGTTTTTAGTGGCTTAGGAAAAATGTCAGATTACCAGGTACAACTCCACATCGACTCATCCGTACAGCCAGTCACCCAAAAACATCGCCGAGTCGGATTCCACCTACGGAAAGCAGTATCGGAAGAAATTAAAAACTTGTTATCAGCGGACATCATCGAGCCTGTAACCGAAGGACCAACACCGTGGATTTCACCATGTTTAGCCGTGCCAAAGCCCAAGCAGCCGGGGAAAATCCGAATTTGCGTCGATATGAGAGCACCAAATAAAGCAATACTGCGTACAAGACATGTCATCCCAACAATAGAAGACCTTATCGTAGACTTAAACGAAGCAAAATTTTTTAGTAAGCTCGATTTAAACCAAGGTTACCATCAGATGGAATTACACCCGGATTCCCGTTATATTACAACATTCGCAACACACAAAGGATTATTCCGCTACAAACGACTAAATTTCGGAGTCAATAGCGCAGCGGAGATCTTTGATAATATTATCCGACAGACGATAAGTGGAATACCTGGAGTCTGCAACCGCAGCGATGATATCCTCGTGACTGGACGCAACCAAGAGGAGCACGACCGCAACTTAATAGAAGTCATTCGTCGACTAGCGAAAAAAAATTTGACCTTAAACTTCAACAAATGTGAGTTCGGTAAGACGAATTTAACTTTTTATGGTTTACACTTCAGCCAAAATGGGTTAGCTCCAGACCAAAGCAAAATTGACGCCATCAATGCCGCCACTGAACCAACAACCCCGGAAGAAGTTTCCAGTTTTCTTGGCATGATAACTTTTTGCAGCCGGTTTATTCCCAAAGCAGCCGCCATCAGTGAACCACTCCGCAAGTTAACACACACGAAAACTACTTGGTCCTGGAACACTGAACACCAAGAAGCCTTTGACAATCTGAAAAAAGGACTTCGTGAAGCTACCACGCTGGCGTATTTTGACACTTCCAAAGAAACCACCATTATCGTAGACGCAAGCCCGAAAGGACTAGGAGCTATCCTCACGCAAACTTCAAAAAATGGAATGTACACGCCCATTTCATTTGCTAGCCGCCTTCTTACTGACATCGAGTCCAGATATTCACAGATCGAGAGAGAAGCATTGGCGATAACGTGGGCCATTCTCCACTTCCATCTTTACCTAATCGGAAAACAATTCACAGTAGTCACTGATCACAAACCATTAGAAAGCATCTTTAACAAGCCCCATGTCCAACCGCCAGCACGTATTGAACGATGGTTGCTTAAACTTCAACTTTATGATTTTAAAGTCGTTTTTCAGCCTGGCAAGCATAACGCCGCAGATTTTATGTCCCGTCATCGAGGAGCCAGAGACCGTGGGCACCCGCTGGACAAGATGGCTTCAACGTTTTGAGAATCTCCTCAAAGCCATGGACGTCCGCCTCAAGTCAACCGATACTGCAGACACCAGGAGAGAGACAGACGAACGACGACTTGCACTCCTTCTCCACTACGCAGGATCTGAAGTAGTCGACGTGTATAACGCCCTTCCACAACCCGAAGCGGAAAAAGACACATACACCACAGCTCAGCCACTGTTAAACGCCTATTTCAAACCTAAGAAAAACCTAGAGCTTGAGATCTTCAAATTTCGTCAAATCAAGCAAGAAAGTAAAGAAAACATTGATACTTTCGTAACCAAACTTAGGCTAGCAGCAGACAGATGCGAATTTCCGAACAAAGATCAAGAAATCAAGCAACAAGTCATACAAGGCTGTTCATCGTCCTCATTCCGGAAAGTCTGCCTGAGGGAGAACATGACACTGGACCAGATACTAACTCACGCCAGTGTAATACTCGGCGTGTTCAACTGAGTAATGAGATACTGGGATGTTGAGTATCGACTGACTGTATTCTGCTTCTAGTACAAGTATTTATAGGAGGATAGGAAAGGTTCAAAGATAAGACTAATTGGGATCATCTAAGATTAGGTCAGGTCAGGTCAGGTCAGGGTAGGTTGAGGTTAATGATGACTAACACAAGGTTAAGGTTAAGGTTAATGACTAATACATTACAACACTTTCCCTTTAAAAAAAACAAATAAATCATGACCGATAACTTTACTTAAAAATTCAGCTCACAGTCTTCATAACGTTTGGGTAATGTTCGGTTTCTCTGTGGTCTTGAGTGTTCTGTGGCGTCGGCGTTGGTGGTTGTATCTACATCATCGGTATTATTATCGGAGTTGGATGTGTTGGCGTCGTTAATGTTGGTGGTAGCTGTACTGGAGTCAGTATTAAACATCGGCTGGCTGTCGTCATCCGAGTCGTCTTCTTCGGTTTCCACTTTTCTCGGAATCCTTTTTGTTTCCTTGAAATTGTCGGGTGCATTAACAATCCGGAAATGTGAAGCGTTCCTGGTAAGCTGTCGATCTTGTCGGGTTGCGGTAACCATTGTGCCTTTCATATCGGATACTTGATAAGGATTCGGGTCGTAAGGAGTTCTAAGCTTGCGTTGGATCCCTTCTCTTCTGGCTAGGACGGTGTCACCAATCTTGATTTTTTGGTCTACAGCTTTTCTATCTGCATATTTCTTCATTTTCGTCTTGGCTGCATAATCTTGGCTTCTTACAGGTGTATTAGTTTTCGTGAGTGGTAGCTGCGGTAGTTGGTTCCTTAGTGGCCTTCCAAAAAGGAGGTAAGCTGGGGTTTCTCCTGTGCAAGAATGCGGTGAAGATCTATAATGAAAAAGGAGTTTAGTTATTTGATTCTGCCAGGGTAAACCTTCTACGGAAGCACATCGGAGAGATTTCTTCAGAGTTTTCATAAAACGCTCCACTCCTCCATTTGCTTGGGGCCAGACAGGCGTAATTTTCCGGTGTTTAAAATTGTACCTTTGGGAAAAATCTCTGAATTCTTGACTGTTAAACGGAGGTCCATTGTCGGATTTTAGTGTTTCTGGAATTCCAAAGATGGCGAAAAATTCCTGTAGTTTGGGAATGACGCATCCTGCTGAGGTGCTCTTGACTCGGCTAACTAACGGGAATCGGGAGTAGTCGTCGTAGAGGACAAGTAGATATTCGTTCTGGATTTCGGCGAAATCGACGCTGATTTCAATCCACGGGCCAGCTGGGAGACTTGACATTTGTAAGGGAGTTGATGGTGTTTTTGGTCCGCACGCTTGGCAAGGAGGGCAATTCTTGATTTTTTCCTCAACCAACTTGTCTAGATTAAAAACCCAAACTTTTTCTCTGATGAGTCCTTTGGTTTTTACGATGCCAAGGTGTCCCTGGTGTGCAATGTCAACAATTCTTGGAGCTAGGGAATTCGGGATTACAATCTTGGTTCCTTTAAGTAGTATGTCACCATTTTCGGTATTAATTTTCGTTAGCTGCTCTTTTACCTTACTTAAAGCTGCTAGTTGATCTTCTTCTTCTGGTTTGAGGTGAAGGTGTAAGCTCGCTCCTGAGTTTTGCAAACGACCCATCATGATCTGCATTGGCTTGTCGTTTTTGGTTTCTTGCGCTATCTCTTGCAAGGTGATTGACTTCGGGACAGCGGTTGTACATGTTGAATGGACGTAGTGCTCAGCTATTACCTGCTCCCTGGATGAGGAGGTACTCTTCGGTGTCGGATGACGGGACATAAAATCTGCGGCGTTATGCTTGCCAGGCTGAAAAACGACTTTAAAATCATAAAGTTGAAGTTTAAGCAACCATCGTTCAATACGTGCTGGCGGTTGGACATGGGGCTTGTTAAAGATGCTTTCTAATGGTTTGTGATCAGTGACTACTGTGAATTGTTTTCCGATTAGGTAAAGATGGAAGTGGAGAATGGCCCACGTTATCGCCAATGCTTCTCTCTCGATCTGTGAATATCTGGACTCGATGTCAGTAAGAAGGCGGCTAGCAAATGAAATGGGCGTGTACATTCCATTTTTTGAAGTTTGCGTGAGGATAGCTCCTAGTCCTTTCGGGCTTGCGTCTACGATAATGGTGGTTTCTTTGGAAGTGTCAAAATACGCCAGCGTGGTAGCTTCACGAAGTCCTTTTTTCAGATTGTCAAAGGCTTCTTGGTGTTCAGTGTTCCAGGACCAAGTAGTTTTCGTGTGTGTTAACTTGCGGAGTGGTTCACTGATGGCGGCTGCTTTGGGAATAAACCGGCTGCAAAAAGTTATCATGCCAAGAAAACTGGAAACTTCTTCCGGGGTTGTTGGTTCAGTGGCGGCATTGATGGCGTCAATTTTGCTTTGGTCTGGAGCTAACCCATTTTGGCTGAAGTGTAAACCATAAAAAGTTAAATTCGTCTTACCGAACTCACATTTGTTGAAGTTTAAGGTCAAATTTTTTTTCGCTAGTCGACGAATGACTTCTATTAAGTTGCGGTCGTGCTCCTCTTGGTTGCGTCCAGTCACGAGGATATCATCGCTGCGGTTGCAGACTCCAGGTATTCCACTTATCGTCTGTCGGATAATATTATCAAAGATCTCCGCTGCGCTATTGACTCCGAAATTTAGTCGTTTGTAGCGGAATAATCCTTTGTGTGTTGCGAATGTTGTAATATAACGGGAATCCGGGTGTAATTCCATCTGATGGTAACCTTGGTTTAAATCGAGCTTACTAAAAAATTTTGCTTCGTTTAAGTCTACGATAAGGTCTTCTATTGTTGGGATGACATGTCTTGTACGCAGTATTGCTTTATTTGGTGCTCTCATATCGACGCAAATTCGGATTTTCCCCGGCTGCTTGGGCTTTGGCACGGCTAAACATGGTGAAATCCACGGTGTTGGTCCTTCGGTTACAGGCTCGATGATGTCCGCTGATAACAAGTTTTTAATTTCTTCCGATACTGCTTTCCGTAGGTGGAATCCGACTCGGCGATGTTTTTGGGTGACTGGCTGTACGGATGAGTCGATGTGGAGTTGTACCTGGTAATCTGACATTTTTCCTAAGCCACTAAAAACTTTGGGAAACTGGACTTTCAGGTTTTCGTAAACATTACGACTTTTAATTGAGTTAATGATTTGTACTAATTTAAGTGTTTTAGAGGTTTTATACCCGAGGATGCATTCTGCGCTTGTTTCTTGACTAACATAGACGAGTGCTTTGGTTTCCGCATGTTTTGACTTTAGATGAGCTTTAAAAAATCCCAAAATTGAGATTCGTTTGTTGCCAAATGCGTTTACAGCGGCGTATGCTGGATTAAGCGTAGGACGGCTTACAATTTGGTCAAATGCTTTTAAGCTGATAATGTTGCAGGTGGCTCCAGTATCAATCATCATGGGGATGGTGGTACCTTCTATGTTGATTGACGTCATGGGTCTGGTATCTTTCTTCCCGTTGTTGAGAGCGAAGACAAATGGTTCGGCGTCTTCTTCCTCGCTGTCTGTATCAGTTGAGTGCTGCACAGGTTTAACTTCTTCAGATTTCTCACGTTTCGCCTGGCTTCTGCAAACTTTGGAAAAATGGTTAGCTTTGTTGCATTTATAACATGTTTTGCCTTTAGCTGGACAAAAACTGGGATGGGGCCAGGTTCCACCGCAATTCCGACACTTTGAACGGTTGTCCGACTCCTGGGGCGTCTTTGGGTTTGTTCGATCGTTGGTTTTCGGACGGCTGTCTTTCTTGACAATGTTAGCGCTATGTTCTTCCGTGGTATTATCAAGATGAGTGTTGTAAAGGCTCGCAGCATCTCGGGACCTGGCGTGAGTTAGTATCTGGTCCAGTGTCATGTTCTCCCTCAGGCAGACTTTCCGGAATGAGGACGATGAACAGCCTTGTATGACTTGTTGCTTGATTTCTTGATCTTTGTTCGGAAATTCGCATCTGTCTGCTGCTAGCCTAAGTTTGGTTACGAAAGTATCAATGTTTTCTTTACTTTCTTGCTTGATTTGACGAAATTTGAAGATCTCAAGCTCTAGGTTTTTCTTAGGTTTGAAATAGGCGTTTAACAGTGGCTGAGCTGTGGTGTATGTGTCTTTTTCCGCTTCGGGTTGTGGAAGGGCGTTATACACGTCGACTACTTCAGATCCTGCGTAGTGGAGAAGGAGTGCAAGTCGTCGTTCGTCTGTCTCTCTCCTGGTGTCTGCAGTATCGGTTGACTTGAGGCGGACGTCCATGGCTTTGAGGAGATTCTCAAAACGTTGAAGCCATCTTGTCCAGCGGGTGCCCACGGTCTCTGGCTCCTCCTGTATGCTAAATTCACTAAACAGTGGTAGAGAAGAGGCCATCCTCTCCTCGTCGCCAATGTAATACTCGGCGTGTTCAACTGAGTAATGAGATACTGGGATGTTGAGTATCGACTGACTGTATTCTGCTTCTAGTACAAGTATTTATAGGAGGATAGGAAAGGTTCAAAGATAAGACTAATTGGGATCATCTAAGATTAGGTCAGGTCAGGTCAGGTCAGGGTAGGTTGAGGTTAATGATGACTAACACAAGGTTAAGGTTAAGGTTAATGACTAATACATTGCCCATTTCATTTGCTAGCCGCCTTCTTACTGACATCGAGTCCAGATATTCACAGATCGAGAGAGAAGCATTGGCGATAACGTGGGCCATTCTCCACTTCCATCTTTACCTAATCGGAAAACAATTCACAGTAGTCACTGATCACAAACCATTAGAAAGCATCTTTAACAAGCCCCATGTCCAACCGCCAGCACGTATTGAACGATGGTTGCTTAAACTTCAACTTTATGATTTTAAAGTCGTTTTTCAGCCTGGCAAGCATAACGCCGCAGATTTTATGTCCCGTCATCCGACACCGAAGAGTACCTCCTCATCCAGGGAGCAGGTAATAGCTGAGCACTACGTCCATTCAACATGTACAACCGCTGTCCCGAAGTCAATCACCTTGCAAGAGATAGCGCAAGAAACCAAAAACGACAAGCCAATGCAGATCATGATGGGTCGTTTGCAAAACTCAGGAGCGAGCTTACACCTTCACCTCAAACCAGAAGAAGAAGATCAACTAGCAGCTTTAAGTAAGGTAAAAGAGCAGCTAACGAAAATTAATACCGAAAATGGTGACATACTACTTAAAGGAACCAAGATTGTAATCCCGAATTCCCTAGCTCCAAGAATTGTTGACATTGCACACCAGGGACACCTTGGCATCGTAAAAACCAAAGGACTCATCAGAGAAAAAGTTTGGGTTTTTAATCTAGACAAGTTGGTTGAGGAAAAAATCAAGAATTGCCCTCCTTGCCAAGCGTGCGGACCAAAAACACCATCAACTCCCTTACAAATGTCAAGTCTCCCAGCTGGCCCGTGGATTGAAATCAGCGTCGATTTCGCCGAAATCCAGAACGAATATCTACTTGTCCTCTACGACGACTACTCCCGATTCCCGTTAGTTAGCCGAGTCAAGAGCACCTCAGCAGGATGCGTCATTCCCAAACTACAGGAATTTTTCGCCATCTTTGGAATTCCAGAAACACTAAAATCCGACAATGGACCTCCGTTTAACAGTCAAGAATTCAGAGATTTTTCCCAAAGGTACAATTTTAAACACCGGAAAATTACGCCTGTCTGGCCCCAAGCAAATGGAGGAGTGGAGCGTTTTATGAAAACTCTGAAGAAATCTCTCCGATGTGCTTCCGTAGAAGGTTTACCCTGGCAGAATCAAATAACTAAACTCCTTTTTCATTATAGATCTTCACCGCATTCTTGCACAGGAGAAACCCCAGCTTACCTCCTTTTTGGAAGGCCACTAAGGAACCAACTACCGCAGCTACCACTCACGAAAACTAATACACCTGTAAGAAGCCAAGATTATGCAGCCAAGACGAAAATGAAGAAATATGCAGATAGAAAAGCTGTAGACCAAAAAATCAAGATTGGTGACACCGTCCTAGCCAGAAGAGAAGGGATCCAACGCAAGCTTAGAACTCCTTACGACCCGAATCCTTATCAAGTATCCGATATGAAAGGCACAATGGTTACCGCAACCCGACAAGATCGACAGCTTACCAGGAACGCTTCACATTTCCGGATTGTTAATGCACCCGACAATTTCAAGGAAACAAAAAGGATTCCGAGAAAAGTGGAAACCGAAGAAGACGACTCGGATGACGACAGCCAGCCGATGTTTAATACTGACTCCAGTACAGCTACCACCAACATTAACGACGCCAACACATCCAACTCCGATAATAATACCGATGATGTAGATACAACCACCAACGCCGACGCCACAGAACACTCAAGACCACAGAGAAACCGAACATTACCCAAACGTTATGAAGACTGTGAGCTGAATTTTTAAGTAAAGTTATCGGTCATGATTTATTTGTTTTTTTTAAAGGGAAAGTGTTGTAATGTATTAGTCATTAACCTTAACCTTAACCTTGTGTTAGTCATCATTAACCTCAACCTACCCTGACCTGACCTGACCTGACCTAATCTTAGATGATCCCAATTAGTCTTATCTTTGAACCTTTCCTATCCTCCTATAAATACTTGTACTAGAAGCAGAATACAGTCAGTCGATACTCAACATCCCAGTATCTCATTACTCAGTTGAACACGCCGAGTATTACACTGGCGTGAGTTAGTATCTGGTCCAGTGTCATGTTCTCCCTCAGGCAGACTTTCCGGAATGAGGACGATGAACAGCCTTGTATGACTTGTTGCTTGATTTCTTGATCTTTGTTCGGAAATTCGCATCTGTCTGCTGCTAGCCTAAGTTTGGTTACGAAAGTATCAATGTTTTCTTTACTTTCTTGCTTGATTTGACGAAATTTGAAGATCTCAAGCTCTAGGTTTTTCTTAGGTTTGAAATAGGCGTTTAACAGTGGCTGAGCTGTGGTGTATGTGTCTTTTTCCGCTTCGGGTTGTGGAAGGGCGTTATACACGTCGACTACTTCAGATCCTGCGTAGTGGAGAAGGAGTGCAAGTCGTCGTTCGTCTGTCTCTCTCCTGGTGTCTGCAGTATCGGTTGACTTGAGGCGGACGTCCATGGCTTTGAGGAGATTCTCAAAACGTTGAAGCCATCTTGTCCAGCGGGTGCCCACGGTCTCTGGCTCCTCGATGACGGGACATAAAATCTGCGGCGTTATGCTTGCCAGGCTGAAAAACGACTTTAAAATCATAAAGTTGAAGTTTAAGCAACCATCGTTCAATACGTGCTGGCGGTTGGACATGGGGCTTGTTAAAGATGCTTTCTAATGGTTTGTGATCAGTGACTACTGTGAATTGTTTTCCGATTAGGTAAAGATGGAAGTGGAGAATGGCCCACGTTATCGCCAATGCTTCTCTCTCGATCTGTGAATATCTGGACTCGATGTCAGTAAGAAGGCGGCTAGCAAATGAAATGGGCGTGTACATTCCATTTTTTGAAGTTTGCGTGAGGATAGCTCCTAGTCCTTTCGGGCTTGCATCTACGATAATGGTGGTTTCTTTGGAAGTGTCAAAATACGCCAGCGTGGTAGCTTCACGAAGTCCTTTTTTCAGATTGTCAAAGGCTTCTTGGTGTTCAGTGTTCCAGGACCAAGTAGTTTTCGTGTGTGTTAACTTGCGGAGTGGTTCACTGATGGCGGCTGCTTTGGGAATAAACCGGCTGCAAAAAGTTATCATGCCAAGAAAACTGGAAACTTCTTCCGGGGTTGTTGGTTCAGTGGCGGCATTGATGGCGTCAATTTTGCTTTGGTCTGGAGCTAACCCATTTTGGCTGAAGTGTAAACCATAAAAAGTTAAATTCGTCTTACCGAACTCACATTTGTTGAAGTTTAAGGTCAAATTTTTTTTCGCTAGTCGACGAATGACTTCTATTAAGTTGCGGTCGTGCTCCTCTTGGTTGCGTCCAGTCACGAGGATATCATCGCTGCGGTTGCAGACTCCAGGTATTCCACTTATCGTCTGTCGGATAATATTATCAAAGATCTCCGCTGCGCTATTGACTCCGAAATTTAGTCGTTTGTAGCGGAATAATCCTTTGTGTGTTGCGAATGTTGTAATATAACGGGAATCCGGGTGTAATTCCATCTGATGGTAACCTTGGTTTAAATCGAGCTTACTAAAAAATTTTGCTTCGTTTAAGTCTACGATAAGGTCTTCTATTGTTGGGATGACATGTCTTGTACGCAGTATTGCTTTATTTGGTGCTCTCATATCGACGCAAATTCGGATTTTCCCCGGCTGCTTGGGCTTTGGCACGGCTAAACATGGTGAAATCCACGGTGTTGGTCCTTCGGTTACAGGCTCGATGATGTCCGCTGATAACAAGTTTTTAATTTCTTCCGATACTGCTTTCCGTAGGTGGAATCCGACTCGGCGATGTTTTTGGGTGACTGGCTGTACGGATGAGTCGATGTGGAGTTGTACCTGGTAATCTGACATTTTTCCTAAGCCACTAAAAACTTTGGGAAACTGGACTTTCAGGTTTTCGTAAGCATTACGACTTTTAATTGAGTTAATGATTTGTACTAATTTAAGTGTTTTAGAGGTTTTATACCCGAGGATGCATTCTGCGCTTGTTTCTTGACTAACATAGACGAGTGCTTTGGTTTCCGCATGTTTTGACTTTAGATGAGCTTTAAAAAATCCCAAAATTGAGATTCGTTTGTTGCCAAATGCGTTTACAGCGGCGTATGCTGGATTAAGCGTAGGACGGCTTACAATTTGGTCAAATGCTTTTAAGCTGATAATGTTGCAGGTGGCTCCAGTATCAATCATCATGGGGATGGTGGTACCTTCTATGTTGATTGACGTCATGGGTCTGGTATCTTTCTTCCCGTTGTTGAGAGCGAAGACAAATGGTTCGGCGTCTTCTTCCTCGCTGTCTGTATCAGTTGAGTGCTGCACAGGTTTAACTTCTTCAGATTTCTCACGTTTCGCCTGGCTTCTGCAAACTTTGGAAAAATGGTTAGCTTTGTTGCATTTATAACATGTTTTGCCTTTAGCTGGACAAAAACTGGGATGGGGCCAGGTTCCACCGCAATTCCGACACTTTGAACGGTTGTCCGACTCCTGGGGCGTCTTTGGGTTTGTTCGATCGTTGGTTTTCGGACGGCTGTCTTTCTTGACAATGTTAGCGCTATGTTCTTCCGTGGTATTATCAAGATGAGTGTTGTAAAGGCTCGCAGCATCTCGGGACCTGGCTGTAATGTATTAGTCATTAACCTTAACCTTAACCTTGTGTTAGTCATCATTAACCTCAACCTACCCTGACCTGACCTGACCTGACCTAATCTTAGATGATCCCAATTAGTCTTATCTTTGAACCTTTCCTATCCTCCTATAAATACTTGTACTAGAAGCAGAATACAGTCAGTCGATACTCAACATCCCAGTATCTCATTACTCAGTTGAACACGCCGAGTATTACATTGGCGACGAGGAGAGGATGGCCTCTTCTCTACCACTGTTTAGTGAATTTAGCATACAGGAGGAGCCAGAGACCGTGGGCACCCGCTGGACAAGATGGCTTCAACGTTTTGAGAATCTCCTCAAAGCCATGGACGTCCGCCTCAAGTCAACCGATACTGCAGACACCAGGAGAGAGACAGACGAACGACGACTTGCACTCCTTCTCCACTACGCAGGATCTGAAGTAGTCGACGTGTATAACGCCCTTCCACAACCCGAAGCGGAAAAAGACACATACACCACAGCTCAGCCACTGTTAAACGCCTATTTCAAACCTAAGAAAAACCTAGAGCTTGAGATCTTCAAATTTCGTCAAATCAAGCAAGAAAGTAAAGAAAACATTGATACTTTCGTAACCAAACTTAGGCTAGCAGCAGACAGATGCGAATTTCCGAACAAAGATCAAGAAATCAAGCAACAAGTCATACAAGGCTGTTCATCGTCCTCATTCCGGAAAGTCTGCCTGAGGGAGAACATGACACTGGACCAGATACTAACTCACGCCAGTGTAATACTCGGCGTGTTCAACTGAGTAATGAGATACTGGGATGTTGAGTATCGACTGACTGTATTCTGCTTCTAGTACAAGTATTTATAGGAGGATAGGAAAGGTTCAAAGATAAGACTAATTGGGATCATCTAAGATTAGGTCAGGTCAGGTCAGGTCAGGGTAGGTTGAGGTTAATGATGACTAACACAAGGTTAAGGTTAAGGTTAATGACTAATACATTACAACACTTTCCCTTTAAAAAAACAAATAAATCATGACCGATAACTTTACTTAAAAATTCAGCTCACAGTCTTCATAACGTTTGGGTAATGTTCGGTTTCTCTGTGGTCTTGAGTGTTCTGTGGCGTCGGCGTTGGTGGTTATATCTACATCATCGGTATTATTATCGGAGTTGGATGTGTTGGCGTCGTTAATGTTGGTGGTAGCTGTACTGGAGTCAGTATTAAACATCGGCTGGCTGTCGTCATCCGAGTCGTCTTCTTCGGTTTCCACTTTTCTTGGAATCCTTTTTGTTTCCTTGAAATTGTCGGGTGCATTAACAATCCGGAAATGTGAAGCGTTCCTGGTAAGCTGTCGATCTTGTCGGGTTGCGGTAACCATTGTGCCTTTCATATCGGATACTTGATAAGGATTCGGGTCGTAAGGAGTTCTAAGCTTGCGTTGGATCCCTTCTCTTCTGGCTAGGACGGTGTCACCAATCTTGATTTTTTGGTCTACAGCTTTTCTATCTGCATATTTCTTCATTTTCGTCTTGGCTGCATAATCTTGGCTTCTTACAGGTGTATTAGTTTTCGTGAGTGGTAGCTGCGGTAGTTGGTTCCTTAGTGGCCTTCCAAAAAGGAGGTAAGCTGGGGTTTCTCCTGTGCAAGAATGCGGTGAAGATCTATAATGAAAAAGGAGTTTAGTTATTTGATTCTGCCAGGGTAAACCTTCTACGGAAGCACATCGGAGAGATTTCTTCAGAGTTTTCATAAAACGCTCCACTCCTCCATTTGCTTGGGGCCAGACAGGCGTAATTTTCCGGTGTTTAAAATTGTACCTTTGGGAAAAATCTCTGAATTCTTGACTGTTAAACGGAGGTCCATTGTCGGATTTTAGTGTTTCTGGAATTCCAAAGATGGCGAAAAATTCCTGTAGTTTGGGAATGACGCATCCTGCTGAGGTGCTCTTGACTCGGCTAACTAACGGGAATCGGGAGTAGTCGTCGTAGAGGACAAGTAGATATTCGTTCTGGATTTCGGCGAAATCGACGCTGATTTCAATCCACGGGCCAGCTGGGAGACTTGACATTTGTAAGGGAGTTGATGGTGTTTTTGGTCCGCACGCTTGGCAAGGAGGGCAATTCTTGATTTTTTCCTCAACCAACTTGTCTAGATTAAAAACCCAAACTTTTTCTCTGATGAGTCCTTTGGTTTTTACGATGCCAAGGTGTCCCTGGTGTGCAATGTCAACAATTCTTGGAGCTAGGGAATTCGGGATTACAATCTTGGTTCCTTTAAGTAGTATGTCACCATTTTCGGTATTAATTTTCGTTAGCTGCTCTTTTACCTTACTTAAAGCTGCTAGTTGATCTTCTTCTTCTGGTTTGAGGTGAAGGTGTAAGCTCGCTCCTGAGTTTTGCAAACGACCCATCATGATCTGCATTGGCTTGTCGTTTTTGGTTTCTTGCGCTATCTCTTGCAAGGTGATTGACTTCGGGACAGCGGTTGTACATGTTGAATGGACGTAGTGCTCAGCTATTACCTGCTCCCTGGATGAGGAGGTACTCTTCGGTGTCGGATGACGGGACATAAAATCTGCGGCGTTATGCTTGCCAGGCTGAAAAACGACTTTAAAATCATAAAGTTGAAGTTTAAGCAACCATCGTTCAATACGTGCTGGCGGTTGGACATGGGGCTTGTTAAAGATGCTTTCTAATGGTTTGTGATCAGTGACTACTGTGAATTGTTTTCCGATTAGGTAAAGATGGAAGTGGAGAATGGCCCACGTTATCGCCAATGCTTCTCTCTCGATCTGTGAATATCTGGACTCGATGTCAGTAAGAAGGCGGCTAGCAAATGAAATGGGCAATGTATTAGTCATTAACCTTAACCTTAACCTTGTGTTAGTCATCATTAACCTCAACCTACCCTGACCTGACCTGACCTGACCTAATCTTAGATGATCCCAATTAGTCTTATCTTTGAACCTTTCCTATCCTCCTATAAATACTTGTACTAGAAGCAGAATACAGTCAGTCGATACTCAACATCCCAGTATCTCATTACTCAGTTGAACACGCCGAGTAGTACATTGGCGACGAGGAGAGGATGGCCTCTTCTCTACCACTGTTTAGTGAATTTAGCATACAGGAGGAGCCAGAGACCGTGGGCACCCGCTGGACAAGATGGCTTCAACGTTTTGAGAATCTCCTCAAAGCCATGGACGTCCGCCTCAAGTCAACCGATACTGCAGACACCAGGAGAGAGACAGACGAACGACGACTTGCACTCCTTCTCCACTACGCAGGATCTGAAGTAGTCGACGTGTATAACGCCCTTCCACAACCCGAAGCGGAAAAAGACACATACACCACAGCTCAGCCACTGTTAAACGCCTATTTCAAACCTAAGAAAAACCTAGAGCTTGAGATCTTCAAATTTCGTCAAATCAAGCAAGAAAGTAAAGAAAACATTGATACTTTCGTAACCAAACTTAGGCTAGCAGCAGACAGATGCGAATTTCCGAACAAAGATCAAGAAATCAAGCAACAAGTCATACAAGGCTGTTCATCGTCCTCATTCCGGAAAGTCTGCCTGAGGGAGAACATGACACTGGACCAGATACTAACTCACGCCAGGTCCCGAGATGCTGCGAGCCTTTACAACACTCATCTTGATAATACCACGGAAGAACATAGCGCTAACATTGTCAAGAAAGACAGCCGTCCGAAAACCAACGATCGAACAAACCCAAAGACGCCCCAGGAGTCGGACAACCGTTCAAAGTGTCGGAATTGCGGTGGAACCTGGCCCCATCCCAGTTTTTGTCCAGCTAAAGGCAAAACATGTTATAAATGCAACAAAGCTAACCATTTTTCCAAAGTTTGCAGAAGCCAGGCGAAACGTGAGAAATCTGAAGAAGTTAAACCTGTGCAGCACTCAACTGATACAGACAGCGAGGAAGAAGACGCCGAACCATTTGTCTTCGCTCTCAACAACGGGAAGAAAGATACCAGACCCATGACGTCAATCAACATAGAAGGTACCACCATCCCCATGATGATTGATACTGGAGCCACCTGCAACATTATCAGCTTAAAAGCATTTGACCAAATTGTAAGCCGTCCTACGCTTAATCCAGCATACGCCGCTGTAAACGCATTTGGCAACAAACGAATCTCAATTTTGGGATTTTTTAAAGCTCATCTAAAGTCAAAACATGCGGAAACCAAAGCACTCGTCTATGTTAGTCAAGAAACAAGCGCAGAATGCATCCTCGGGTATAAAACCTCTAAAACACTTAAATTAGTACAAATCATTAACTCAATTAAAAGTCGTAATGCTTACGAAAACCTGAAAGTCCAGTTTCCCAAAGTTTTTAGTGGCTTAGGAAAAATGTCAGATTACCAGGTACAACTCCACATCGACTCATCCGTACAGCCAGTCACCCAAAAACATCGCCGAGTCGGATTCCACCTACGGAAAGCAGTATCGGAAGAAATTAAAAACTTGTTATCAGCGGACATCATCGAGCCTGTAACCGAAGGACCAACACCGTGGATTTCACCATGTTTAGCCGTGCCAAAGCCCAAGCAGCCGGGGAAAATCCGAATTTGCGTCGATATGAGAGCACCAAATAAAGCAATACTGCGTACAAGACATGTCATCCCAACAATAGAAGACCTTATCGTAGACTTAAACGAAGCAAAATTTTTTAGTAAGCTCGATTTAAACCAAGGTTACCATCAGATGGAATTACACCCGGATTCCCGTTATATTACAACATTCGCAACACACAAAGGATTATTCCGCTACAAACGACTAAATTTCGGAGTCAATAGCGCAGCGGAGATCTTTGATAATATTATCCGACAGACGATAAGTGGAATACCTGGAGTCTGCAACCGCAGCGATGATATCCTCGTGACTGGACGCAACCAAGAGGAGCACGACCGCAACTTAATAGAAGTCATTCGTAGACTAGCGAAAAAAAATTTGACCTTAAACTTCAACAAATGTGAGTTCGGTAAGACGAATTTAACTTTTTATGGTTTACACTTCAGCCAAAATGGGTTAGCTCCAGACCAAAGCAAAATTGACGCCATCAATGCCGCCACTGAACCAACAACCCCGGAAGAAGTTTCCAGTTTTCTTGGCATGATAACTTTTTGCAGCCGGTTTATTCCCAAAGCAGCCGCCATCAGTGAACCACTCCGCAAGTTAACACACACGAAAACTACTTGGTCCTGGAACACTGAACACCAAGAAGCCTTTGACAATCTGAAAAAAGGACTTCGTGAAGCTACCACGC